>QLPL01000007.1:0-392070 GCA_003314315.1 Annulohypoxylon stygium | reverse complement strand
CCTATTGTATCAGAAAGCCCCTTATTGAGTCGAAATGAAGCTGCACCACGAGTCCACGACCTTTTGTATTGCTAGTTTGAGGATTTAAGAATTATTGGCATCTGTTTCGAAGAGGGCCTAAATAAGTGCATTTGTGCCTCCAATATAAGCAATCAAGATAATTACCTGGTAATCATGTCGAGATTAAGTATGATTATTCTAATGTATCACAAGTAATTAGCAATACGACAAGTATAGGTACGTAGTGCTCCTGAGGTACGGGGTAGGAGACAAGACATTCCCGACGACACGGTTAAGAGTGTCTCACTAGTAAGAATAGTAATTCGCACGGACCAAGAGAAGGTTTAACGCTTGGGGCAAATTTGGTTAGGCGACCAATCATTATCGCGGAAGCTAATTGTTCGCGAGTGTTCCCGTGCACTAAACTCAATAAAAGTATTTAAATAGATACGGTGCGAATGTCTTGATTGTACTGTATAACCGTTGGCTGTGGGCTACTAGTAAAGAATTACGTAGCTTAGACTGCTAAGCCACATGAGTTTGTGCCCGCACTTGGGTTTTTTTTTGTTTGCTACAATTATGTACAACGACTTTCAACGGTATCCCGATATTGAGCTGCACAAGCTGCACGATATACGCGATACATATCGTGACATAGCCGCCCAAATCTTTATACACGAATTTGAACAATTTTAGGATACGATCCCAGAACACGACACCCAGTTTAGCCGCATGACCCCGGGAGACGGAAAGGATTAATTGAAATCGCACTACGAACCGGTTCAATGTCCGTGTTGATAGTTGACACCACACGGCTCCATAATTGATCACAACCCAAGGAAGAGACAGAAGTTAATTTAATGAAAGCCTGGCGCTAGTTACAACACCCGCAACGCCTGCAGCACTTGCAACACATGCAACACCTAGCACTTTCAAGTCACAAAAGTCACAATAGTCACAAACTCGCATGAACGTCCAACCCGATCCCACGTTTCACAACACACTCCCTACAAGAACCAAGCTTTTCAACACCTTGTCCATGACTCGACTACCCCGGATCGATATCTGAAAAAGAAGTCATACTATACTAGACTCTATACTAGGTACTATAGCTAGCCTTAGAAGCTAATTGATCCTACGCAAATCGGAAAAAAGCAAATCCACAAAATATCGAGAACCGCCGTCCGTTATCTGTTGTCCGCTATCCTCCAACATGGCAGACTACGGCCGCCACTCAAACGAACTCTCCTCTCCCCCACAGATCGATCATGAAGCATTCGGCAGCATGTCTCTAGGAATTAGTACCAGTCCCCCGCCAGAAGATGGCACCAGCCTCGTGCCTCCCACAAATGGCTCCGGAGGTGAGGTTCTTGAGCCCAGCCCCATGCAACCCGAACCGGAGATGCCTACAGAGGTGCAAGACGTGTTGGCTTCAGATGTATGAACTCCGGGTATTCTCGATGTTGGTATAGTATGACTGATTTGAGGTAGATTGGTGTTTCAACTATGTTAAATAGACTCAAGCAAAGTATTACAGCAGCCAAGGTTCGTCACAGCCGCAGTTTACCTCCTACCTATTGCTCAGTCACTAACCACCATATGTCGCTAGGAATTCGCCACGTTCCTCAAGAAACGATCGGACCTCGAAGACCAACACGCAAAAGGCATGAAGAAGTTGTGCAGATCAACCCAGGACAGTATCCGTCACCACGACCATAGGCAAGGAACGTTCGCGCAATCATACGAAGAGATGCTTATGATACACGATCGAATGGCCGAAAATGGAATACAGTTTGCGCTGTCTCTGCATCAGATGCACGAAGACTTACTCGAGGTGGCCGCGGTAGCCGAGAAGCACCGCAAGGGATGGAAGCAGAACGGCTTAGCGGCGGAACAGCGACTGAACGACGTAGAGAATGCGATGCGCAAGTCTAAGACAAAGTACGATTCGCTGGCCGAGGAGTACGACCGGGTGAGGACTGGTGAGGCGAGACAGGGTCCCAGAGTTTTTGGCATCAAGGGCCCCAAGTCAGCGGCGCAACACGAAGAGGATTTGTTGCGCAAGGTGCAAGCAGCCGATACGGACTACATGGGAAAGGTACAAACATATCAGCAAGAGAAAGCGACCATAGAGTCTACCACACGACCGGAAGCCGTCAAGGCCCTACAGGATCTCGTCAGAGAATGCGACTCCGGTACCACCTTACAGATGCAGAAGTTTGGTAAGCGTTTGCCAACGGCCAGCTTGGGACTTTACGTAATGTACTAACGGTTCACCAGCTTCGTTCAACGAAAAACTATTGCTTAGTAACGGTCTAGTCATAAGTCCGCTTAAGAGTGCTACTCAACCAGGCCAGCACTCCCGTAGTCTAAAGGAAGTTGTTCAAGCTATCGACAACAAGAAGGATCTCCAAAACTATATAATCAGCTACCATAGCAAGGTTCCGGCCAGATCTTCCGATGCGAAATATGAAAGGAATCCAGTATGTGCGAACTATACGACTCTTAGAGATATTTAATATTAACTCGTAATAGGTTCTTAACCCTCAACAGAATACGTCGACAAGTCAGATGGCGCAGCTTCCACAGCAGCAACGACCACCATCGCAAACTCAGCGACAAGATTCTCCCTTACAAACACAGATACAACCACCAGGATCGATGAGTTCTCGGACCGGAGGTTACGACACGATATCGTCCCCTTCTGGATTTCAAGGACCGGCTCGAGCCTTCACCCCTCCCGGAATGCAACCGGGGTCACGGCCATCATCAGGACCAGGCCATGAGAGAAGCTTTAGTCACGGCGCTATGCTAAACCAAGCCAGTGCGCCACCACCGCAGCAATACAACGCGCGGAATTCGATACAAGCTGCTCCGACCCAACCGCGGTTCAACGGAGCACCACAACTCGGAGCCTTACCGTTCCAGAACAACCCAGTACGGGAACAAAGCCCCCAAGGCTTCCAAACCCAAGCGCTGAACGAGCAAGCTTCGGCGCGATCAAACTCGCCTCCCGGGGCTCTTTCGCAGAAAACGGATGGGTCGATTCCGAGGGGACCTGTCTTTGGGATATCTCTCGAGCGGCTATATGAGAATAGCAAAGGACCTGTGCCGATGGTCGTATATCAATGTATCCAGGCCGTGGACCTGTATGGTCTTGCCGTAGAGGGTATCTATAGGTTGTCCGGATCGACGGCTCACGTGAACAAGTTGAAGCACTTGTTCGATACTAGTTCGTCCCCCCTAATGCTTCTTTGAGATATGTATCGTGGCTAACCCAAAGAAATAGATGAAGATGCGCCAATCCTCGATTTCCGGAACCCAGAAAACTTCTTCCACGACGTGAACAGTGTAGCAGGGCTGCTAAAGCAGTTCCTCCGGGATCTCCCGGATCCTCTACTAACGTCGGAGCACTACGCGAGGTTCATCGAGGCGGCGAAGAATGACGACGACGTGGTGCGGCGGGACAGCCTGCACGCGATTATTAACGCACTGCCGGACCCGAACTACGCGACGCTAAGGGCGCTGACGCTGCATCTTCATAGGGTGATCGAGCACAGCGCGGTGAACAGGATGAACTCCCAGAACTTGGCGATCGTGTTCGGACCCACGCTCATGGGCACCGCGCCCGGAAGCAATATTCAGGACGCTGGGTGGCAGGTCAGGGTCGTGGATACGATTTTGCAGAATACGTACCAGATTTTTGATGAGGACTAAACCCTTTTTGAGAACTTTAAGTACGGGAAAGAGGAGAAAGAGGCTGTACAAGTGTACCGCCGCGGGCCTAACACCACCAGGCTAGAAGCCGCTCTTAAACTTATTGCTTATTGTTTAAAAGAGTAATCTTTTTATATCTAATGGAGTTGGGAGGACGGAGAAGGGAGGCGGCGGATCGGGGCGGGCGAGGGATTTAAGGGGCATAGTAACATCTTGCGAGGTTGGAGGCGCGCGTATACGTCTATTGTTCCCCCGCGACCTGTTTCTTTTTCTCTCCGCACATACGTACTACTCTGCTACTATGGATGGGGACGCTTCCTTGTTGTAGTATACCGACTGCTCGAGGAAATCGCGTGTCTTGCTTAGCCTACGAAGTTAGGTGCCGGCGGGTTGGCTACGCTCGGGCTAGGTGGGCTGTTTATAATGATACTGAAATTACGAGATTGAGATTTTGATTGTTGGTATTTGTCATGTCGTGTTGATTCTACGTGCGTATATGTACCTCCCTAATGTACACGATCTAGACCACCGAGTTTATAGGAGGTGGATGATCTTAGGGTTGGCTCGTAAGTTCTTTTTCCATTATTCGTCTATGTTCGGATCCAACAACGTACATACATGCTTGGTACATACACAACTGGCTATTAAATATTTTTTTCGTCCATACCGGCTACTCTTACATACACACAAATAGTTATGCTATTTTGGGGGGTAATCCAATGCTTCGTTATCCTCCATATCCTCCCCTAATGGGTGTATACTATGCGCCAACGGGGGGAACGGGAGCGGCGGCTTCGGTACCGGTGGGGAGTTGGCCCGGGGGCTGGGGGAGGAAGAGGGGGAGGTAGGTTACGGCGAGGGCCATTACTGGTTTTTTTTGTTAGGGTTAGGGATATTCTTGTTTTTACATCACAATATAACATGACATAAAACATATAAATATAACTAAATAGGGAGGGAGGAAATGGGAGTTATTCTTACGGGACATTCCAACGCTGAAATAGCCGGGCGTCGCGTTGCTGCTCTTACTCGCGTCCTCGCCCTCGCCGAGCCAGCTCTGGATGCTGATGACTACGGAGGCCCACCCGATGTACCGGTTCCGCGTGAAGATGGCGGCCATGGGAAGGGTTGAGGAGAGCGTTGAGGAGAACTCGGCGCTGTCGCCGGATTTGGGACCGGGCTCTTGGTACGGGACCACTACGGCGGAAGGGTTAGTAATGTTGATGTTGTTGTTATGGTGGTGATGGTGATGTTGTTGTTATGGTGGTGATGGTGATGGTGATGGTGGCGGTGGTAGTGGTGATATGATAGCAGGTCGCCGATGCGATGCGATGCGCGGGCGAGAAGGCCGCTTACCCAGGTCCTGGCGCCGCATGTCTTTCTTTGCCGACGCCATTTCTTCCTCTTCAATCAACAACAATAACTTCTCTCAATAGCGACAATAAGCACCGATCTTTTCGGTATGTATCCGATAGTAACGTCGGGTAAGCCGGCAGTCGTCGATCAATTTTGTCTCGGTGCGACGCTAAGAGAAAGATTCACAGACGCAGTTATTTGGGTTTCGAGACCGAGCTTCGGAAGGAGATGCAATACGTGGAACGTACATAGATGCGATGTCGTTGCTTTCGATCGCGTCCAAACTAATGGATTGGGTGCTGCAGGACCGCAAACTGGGGGTCCACCCGACGCTAAGCTAAGTTTGGGGTGGAGCTAAGGTTGAAAAGAGTTGGGGGCTCCACTCCCCCCTTTTCCCCACCAGAATCGAAAGAAGGGCTTTGTGCGATGGATAATAGAGATAAAGCCACACGGGCGACGGCGCTGGGGCGGGGTTAGCTAGATCTGCACTTTAGTGAGCATTGAATGGTACCAATTAGTGCAGTGTTAGGTTCCTACCTAGAATGTCATCGGTGGCTTGTTACTGGCGAAGTTTCCCAAGGTTTACGCCATCTCATTTTATACAGTTCACAAATCCGGTTCTATTCCTACATCTTCCGCCTTCCGTCGTAGTCTTGCTCAGTAAACACATATGTATCGACGCTATCGACGCTCATCGAGGTAACCTTCGACCAAAGTCAAAGTCTAGCGTCGTCTCGTCTCGTCTCACCACATTACTGCTCACTACTCACTTCTCACTACATACTCATCTTTTTACCTAGTATCGCGTATATAATGCGTTTTGTCATATTATACGTGTTACATACTCTTTGTGCTCGATGCATGTGTCACCCATAGTGCATCGCGCATACGAACGAGCCAAATATCGACGACAGCTGAGAAATGGGCGGGAAAATGAATGGGCGGAGTAGCCTTGCCATTCGGCCGGCACTTTCGAACGTCCCCATTGTTGTCCCATGTGCGATGACCCTTTATTCCCTATCTATAGGATCTTGGGGTTCTGTGTAATATGTAATATAGATAACCAACGGGTATTGGGCAGAGCGTCTTTCACGTATTACGCCTCCTCCAACCCTCTCCTTTTTGCTTTAATCTATCTATCGATTCAATTTATGCTAGCCGTGCGACGTCGAATCCGTCGTCGCCTTACGAAAAAGGTTACGAAAAGGGCGACGCCCAGATTTTTGGCCAAGAGCCCGGTCCGCGGACTCCAACTCACCTCATATATGCGGCTTACTTTAGTCTACGTCGTCTATGTGTTTCTATGGCACAGATGCTACCGATGGGATGCGCGGTGATAAAGCAGGAGTAGCCGTAAGAGGAGAGGGTTTCGGAGGATTGCCACTTTGCTAACCTATGTCGTATCTGCGTAGATAGGTATCAGACATGCGGTCGAGTAAGACAGATGCGAAAGAGGGTTTGTATCTCCGATGATCCCCACGGTTCGTAATTAAGTCAGTATTGGGCTCTCTCGTGTGATCAACACTAACCCGTGAGGGGATAAATACATACCCTGTTTCTATATGCCTACCTACTCAGGTAATGTATGTCTCTGTCGCAATAATCCCGAAAGCTTACCAGCCGGCCTATCTACCACCTATTAACATATCGCTCGTTTGCTCATACCTACGTCTGCGTCAAATGTAAACTGGTGATCCTGAACGGAAATCGGCTTCAGAGATGCACGACAACAACGTCATATCTCGCCTATTAGCCTATCCGGGTACCGCCCGACCATTATGCAATGACAGAAATGACAAATTAGGTGAGGGTCGTCGCGGACCGTTGTAATTGGACGGCCGGTCCGTTCCCCTTGCAGCAAATCCGAACAAACGAAATGGAGTAACAGCAACACGAGTTGGGCAGTTTCAACAGACTGGCAACTTCTAGATGAGGAAGGACTAAGGAGGTGTTAGGTAGGCTGGCTGGGACTTTGGTTGCATTATTATATACTCTTGTTTCGACGTTGCCTTCGCCTTTCCTCTACTGCGTGCGTAGGTAGGTAGATGTTGCAGAGTAAGGTGGGATGGATGGATATAATATAGTCGCAGAGGAATAGGTCAAATCCGTCGAAAAACTACATACATACATCATGTTGCACTTATAGGATCGATCCTGCATTAAAGAATTATGTGAAGAGCACTATGATATGTAAACTCGGACACACGACAGCAGCTAGCTTACCTTCACGGCCGAATGGGCGTCATTCGAAAGCTCGATATCCCACTCCTCTTATGGCAATTGGTTGCGGGGATCTGCCTGCGAAGGGCGGACGAGATTCGGTCAACCATTTGTCAGAGATACAATGGTGGACGCTGGTCGACGCGGGTTATTGATGACCTGCGTCTGGGGCTGGCCTGGTCCGCCGCTGATAGGGTCGACCAAGTCCTGGAGGTCTTTTTGCAGGTCTTGGACCTTGACTGCCTGAAGCATAGGTTTAGAGCAGCGAAGGAAAGATTGGTAATTTTCGTAATTTTTCTCGACGTCGATCTTGTAGCCAATAGGACATCAGAGACGGGTGTGGAGTTGATTAGGTTCCTTACTCTCCTCGTTGATGCTGTCAGAAACATCCTACATCCTCTAAGACCTCTCTGTTTTTCTTTTCATTTCCCGAATTTGATGGTTCGGTGCGTAGGTGTGCATAATACAAAGAAGATTATTTGATATTCGATCTCATGATTTTCTCCTTACATCTTGGGCATCGTTGTCAGTTTATCGGCAACTGTCGTTTTCTTTTTGTTGATGCCGATGTTGTTTAGGTATTGTTGAGATGGGGTTATTAGTAGAAACATACCATCATCTCATGATACTCCAGTCCGATCTTAGTCTCCGCCCACGCCCACAACGCGCTTAGAGACATGGAGACATAGCTACGATATGACCTCAGTCTAGGTCCCTCTAGGTCCCGCGGTATGATTCAGGTGATGATTGTTACTGATTAGCGATTACCGATTCTTGTTTGGCGAAAGTTATGAACTTGTGACCTGCTAGCCTTAATACGTTTTAGGCAAACTATATTTACCAAGAGAAAGGATCTCATGGTCTGGCCCGGCCAGCCCGGTGAACTTAGAAGATTAGGTTGTCCAGGGCCTCGGTTTCGCCCCTTCCTGACTTATTGTTTCCCGAGTCGTCTATTAATGCGTTATCGTTTTAATGTCCTTTTTTCTTTAACTCCGGATGTCGTAAAAGTTCCAGGTTCCGAGTTCCAGTCAATCAGGCGAGTAGATATCCCGCGATATGTAATCCAAAATTCAAGGTTGTAATCCGCCAGTCAGGTTGCGTAAGCCTTTTTGTGTGTGCATGTGTGTGTGTTTCTAATCTTCCCATCTTACACGATCTTTTTTCCCAGATTACCGAACGGACTTAAACTACTTACGGGCTCAGCCGCCGAAGCCCCGAAAGAGGACCGTATCTTAGTTGACAGGCTAGGAGCCTAGGAGTTTAGGGGCTTGGATCGCTGCGGCGTCGAAGGAAGCCGAGGACCTTCAGCTGAAACTCGGAGTCCTGATTGATTACTATACGTGTAACCTAAATTCCAATTCCACGATAGCCGCACTAACATACCAACATACCTAACCTTAAGGCCTACGACAGCAATGCCTAGCAGTGCCTTGCAGCCTAAGTGAGGTAAGGTTCTTATTAGCTTATTAGGGATCGTTAGGGATTATTAGGTCCTATTAAGGATTAACGGACTCGGGAGGTGTCTAACGTGTTCGTTGGACGTTCTATGACACCCGATCCATATTAGCAAAAACCGTTAAATGCTGTTGAGACCATGTTTGATTATGTCGATTGTGTTTGATCCAAGCTGAATATAGAATAGACTCCCTTGACTTGTCTGCCAAGTGTCGGTTGTATGTATGTTTTATGTATTAATTGTCCAAAATTGACCAAGAATGAATATTCTCGTTTTCTCTTCAAAATGTTGTCAAGTTCGGATAGGCTAGGTACCCGAATACATTTGGCTTTTGTCTTTTTCTAATGTGGTCGGGGACCCACTTCATCTAGCGAATCTACGCTATTACTGTGTCACGTATCACGGACTCTTACTGTGTCTCGAGGTAGCGATGGATAAAATGGAAGTTATGAATTATGCCACCTCCCGCATTCCAAGCGCGGCGACGATAGGCTAAGGTACTTGATATGCAAATTATGGTACGAAGAGGTACGTATTAGACAGATTACAGGTAGGGAGGTGCGATGGTGTCAGTTCGCATATTTTCCCGCGGTTCCGATCCCACCCAATCGTGCAGATCATGCCAAACCAGAAGCAGAAGAGAACCCAACCTTGCTTGCTGCTACATTGTTCACCCAGTTAACAGTTAACCCACCTGCCCACAACCCACTTAACCCTGCTTGCCTGGATCACCCTGATCTCCGTGGGACCTTAACTGCTTAGGGATCACCCATCAAGTGCCATCACCCCCAAAAAGCCAAAGACCCCAAGAGCGACCCAGAATGCGGTCAATTGCTCTGTAATGGCCCCATTAGCTCCAGTGGCTCCATTGGTTCTAGCGGTTCTAGCGATGGCTCACTGGTCACTTCCAGTGCTAATTCGATAATAGTCCAGGCAGTTTCCGGGTCTCGACTAGGTTAACGAGGACTAACCTAGCAACATTTGAACCTAGCAAGTTACCTCTTTTACGGTTTTACCCTGCCAGTGCCCAGGTGCTCTTACCTCTTACTGGTCTCACTATGCACTACGCAACTACGCACTACGCACATTACCACACTTTACTCCATACTACGCATTCTTACCGCAACCGCAACCCCGATCGCCTTTTGCCGCTACCACCGTATTCGCCGCAGCGGGTGTGCCCATGTAAGGCGTGAGCGTGAGGCGGAAAGTGTGTGTGTGTAATCATAGAAACACCTCCAGGGCTCTTTTTTAGCTAGCCATCAACCATCTTACCACATCACATATCATACACAGTGCTACTTACCCTACATATTTATCTTATTACATACTACACAACTACACTCACATATACGCACATGCCAATTTTTCATTATACTCCAAAAATCTACTTTAGATTTGCTCTTCATCCGATTTAGTTTGCGTTCGCTTCGATTCCCTTCGCTGTTGCTATTCGCTATTCGCTATCCGAGTTCCTTACCAGGTAATTTCAACGTTGCGTTTTTAAGCCTCGCCGAATCGCATCCCTGGACTCGAATTCGCTTCCTCGCCAAAAAATACCTCCAACTACCTCAACAACACATAATCCGACTTCATGAAGACATGGCGCATCAACAAATCGCTCGCCCGCGATGACCTCTAGGCCCCCCATGGCCGTCCCTCAGCGACAGCCTCAGCGAACTTTAAGCGGTTCGGGGTTGTCGCAATCCCCTACCCACCAACGAACCCTCTCACAACAATACCTTCCCCAATCCCCAATACGAAAGTCGGATACCTTCAGCGAACAGGCTTCCGACCTTGGCGATGTTGCACAGAATCGGTATAATACCCTTCCTAGGAGGGGAGGGTCCAGGCTCAAACTTGAGCTCGCCAACGATGGCATCGAACATCCCGGCTTCAGCGAATCCCCGCAGAATCCAGATGCTTTATCCGCAAACAAAGTCTTCACTCCGTCGCGAGTGATGTCCATGAATGATGTTTCCGACGCCGGCGATATGACTCCGCATACGTCGAGATGTCAGACTGCCGACGATGACTCAGTTCCGTTACCCATGCCTCCTCATCGAACCCGACTGGTGGTGCCTGCTAAGCGCCCGGAACCATCGAGTACGACAATGATCAGCACGCCTCCTAAGAAGGATGCTCGCCCAAAACCGTTCGTCCTCGAGATACCATCGATCGCTCCTCGCTACCCGAGTATGGGCAAGCCAGAGCCCGCCGGTAAAACAAGAACCAAGGATACTGCTCGTGCGTCTACTGACCTATGCGTAGGATTCGCTGATTTTTATCCTTGGAATGGACAACATCCCGAAGACCAATTCACGGACAGCATCATCAGGCATGGGTACTTTGACAAGGCACTGGCGCAGTCTACGCAGGAACCTGCATCCGCCAAGGCCCCGTTGTTTCCCGCCATGAAACATAAGAATGGCCTACACACATTATCATCATTATTTACAGGCATACTAAATCAAAGGCGACATAGTGGCCAGATCACATCGGCTTCGACATTTAAACCCCCGCCTCGTGTTACCTTAACCGATACGAAACGAGAGATCTGGCTAAAGGACCTCGCTAATCCTGCTATATCCCTCCGACGTCTTAGTCGAACCATACCACACGGTATCCGTGGGAAAGTTTTGCTCGAGCAATGCTTGAACAAGAATGTTCCCACCGACCGTGCCGTCTGGCTCGCGAAGTGCGTCGGTGCGAACGAAATTCGCGCCTTTAAGAGGAAAGGGGTAAATGGTACCTTCGTTATGGGCGGAGAAGCCAAGTGGATTAGGGATTGGACCGTTTTTGTCGAGCAATTCGTCGAATCCGTCACCAATGCGTTTAATGATACCGATTGGAAGACGAAGGTTACATATGCGTAAGTAATGATGCTACCCCGTGCCGTTCCACGAGACCATGATGATTCAACTGTTCTCCCACTAACTATCTCCAGCATCCGCCTCGCAACGCACCTTTACGCCGAACACCTTTTAGACCGCGACCATTATATGGACTGGCTAGTCTCCGGCTTGGAAAATAGCAACCAAGCTAAATTACCGTTATGGCTCTTAATTATTCAGATATACTGGAAAGACATACTGAAACTAAGGAGACACGGAAGACGATTGGTTAACGCTATTCTCTTTCATCACTCCTCTGTACGTCCCCTTAACGACAAGCTACAGTTTTATAGCTAACCGTATGAACAGATATATAATCACCCTGACCGTGACATATTACTCCCTCTTGCTACTCGCTTACAAGCTTTAGTAGAATCTCTACTGATGACTAGCCCCGAAAACTTCATTTGCCCCGCAATCTGGTTGAAATATCGAGACTGCTTGGCCGAGGCCCCTGGTGCGAATAATAATGAATCTAGATCGAGAGCGCTTAAAACAATCGACCTGCGTAATGACTATTTAACGAGCTCTAATGCCAAGTCGCAACCAGCTCTCCGAAGCATAGTAGTACAGCTACTCGATAGCATCCATCGAACACCCTACGATGACGCGATCACCAGGCAATTGTGGAAAACGAGCGAAAACAAATCGTCGATAGTGAGGACTATTTTAGAATGGTGTACTTCGCTGTACCGGCCTGGAGTTGCTAAGATTTACATTGCTGCGACGCTTCTTCGTTCGTCAACAGAATTCGATATCGATATCACGACGACCGTCCTAGAGTTTCTAGACACGGATCCACTACAAGAAACTGCACGAAAACATCTCGTCTACCACGTTGTGTCAGAGCTTGCTCGGTCCGGTCACTTTTTGATCCCACAATATATACAGTGGCTTATAGCTCGTGGTGGTCTCTTGAATGCCAGTCAAACAGCTCCAGATGGGCCATGCATTACTAGGCTTCTCGTCGAAATTCCTATCCACTCCCTGAACGAGTCTATGAGAAATTTGAGGTCGACTCTGTTGCGAAGGGCACGCTTTTCGGTGGAAGATGAGGCCAAGGATATCGCAATGGCAATAAGCTGTGTTAAGGGTGCACTGAATATTCCTCTAGGGCCAGATGATATTCCAGTGCAAAGAAAGCCCATGAGCCTTAAGAAGTTATCGAGACTAATCGAGTTAAGTAGCCGTTCTTTCAAGACGACTATTTCTTCGTGGCTTAGCAACGACTTTGTCGGCGGATTTGCTCAAAACTTGCAGTCAGGAAAAGGAGGCATGGAGCTACCTAAAACAATGTTTGAGACAGTTCGGACGCTGCTCGAATCCGCCGAGGATTATACTATGCTGGAGAACGTCTTGAAGCTGGCTGCGCCATGCTCTAATACCGAACTTCTCGCATGCTGTACTGACACCATTAACCTCCATTTGCCAGTATTCACGGCAACCGGAGCTGCTAAGCCCCTCTTCCAGCTTCTTTACGATCGACTTAAGGCTACCTTAGAGCAACAGGGCGTAGGTGCCCGGCCGCTGCTTGCTTCTCTCGCTAACCTGGCATCACATTTGACGGGGTTGGGTTTGGAGGACGTGTCGGCGCAACTACAGAATGACCTGGTTCGGTTAGACCGTAGTAGTGCCGCTGACGCCTCATCCCCGCTTTCTGATAACATGGCTACACAGCTCCAAGATGTCGAGACAGAGTTAAGCGAACAGATAGAGAAACTCGCCACTTACTCGAGCGCCGACAAGCGGACAATGGAACACCTATTCTACGCAATTGCTAAGAGATTGCAAGCTTACTGGGGTAAAAAGGACGAACGTCAACGACTCTGTTGCATCCTTCTTATGAGATTACGAGTATTCGATATTCATCATTTCGGGGAACTCATGAGGGATTGGATGCAACATATTCGCAGGTTACCGAATCGCAGACCCGTTTCAGAGCTTTTCCCGCCTCTTTTTAGCTCAGGCTGTCTATCTCTTCCGATCCTATTTTCAACCGCCACAAGATCACGTGGTCAAGCCACTCAAGTTCAGAGGGCAGCAGGATGCGCTTCCATTTACATGCAAGAAATATTGCAGATGTTGATGACACCATTTAGCCCGAGCCCAATTATGACCTCGGAGGATTGCTATCGCTTCCGAATTATTCAAGATCATGCCAGGCGCGAACATGCGAAGGAGTTGATGCCCCTAATCCGCGATGCATTGGCAGAGTATTCGGAATCTCGCAACCAGCAGGCAATGGTCGAGCAACCACTCGAGGATGAACAGACTAAGGATCGCCTCCTCGAGCTCTTCCGAGATCTAGTCCTCGTCGATCCAAGTGCTGCCAGTCGAGTGGTTTCACTAAAAAGTCCCGAACCGAAATTAGCTGCGCTTATTGAGAGGTGGACTACAAAATTACTGGTTCCTCACGGCGGGGGCGGACAGAAATCATTTGAACAGGTGTTGGAGTTGGCAAATGAATTCACCTTGCCCTTCTGCCAAGTCAAGCTTTCATTAAACCTCGCACTCGACGAGTCCAGCGGTCCGGAGGCGTCCGAGAGGGTTCACTCGCAGTTTGAGCTGCTATCGAAGGCTCTCGATAACGCAATCGACGCTAATAACATTATGTGGACGGGCATGCTACCTTCTCTGACTCCCGACATTACGCAACATATGAGAAACCGAGCCGAATCGCGTTTTCTCGATATAATTCCGTCTCTTAAGAATCCTCCAGACGAGACTCTACGCCACAAAGATATCCATATGGCGGAGAATTTACTAACGGTGATCGACTCGATTTTCCGGGGAGGATCGGGGTCAAAGGTGTCACCACTCTCCAGCGCTTTAGTGGACAAGCTCGCCGATCTTTGGGATATCCTAGCTTCACGGGCCAACGAATACACCTCACTGAGAAGTGCCGTGCTCTCACACTGGCTTCCTCTACTCTTCTCTTATCTGACTTTATACACCTCACCTTCCGCTAGCGCCATAGACGCATCGAAATTACCTTTGGCTGGAGGCGAAATCCGCGGTCGTGCTTTGATAGTTCTTGCTGGTCTTGTTCAAGAACTCGACAACCATCCATCTTCGAACCTTGGACAGCAAGCTTTCGACATTGCTCTCGCTCTCGTTGATAGCTTATCTGAAGAGGCACGCCTGCTATGTGTGCGGGCAGTGAAAGATACCACCGCCGACCCAAGACTTAAATACTTATTTAGCTATGCTCCGAACCCAGCCGAGGATTTCATGTTAGCTCACCGCGACAAGCAGCCAACCGGAATCCAAGAGAGGAGGGCGATGGCGATGGGCATGAGCATGATACCCGAAAGATTGACGCCCTTTATCTTCAGAAGGTGGGAAATCCTCAACGAGCCTACCCCCAACGTGGGTGAGAACGATACGAGCTTGAGCTTGACGCTATTCGACGCTCGGAAGATCAAATAATGAGGGCTATAAGAGTTTATAGGATCGCCTATTTCCAATAGCCCCCGACATGTATCGATAAAGGGGGAGTCGTAATCAACCATCGACAAAATGAACGAGAATATCCACTGTGCCGTCTTCAACATCTGGAACCGGCGTCTTTTTATCTACATATATACCTGTCCATACATTTATTTAGTCAGTGGGTACGGCCTTCGCTCAACAAGAAGAGCGGAGAGACCCTACATAACTTCAACATCAATCACGTTTCCTTTTTCTAAAACTCTTTTGCTGTCTTGTTCATCATCATATCATTGCGGGGACACACATGGCATTCACGATTATGAATATCTACATACATGCATCTTGCGAAACTTTTCTGGGTTCTTGCTGCGCTTTTTGAAGCGCGTCATAGAGCGCGTATCGAACTGCGCGTGTCGAATCACGCGTCTTTGATACCTGGGCGGGAAACGATGCATTTTCGAATCGGCGTCTGTCTTTTTACTTCTTTTTGGACTTTTTTGTGTTTTTGTGCGCGCGTGTGCTTAGGAGATGGGGTTCCGGGGCATGGGGCATAGGTTCGGGTTTGGCGGTCGGCTTCTTTCGATTTACGATTGCGGTTGCGGTCGTGTGTGGAGAGGGCGGGCTATGTGTTTGTGTGTATAGACGGCGGTGGAGGTAGGGGGAGAGGAAATAAGAGAGATGTGTGAGAGAGTAGTAAGAAGAGAGAGGAGAAATGCATTTAAGTTACTTCATCTTGATGTGTCTGCTGTGAGATCTACTAGTGTGTGAGCGTGACTGATGTGAGGCGGGTGACGCGTCCCGGAACCGGTACTAGAGTAATGCGGTTGATATGATGGACGGCACCTTGTAGACTTTGAGGTCGGTGTATTTAGGCGCACAGGTAGGTACTAGGTAGTATTATAGAGACGATGATTATGATATTTCAACCTTGACGAATGTTTGTCAAACTTGAAAATGCTTCATGACACTTCCACGCGAGGAAATACAGGCGTGTTTATGAGGTAACCAAACCTAGGTATTATATTTTCATCTCTATGCATGAAATTCATACTCCTATGATTAGGTAGGTATTTGTTTGTACCTATGTATATAATACATTTTGTTATACTCCTGTAGTCTCTGAATAATAAACAGCAGCCATCAAACATGTATCATCGTCGATAGATCATCGCCTAGCAGAATCAGCGTAGTGCTTGCCATCTTTTCCCAACTTCTGGCATTTCACTCAGATTGCATAACTCACTCAGAAATTGATTGTCCAGTGTATTCTCCAGGCAAATAAATCCATTGGATCTTCCACAAAGTGGACAGTGTGGATACAAACCCGAGCACATAGATCTCAATAAGCCATCTTCTCAACAATCACCCATCAACAGCAGCATTCCTGTGGATGGGATGCGATGCAATAGCTAGGGCTTGGTGGTCTAGTGGTATGATTCGCGCTTAGGGAAAACCTACAGCACTGCTTGCGCGAGGTCCCGGGTTCAATCCCCGGCCAAGCCCTTCTCTTTTGCTCTTTTTGCCATCGTGGCCTTTGTCGGTGCGTGGGAAGTACCTTTTTGGCGACGGGTTTGGTACGATGGGGTTGTGGGCGTGGTGGGTGTGGGAAGTGGATGTTGGATAGGGGCTAAGCTCCACAGTTAGGTTAATTTTGTGAGTTGTGATGGAGCCGGAAACGGGAAGAAATTCTAGATAGAATTGTAAGAAATTGAGAATACGAGATTCGGGTAAGAGATGGTATATCACCTATGAAATAATATCAGTAAAAAATATTGGTGTTAGGTACTAACAACTACTTACCTAAATGTTGATAGCATGAAAGGTTTAAATAATACCGTATAGGCAATGAATTGAAAATTGCGGTCTGCGTAAAGAAATCACAGACTCACGACTTGAGATATTCCAAATGTAAGATGGCTTAGAAATGGGAAAGTAAAGCGCAAACCGAATTTGCGATGTTAACTATTTGGAAAATAAAGTCGCTATAGTTGAGAGGATTACTTAACCTTATGTTCATCTATCATAAAGGTACCTACTTAAGAAGCAGGATGTCATGCTCTGGGTATTCTATGCTGAGAATCGTATTAGATTGTACCGGTCTGATGAGGCCATAAGTGTTAGGGATAGTGGCTGGAGAGTGAGGTATCCGGGAAATAATATTGTCCTCTTCTACCAAGTCGGCGCAATAATATAGTCTCTCCAGTGAGCCGCCGAATCAGCTTGCTTAAAGGTATCAATGGTCCCCTCTACCCCTTCTGGTCCAACGGACCAAACACCGTCCTCAACCATCTTACGCCAATGGTCAAACAACCGTTCCAGCCGTTGGGGACGGTAGTAATCGCCGCCAAAGGGTTTGTATCCATGCTGGAACAGCTCAGTCGCCGTCCCGGGCGTAATAAAAGACCCGTCACTTTTCCTCGCGCCGATCTCATCGTCTCCACTGCCGCCTTTGAGGTTGTACGGTAGTAGTAGCCGAAACCCCTCTTCGGTAATATCGTACTTGTCGCTTTCGACCGACTCGCTATATACACCGGCATGAGCTCGAGATGGGGCGCCGTCGGCGGACCTTGAGCAGAAGTCGTCGCAGAATGGACTTAAGTACCCCGTTAAGTCTGCTAGCTCACTAGTTACAGCGGGGAAGAGGAGGACTGGGGGTATGGCCTGCGGGCCGCGCGGCAGCTGTGTGAAGGGCTGCGATGCGGCGAACTCGGATGCATCTGTAGGTGGGAGAAGGAGGCTCGGGGCGATGAAGCGGAACCGGGGGCGGCGGGCGCGGGATAAGAACGCATGTGCAAAGCTAGGCTTGGGTATCGATGCTGTGGCTAGAGCAGAGGGCGTAAGTAGTGGTTCGGGATCGGCTGCGCAGACCAGAGGCTGCAGCGGCGAAATGCGCGCCTCGATAGTATTGCAGAGGCGATCCCACGCGGAGACGCAAGTGTCAACTTGGCCCTCGCCGTAGGGCCGCCACTCCCAAGACCCTATCTTCTCAACTCCAAATAGGGCAGGCTCGTCTCTCGACGAGGCAACAACTTTACCGAGTCGGATAAGCTCGATCCAGTTCGAGAGCACGGTCTCAAGGGGGTGCCAGAGTTCTAAGTGCTCCTCAACAGGCAGCGCGTAGCCGTAGTCATCCATGTGCATGAACATAGCAGCACGGTGGATACCTTGATGGTATAACAGGCCGCCGCCGAATTCCCCCCCTTGGCCGATGTTAGGGAAGTATAAGCTTAACAAGCTGTCTTCTGGCTGATCGTACATATCCGTGGGGTGATCAGCAAATAGGAAGTCCGGCTCGGAAAGCCCGTTGACCCAGAAGAATAGGGGTGCGGGCTCGCCATCAACAGGAGGAAGTATGGAGGTGTCGAGGAAAGATGCTACGGAGGGGTGGAGACGGGGCCGGAGAGCTTCGGGCTCGGCGCCGTGGGTGGTGAAGAAGGTGTTGCTGCCGGGTAGGTCAGCTAGTTCCCGACCTTCTGACATCCAGGCGTGCTGCACGAGGTAATTGTGTAGGCCTGCACATCGTTCATACTCTATCCCTAATTGGACATTGATACGAGCTGGGTTGGCCGCTGTAACTAGTAGGCTGTCTATATTAAGGAGTTGTGAGACATTCATGGCCATGATTCACCTAGACCCAGACACCTCGGAACTAAGGCTAGCAAAGCTCCTTAGCCCTAAGTCCTCAACAACTCGCTTGAAAGAGACTCGTCATCAGTCCGAGTAGAGATAGAAGTGCGGAGGCGGAGTGTAACCAAGCACCGCCACGGCGAACGCCACGATGAACTATATCGGTGTTTTATTATTATGTAAGCACTGTATTTGGGCTACCTCTAAGCCTCCTGTGATTTAGTGCCCTTCAGGGCTTTTTCTCAACCACACCTATGGCCCTTGATTTTCGATACATAAGAGCTATATCAATCAATCCTACATCAAAAGAGCATAATTTGAACTAATGCGCTCTTCATCAGCTGCGTTACGTGTGTAGTTATAAGGCATTATTTTGTACTGTTGTTTTAAGTCCTTAACAATTATAGCGCTGTTGGGAGCCATCACCAGCCACACTGCCTTTAGGATTCATGTCATCGCCGTCGCGGCATGATATGCGAGCCACCGCGGCTCGGAGTTTACTAATGATGGGCTTTAGGACAAACACCGGAAAATGTCAAATAGCTATATTCTGTGTTATTCCGTGACAAGAGAGCTTCAAGCCAACCTACGAAACCTCATCATCATTCACCAATGACTGAATAAGCTCCTGCAGGCTCTACGCCTATTCGTAAATTTAGCAGGAACAGCAAAGAGTTGGTACAGCCTCATATCCGGAAGGTCCTATGGTATGAGAAGTTGAGATACCTGAAACTCATGTTTTTAACCAACCGAACGAGATAGATCACAAGAGCTGGTGCATGAACTAGAGGTCCGTAATTTTATCTCATCGTCCATACCTAGAAACGAAAAGTCATCCAACAAAGCGAACAAAAATAGCTTCACTCGCTATATATCCAGGCCAAAGATCCAGCCAGAAAGCGCCAAGTAAAACCCTTCAGATGAAGCAAAAGGCCGTAATTTGGAGCCTTGAACATCTTAACGCCGAGGCTGTTTATCAACCTGCCTAATGTGAACAACTTCCAAACAACCCGTCGCCAACTGACCGCTTTACATCATAGCTTATTATCTCCCTACTAGACATATTCTCGGCTCCTCGGCAAGCCAGCGCCAAGCGACGCCGTATCCGTACCTTGCATACAGAATCCCACGTCGCACATGACATACATACCTCCCCTCCCCTACCTATACTACCCGTCTTAAGCAAAATAGAGCAATTGAGCTAAGTCGCATAAAACAGGGGAGCCGCAAGACAGGGGTACGAGACAGCCCCGGGACTTCTGGAACGAGGCTTCGGCTCGCTCGACGGTTTGAGATTCTGCCGTAGCCAAGTCGGGTTGGCTAGGCACCGTAATATTGGTAAGCTATAATCTTTTATTTCGCTTAGAACACGAGGTGACCCAAGATTTGGTAGTCCGTGGTGTCCCCCAGCTCTCGAGATCTAGATAGTTTTGCGCTCATCTCAACTGCTCCTAGATCTGAAGTCGTAGAATGTTAGTATGTTAGTATGTCATTTGAGATCAAAGTTGACAAGCGATCACAAATCGCCAAATTCCCGTAAAGACCAGTCGCAGAGTGAAGTTCACAGAAGACACTAAATATTAGTTTCTGATATATGTGCTTCCCATTCCCTTCTAGCTATTTAGACTACCCACTCCATATCACTTCCACGAAAAAAATAAAAAAGAAAATACTAGGTATGGAAAAAGTAACCAAGCCTCATGAAAAAATGTACACAGTCGGAGCTTTGGTGGTATGATCATTAAAAGGTATTGTCGTAGCGCCCGACCGCCCCGGGACTCTCTATATTCTGCCACACACAGCGTGACATTACATTAAAAACATCGGCCTTGAACGTCCGCGGCGAAACAGAGAGCCATACGAATCAAAAACAAGTTAGTACCGTCATCCGGCAGAGAAAGGACCCTGCCGGGATGATGTTTCACATCTTTCCTCCTCCCTAGATCACAACTATGCCGCTAAGCAGGCTTGCTGTTGCGCTTGGCAGTCGGAAAGCTTGAAACTAGCACCCGCATTGGATGCGTCGCTACAAGCGTTGTTTTGGATCTGCAGAAACGGTCAGAAAGAAGTTGAGAAACACCGGGGAATTGTAATACTCACATCGCAGGATCTCTGCTTAGCAGCGGCCTGGTCCACGAACGTGTTCCTGTAGAGAAGTGTCAGATACGGTTCGTTAAGAAGTAGAGAATTATACTGACCCGTTGACAGCAAACGGCCGACTGGCATCTCCAGAGTTAGTTATCGCTGGAGCTGCGCCGCCAAGGTTCTTAGTCTGTTTGGTTCCCGTGTTAGCATTGCTGCCAGTGCTAGTACTTGTGTTCGATGTATTACTTTGGCCTTTGCCATTTTGTCCCTTTCCTGCGGCCGCACCAGCATTCGCCTTAGCACCGCCGTTGGCATTGTTGCCAGCGTTCGCGTTGTTACCCGCATTGGCGTTGTTACCGGCGTTTGCGTTGTTTCCAGCGTTTGCGTTGTTGTTGTTACCATTGCCACCAACTAGGTTGAGTTAGCTTCTGTAAAATCGTACATGCATGGCGTCGGGTAAACCTACCAGTAAACTTGTTGCAGTCATCCTGAGCACCACGTTGAGCCACAGGCATGAGCACAGGCTGGTGGTTAGCGGATGAGAACATGGTGCAGACACGGTAGTTTCCAGCGGGGAGACCACCAGTGACAGTAGCGGATAGAAGACCCTTGCCATTACCAGCGTCGTTGATACCCTTGAAGAAGACGAATTGAGTGGCGTCAAGAGGTTGAGTGGGGTTCAAAGAGTTACCCAGATCCTGGACAGTGACGTGAGTGTGACCGATGATGTTGCCTTGGCCGTTGAGGTTCTGGGGCGCAGAGTAGTAGGTGTTGTCAGCGTTGGTGAAGGTACCGGCCTGGAAGTTAGCAACCTGGACTTGGATGTCAAAGTCTTGGTTTGCTGCAACGTTGTCGTTGTGCTGAGGGTTGATCAAGACACTGGAGACCATGTTGGTCTGCGCAGGAATCTTACCCATAACTAGTGGTGGTTAATTGCAATATTCAAGCTAGAGGGAAGTGATTAAATACTTACCGATACCGTTACAAGAGCCCTGCTTCTGTTGGAGACCGTTGGTCAGAGTCTGACCGGAACAGAAGTTGATGAAGTTGGCGTTGTCAGTGTCGGACGCCGACTCTCCTTGAGAAGCATCCGGGTCACCATCTTGCTGAGAGCCGGTCTGGACAGCATTGGCATCCAACGTCAATGAGGCCTGGGCAGCGTTGTTGTTGCCATTGTTGTTGTTGCCGTTCTGTGCATTGTTGTTACCAGCGTTGGCGTTGTTGCCAGCGTTAGCGTTGTTGCCGGCATTAGCGTTCTGGCCGTTGTTCTGGCCGTTCTGACCATTGTTATTTGCCTTCTGACCTGCGTTCTGACCAAATTGACCCTTGCCGAATTGACGGGTGTTGAGAGCGCGGACTGCTCTTCGGTTCATGATCTGGTCGTACGGACGGCTGATGGCGGTAGCCTCAGTAATGGCCGTGACGCCGAGAAGGGCGACGAGAACACTCTTGGCATGCATGGTGAATGATATACCCTTAAACTGATCGAGCGAGGGGGCTAATTCTTTCTCTTCGGTTTCGTTGGTTAAGAATGGAAATGGTAAGATCCAAAAATGGTTCCAGACCGTTTTCGAATTAGCTGAAAGGAGTGGTCACAGACAACACTGAAGTGAAATGGAGCGGGCAGATCCCAAATGCTGTCGAAAGAAGAGAACGAATGTATAAAGACACACTACCAGCGCATTCTAAAGTGGAAAGAGAAAGGAATGAAACTCGATAGAGAATCTGAAATAAAGAATTAAAGCTGATGAAGAGGATGGGACAGAAGACATAAATGGTTCGAGGGCCAAGACTTTCCTTATTATATACTCCACCGATGGGAGACAGGCGTCTCGAACGGATTGTGCCAGAGTGCTAATGGAATCAATGGCATCCGCAACGAACACTACATCATCTTCCCTTGCAGGTTCCATCCACAGGAGCTGTACCCACAGTCTCAAAACGCGGACGGGGTATGGGAGGGAAGAGACGATGTCGAGAGTAATGAGAGGGTCCCAGGCAGGGTGTGCTGGGTGAAGCAGGGGAACAAATGTGGTAGCAGGGGTACGGGATGGACATCTGAGGCTTGAGTCCTTGGCTAGCCTTTGACCCTGGTCATACAGCGAAGGAAAAAAAATATTTGCATGGGATAATGAGCATGGGGGAGAAGCTTAAACGATCCTCAACGAATACGGGCGTACATACACCTTGTATGAATCTGAGTATCTTTCGTATCTTGTCTAAGGATGTTTAAGGTCTGCCCCGGGATCCTTTCTCACTCTCTCGGAGCGGCTCAAATCCATGGAAGGAGTTAAGGCTGGATTGAGTGAAGGATCTACAACAGATATTGTATCCTAGCTGTAGTAGCTGACTTGACTATGGACGTAATAGGTAATCTTGACGTCTAAGTGCCTTGTATCTTGGCGACTTCTATCAATGGCCTTGCCCGGCAGCCTGTGTGCCTATTGTTGAAGACACAACGTAGC
Source organism: Annulohypoxylon stygium (assembly GCA_003314315.1). Taxonomy (NCBI): domain Eukaryota; kingdom Fungi; phylum Ascomycota; class Sordariomycetes; order Xylariales; family Hypoxylaceae; genus Annulohypoxylon; species Annulohypoxylon stygium. The sequence goes on along the minus strand of QLPL01000007.1, from coordinate 368,818 downwards.
TTGCCATGAAGATCTGATGTCACATTCGTCTCTTGAAATTTAGTTTAGCTGGCCCTATGATTTGGACCTGTCAAACTTGAGATGACACCTTCGCGAGAGTCGAGCATAGACAGCTGCGCCTCTTGACGAAGATGATCAACCAATCGACTATAGATTGGGGTATAGAACCGCTTGGACTGTATGTCATCTCGTCGCGCGCTGGAGTACATCGTGAGGGTTGGACGTGTTGGAATACCAATTCCGGGGAAAGTTCCATTAAGGTTGTAGTAGAAGAAGTTGAAGAAGGGGGCGCTAAGGCTTCGGCCAGCTAAGGACCGAAGAAGCTGAAGTGGGTCTGGCCAAGCGACCATTTAGCTTTGCGGCTCGATACGTCGCAGATTCCCCATCTTTTCATGGATCTGGCCAATGACAACCCAGCTCTCTGCAGAAGATCAAGCACGCTTAGTTTCGTCCCCTGGAAGCATTCTGAGGCAAAACATCCCGACAAAAATTTAAGCGCGGATCTGTGCGGCGTACTAGCTAGCGCTAATACTGCTGTAGATATTAGTAGAGATACCTAAACGATGTACTTTAAGCTTTAGCTGCTTCAACCTCCTTTAACTGATTTCCAGCCAATCATATATGTCGTATATTACCATCAGTGAGCTATTACTTGGGACGACAGGCAAAGTATCTGAGAGTTCGACCTTGAAGTTCAATGTCACCATGATCAATTATCGATTAAGTACAGATAGCCGATCCTTTGGAATCTCATAACCCGTCAAACTCATCCATTGTTTTGACGTTGGATACGAAACGAACAGCTTAGCTCCTCTACGATCTTGGTTACCTATATGGGGAGGTGAAAATGCTTCACTTTCATGATTTCTATTGGACAGGGTGAGATAGGCATAATTCTCATGATAGCGAAGACGGTGAGTCCGTATTCATTCTATTTGATCTGTCATGTATGTATAGGTACCTAATATGACAATGAGCAATTCCAATAGTGTAATCTCTACTGCAATCGCTGTAGTTAGGTATTGAGTAAGCGAGTTATAGGGTCCAATTGACGCGACCACAAATCACTTGCATATACCAAATAGGCATACCCCCAAGTATGGTATAACGAACAGACTCTGTCTATCACCGTCGTCCAAACATGGGATCTACTTTCCCTGATCTATCCGGACCCGCTGTGGGTTAAGTGAAAAACAAGCTTAATTATTCAGAATAGGTGTATATTATGTACATTTTGTACATTATCAAGCCGAACTCGAAAATTTGTCACCGGTGTTGGCCTGGGGACGCATAGAAACCCTGCTCCCCTTAACCAGCCTGCCAGCTAGCCCCTTGTCAGCCAGCGAGCCGTGTTGGAGTCGTGGTTGAGACATTGTGAAGAAACGTCAATGCAAAATTAATCTGATCTAGATGCTGATCTCTTGCCAAGACCGGATAGAATAGCCACTTTAGCTATGTGTTCTTCAGAAGTGCCGCGAGACCGCTTATCCATACCTGAAAATCTTCAATTGAGCCTTTTTGATCGACTGAGAAGATAAAATCTTCATCTTGGCATCTTGGTTTGTGCGATTATTATTTCCGGTATCACAACATCTAATATAGAGCTTAAGTCCGCTACTAGGTATATACATCTTCACCGATAGGATAAAAAATACGCTGTATTGAACTTTGGTAGACCAGAATCGGGAGGATGCATATAACGGAACTCGGCACGCTTCTGTAGTAATTACCTCCTGGTATCTAGGCAGCCCAAGTCGGAGAATAAGCCTTTGATTCAAGGCTAATGAGGGGGATCGCGACCCTCGCGGTAACATTTCGTATTGGTCTAGTTAAACCCAAATTTATTCTAGCAAATTCGCCTGAAACTGCTGAAGCTGAATTACCTCCTTGACATTACACTGTTCTTTTACCTCCTAACTATCTGGGTAACTAGGCCAACCACTTCGTCGGCTATCTCATCCGAGAATCTCAAATGAAAGATTTGAAGGATTCCCTCATTAGGCCTGTGACCCAGATCGCTTAAGCAGGATGGCTGCATCTGCTAGGACGCAACAAGCAAAGCGCCGCTGAAAAGAAGAAAAATCCCACCCAAAGGCCAAGGCGAAACACCCCTGTAAGCACCAGCTCCTTATATGTCCCCTGATAATTCTAGAAGTTCCTCGGTATCGCCAATCCCATTGGCCTGCTTAAGCCTGTTACACTAGGCCTCCGTCCCTGCTCCGTCCTCACGGGGCAATACTACGGGGCACAGTCATTAAGGTTGAAAACAGGAGAAGAAACAATCACGAAGGGCCGGAGTTGGGACGAAAATGACGTCTGGACTTTAAGCGGTTTGGCACCAAGTCCGATCGAAACAACGCCTTTAGGAGCATCATGATAATATCACGTTTACTTGGCACATATGATGTGGAAGATCTTCTCGCTCTTGGTAATGGGGATCACTTTAGGGAAGAGCCTCAAACTCATTTTATCTGATCTACGACCGGATTTCAACTGATCCAAGATGATGGCCGCGCGGTTGCCTGTGCGACATTACCATCGAATGGAAATGTCGAATGGTATTGCGTATGCTTACTCTTCAGACGGGATTGATCTGCTCCGGCTACATAGCATACGTTTCCATTCTATCGTGGACAGCTTCGGCGTGCCGCGTTTACATGAGTCGGAGCTAGATGAACAACCGGTTATGGGTGCCTCAAGCGCCGGTCTACTCGTGTTTTTGTGTTTGACTAATCTAAGATGCCAATGAGGGTAAGGGTTGACGGCCGGAGCTGCGAGGGCCCTGAGTAACCCGAGTTTGAGGCATGTCCCATAATGCCCTGATGAAACCCGGCAGCACCCCTGATTCACGATCAGGGCTGTCACGTGCGAGCTGCTTCGCAGTGCTTCGCAAAGCTTCTCAGGGGATCTTCTCCAATCTGCGACTGAGATCGTAAGAAACGCCAAGACCCGGTGCCGACCAGGAGACGGCAAATCGAAATGTCAAATTGCCCATTTCGAGAATGCGATGGCTGTCGCCCGGGTAAGCCAAGACTTTTCCGAGCCCTATCTTATGTCGCTCATTCTTGGCTTTAAGACCGAAACTAAACACAGATGCTTTACTAATGAGCTATATAGTGATGGTAAGCCCGAGTCTGTCAAATTTCACATCACTGCCTTCGCCAAGGAGTCTGAGAAAGTTTTGCATATGCCGTGTGCCCTTGTTATTCTGGGAGTCGAGCCTTGTAGGGTAAGAAGGCTTGGAAGTCAGCTGGAACGCCTCTCAAGACACCAAGAGGATTTTCGCGGACCGCACCCAAGACTCGGCTAATGTTATTCGCTACCTACTAGGTAGACACATTAATACTTCAAGTACTATCTAAGGTGAGTTCAATCCAAAATTCTCTTAAAACGTAAATGAAATCGAAGTTTCCAGAGCCCATTCCTCGATCCTAATTCCCGCAGACATTTATAACATGTCTACAAATAACTGTTCTAGCATAAAAACCTTTCTAGGAGGGATTTGTCTCACAGCTCGTCAACAACCGCCCCAGCCTCAGAGAGTTTGTTGGCTATGAGGTCTAACCAAGTAGCGAGACGATACCCTGCCTTAGCCACTTGAATCTCGATCACAGGGGCCGCCTTTTCATAGTAATCGCCTGCGAGCTCTTGGCCAATAATCGCTTTTGGACCTTCTGGAAACACTATGAGGAACATATCAGCCATCATGTCGCGACTCAAAGCTTGAAACAGACAGGGGTTGGATTACCATGGGTACAAACAACAGCGTTGGACTCATTAGCCCATCTCATCGCGGTGCTGATAGGGTCATCAAGACTAATGCCGTCGGCCCAGGACTGACTAACTGACTCATACTTGCCAGACTTAATTTGCTCCGTAAGGTTGGTAGCCCATGCGTATGCTGCTACGTATGGCTTTCTGTGAATCCCGCCCAGCATCTTCTCGGCAATGCTCGAGTCCCAGACGTGATGAAGGTTCAGCTCAGACGACTCCCATTTTACGTGGATTCCGTTACCTCCCATGGCGACGTTTTCCACATGCAGGGGCTGATGAATGTCGCCGACGAAGTGAATCACGAACTTAGCTGCCTGGTTCCTGCGCCACGGATACAGGTCTGCATCGAGCAGCTGGGAGGTATAGTTCTGAATCGAACTCACGACACAGCCATCCTCCTTGCAGTCCCTCTCGAAGTCAACGCCACAGTAATCCGGCGGGGTATCCTTCGCGTCGATGAAATGGAAGTTCTTGCTAAAACGCCCCCATTTCGTGTATCTGATGCTGTCGGCCCAAGTAGCAACTCCAGCAAGATAATGCTCGGTGTTGTTCTGCAAGATATCCTGGAAGTAAGCAGTTGTACTGTCCTTTACGAAGTTTGATGCAATATAGGCGACAGTAATGTGACCCAAACCTAATAATGAGTTAGCCACCTAGTTAGTCACCTCATGATGCCGGTATTCTGTTACTCACTTCCCCAAGCTACTGCACCTGGCAGGAAAAATGCGCCTAAGGCTACAGTCGATTGACTGAATCTCATGATGACTCAGGTTCAAGACAATTTGAATATGACAAATTAATAATACTTTAAATACAAAGATATTTCCCTTATATTTTTCATAGATGGTATATATAAAATGAGTAACAAAAAGGAGTACAATCTATTGTCACCCACGATAACTTGACAATGCGCGTCTATTGCATCGTAAGTTTGGTGGCATGTGCACGGGTTGTGGTTGTCAAGGGAACACGCATGATCACCGCACCTGATTTGCTGCGTACGGCTGGCCGCCTCGTGGATGACCAGCTGCAGGCGTCTAACAGACTTTCCACTAAGACTTTAGGTAAGGTTACAGCCGTCGGATATTTTTAATCTGGAGTTTTTGAATTAATACAGTCAGTATCAACTGGGGACTAAGTTAGACATATTCGTTACATATTCGAGATGAACGATAAATTGATTCACTTTGAGGTACATATTTCGTTTAATGTTCAAATGTTTGTCATAGCTTTAATTATTCATCAGTAACGGGCGAGATAGTAGAATTATTACGGGGTATTCCGTTGTTGTACAGAATGGCTACACTATTGGCTATGGATAGGCACTTACACAGTAATAATAACCCGCAAATAGGGAATAGAGCAAAAAGCCAACTGCGTCATTGGTCCATCACCCATTCGTCGCCCCATTCCCCAGAGACCCTTGGCTTACCTCGGGGCTGCAAAGCGGGCGCAGGCACGAACAATAACTGCGGGTTACTGCACAGTCTGCGCGAGCTCTAAGTTGGCACTAAACCTCATTGGTCACGCACTATGGCTCATATGCGGTCCTTATCTTTGTGCGACGCTGCACAGCTACAAAGTTCCAAGGTTACTTGGATGGATGCGACTAAAGATCGGAGGCACCTGAGATAAGGGAAAAGGAAAGAGGAAAGCCAAAAGGGAAAACTCGAAGCCACCATCAACTCGTAACTCATTGAAACAAGAATTTCCAGCTGACTCCTTCTCTGACCACCTTTCTACATATGTAGTTAAACCTACCTAGGTACATATGAGTACCACCTGATCAAAGCTGACTTCGATGTTCTTCTCTTCAACCTTAATCTCAAAGCCCCAGATTCCCTAGTCGTTTTTTCTTTTCAATTAGACCTTTCTTCCTACCTACATCATTCGCAACCATGGAAGCGAACAACAGCGACACGATGTTAACACACGGTCTCTCTACCAATGAAATACTGTCAGGGATATTCGGTAGTATCAGTCTGACGGCATGGATTTGCTTACTGGTATGTCCTTTCGTATATCTAGGAATTGTGACTTTTCGCATTCTAATTACACAATGCGATAGCTTCCTCAACTTATCACGAACTACCGAGCGAAGAGCGCTGAAGGCTTGTCCATGCTATTTCTAGCAGTCTGGCTCTTTGGTGATATATCAAACCTGTCAGGTAAGGCCTATGACTCCCCTCTTCGGACTTTAGGAGTTCCTCAACATGTTTTGTGTGACCTGCGACTAATCGTCGTTTCTCAACACCAGGTGCCCTCGTGACCGGACTCGCACCCACAGCAACAGCCCTCGCGGGTTACTTCTGTATTTCCGACATCATTCTGATTACACAATCCTTGTACTATAATGTCCTGAACGCCCGCAAGGATCGGAAGGCCCGCCAGCGAACTCGGTCGACCCAATCCGAGGCCTCGGAGGACGAACCACTATTGCAACCTCGCAGACGATCATCAAGCGGCCTCCCGGGCTCGCACCGCCGCCACTCGATCCACCGAACCGAGTCCGGTTTCGCTCCGATCAAAAGGGTTGTCACTGGCGAGGATGAGACCCCCGATAGCAACCCTTGGCTACACAACACCATGAGTGTTGCGGCTATCTGGATCGTCGGTGCTGCTGGTTGGTTTGTGTCGTACAAGATGGGAGCTTGGGACAAGGACGAGGCCTCCGACGAACCCAATGTCGACACACCGGTAGCAATCTTGGGATTGGTCCTGGGATATGCAAGTGCAGTTTGTTATTTATGGTATGTTAAACCTGATAGTCGTATGCCCCTCGATGTGTGCTAACAAAAGTAAAGTGCCCGCATCCCCCAGATCATTAAGAACTACCGAGAGAAGTCTTGCGAGGGCCTTGCTCTCCTTTTCTTCCTACTTTCCCTAACGGGCAACCTAACCTACGGTCTGAGCGTCTTCACCTACTCCCCGGACCCGGCATACATCATCAAGGCCATCCCTTGGCTTCTCGGGTCCTTGGGAACCATCGTCGAGGATTGCGTCATCTTTTACCAATTTAGGATCTACTCTGGAAATGCGGCAGCTAAGAGGAGCGCTACCGAGGAAACAGCATAGGAGCGACGATTCGGCGTGCAGCCTTATGAGCTGGCATATCGACTGGAGGGATTATACGTATATTGAGGTTATCATGGCGGTTGCATTTACGGCGTTCTGCATCAGGGTTTCACAGAGCACCTGTTAAGTATCTCCACATATAAGGGATTGATACATCTGAGATTCATATCGTTGGGACGGATATTATTGCATTAAAAGTCAACAAGTCGGTCATCGTTTTCAAATCTCGGATAAAGGTCTTGGGATTTATGTCTTGTGGCTGGGTGTTTTGCTTCAGAGGTCTATTCGCACAGGTGGATGATTGTTTCTTATCTCGGGAGATGCTCGTGAGACAACTAGAGGCTATCATCATACATAGACTCATAATAGAACTATCTAGCATAGGTCGATACTCCTCTACGAATAAAACAGCATATAAAGACAACGATTTGAATGTTAAAATGATTACATCATTTTCCTTTAGGTAATGGATTCAACACTTATGGGTTCGGGTATTCAGAAGGGAAGGTACGGAGGTACATATGGATGTCATTCAGACCATTCAGACCCCTGTATGCCGGTCCCCCTTTTTGATTGCGCCTACCCCTGCACGAAACATACAATTTCAGAGGGAGGAGCGACTTCAATCTTTCTCCTGTTTTCTTATTATCATCGTCGAAAATCAACCATCAACTAAATTCGTCATTCCCTTTTGCTTTTTTCCGCTGGTTCAGTCGAGCTTTCATTCTTTCGCATCGGCTCCAGCATTTCCACTCTTTTTTGTGAACGACAATCGCCATTGCTATTCTTTTTTTTGCGGCACGTTGCATTGCGATAGAAAGAGATACCCACCGAACAATTGTAACGCGTCCGAAGGATAAATAATTACCGAGGAAAGGACGAAGAAAGATCACGATGCGCTTCACTACCATTCTTTCTGCTGCTGTGGCCTCCGGCCCTATCGTGGCTTCGGCCGCTGGCTCACTCGGCTTCGCGCTCGGCAACAAGAAGGCGGACGGGACGTGCAAGGAGTCTAGCGACTACACGGCTGATTTCGCTGCCCTGACTAAGGAGACCGGTACTAAGGTCGTTCGCATCTACGCTGCTTCCGACTGCGATGTCGCGAAGCTTATCCTGCCTGCTGCTAAGACGGCTGGCTTCCAGGTTATCTTGGGTATCTGGTACGTTATACTTCCATGAATTCTATATTCTATAAGACCAATTATAGCTAGCGGTGTACAAACTCGGTTGAGTGATAGGAGCTAACACATGATATCAATAGGCCCGACACCGACGAGTCCTTCCAAGCAGACAAGGCCGCCGTCGTCGCGAACGCGCCCAAGTACAAGGACCAAGTGTACGCCATTACAGTCGGATCCGAGTCCCTCTACCGCGGCAACTTCACCGGCCCCGAGCTACTCGCCAAGATCCAAGACGTGAAGTCGGCCACAAACGGCGCCTTCAAGATCGGCACGGCGGACTCGTGGAACAAGTACGCGGACGGCACAGCCGACGCTATCGTCACCTCCGGCGACGCGGACATCCTCCTCACGAACGCGTTCTCGTACTGGCAAGGCCAGGTCCTCAGCAACGCCACCGGCTCCTTCTACGACGACATCTTCCAGGCCTTCGGCCACATCCAGGAGAAGGCCGGCTCCACAGACAAGATCGAGCTGTGGGTCGGCGAGACCGGGTGGCCCACCGCCGGAGACAAGTACCAGAACGCGCAGCCCGGCATCAAGCAGGCTTCGACGTTCTACAGCCAGGCCGTCTGCGGTATGGTGGATTGGGGCTTCAATGTCTTCTTCTTCGAGGCGTTCGATGAGAGCTGGAAGCCTAAGGCTATTGGCGAGGATGGAAGTGTCGCTGATGAGACTTCGTGGGGTGCGATGACGGCGGATCGCACGGCTAAGTACTCGCTTAAGTGCTAGATCTAGTAAACTTGGTTCCTTTCTTGCCTACCGGGCGGTCTAGGGTACTGGGTTTGCGTCGAGGGTGAGAATGGAGGAGGAAAAGAGGGTAGGGCCGGGGAGGAGAGGAGAGGGCGAGGTCTTGGTCTAGGCGCTGCGCTGTGATGTTTTCGTCGGTTATAATTTATATCCTGTCATATACCACCAATTACGTACGTCGTAGGAGGAACATAGTAGACGTGATACCATATAAACTTGCTCTATATATCTGCTCTTACCAGTTATTCGGCCTTTATGTTTCAAATTTAGTGACATCTCATCGTCTCAAAACAACGTAATGAAGCTATTTAAATGTCACGAATATTTCAAGAGAAAGTATGAGATGCTAGTGTGATCTATAAGTCCGCAACCAAGTGCGTCGTTTAGATTTCTGTTTATGCTTATTTAGATGTAGTTGTTGATAGGGATGATATAAACAAGAAACGAAGGCTGAACTTTCCCCTTTCCCGATACCTAGCGACGTAGAAACAATAACTTAAAACCTAACCCAACACAACCCAAAATGACAACATTCACTCTTCCTGCTCTTGGTCTCGTCAACCGTCCCCATGGGTATTAGGTCTATTTAACGAGCAGGCGAACGGACGGGTGGCGGTTGACGAGACCAGAGACTTCTTTTGAGTCGGGCGAGATCCATGATGCCCGATTTGATGAGCTACCCGACGTTAACACCGACGCTTTCTTTCCTTCCCCTTCCACCAAAGTCCTCCGGCGGGATTAGAGGTTGCATGTGACCTAGGCACATCTATCATCCGCTTTCGTCACGCATCCATGCTTTGCTCTTGCTCCCATATCCATTCTCACATCGTTGATTGCTGCTAGACGCTTGTAGTCGTCGTATGGCGTCAAATAGGAAATTGGAGGGTTGATCACGAGCGCAGCGGGCCGCAGCCATACGGCGTGGACTTGCCGAAGAAGCAGTCACCAGCCAAGCTGTCGACAAGCTGGTTCGAGTGGATGGGCGTGATAACCACACCAGCGCTGGCGAGAGTCGCGCAGAGCGCAGCGACGAGGGTGGTTGCGATAGCAGAGGTCTTCATCTTGACTTTATTTTTATTTTTTACGGTTTAAAGAATTACGAGTCGTGATTATGTGGTTCTCGTGATAGCGATCAATCGGCCGTGACTTCGGAAAGCAAGACCAGCTAGCTTTTTTCGTTTTTTCGTTTCTTTCTTTCGCTCGTTTGAATGAATGTGTGAGTGGCGGTAAATTGATTATTTTTCGCTTGGATTAAGGCGGTAGCGCTACGGTACGGTGCTTGATCGAAGGGGAAAAGACAGGATACGATGACCAGATCGCAAGGTAAAAATTGGGATTAATTTGTTCTTTGGGGGAAGATCAAACGTAGTAAACGGAAGAGAATGGAAATGGGAAACTAAAACTTCGCGACGACACGAGGAGGAGCGGAGGAGAGAGAGGATGCTGGAGGGAATACTGTCATATGATCTAGATTCCTGTTTGGGCGCCCTGACCAACCGGGACCTTGCCCGCCTTGCTACAGGTACAGTGTCGCTGCTACGGTACGCCTCTACCAAGTTTTTACCAGGCCAGGCGCTCAGATACGGGCTAATGACAGGGGCTTGGGAGCTAAGACAGTGTAGTGATCTGAAGGGGGCGTGAGAGGCACTGTACGTACGCCCCACTCAGGCGTCCGGGGCTGCGACGATGACAGTCTGACCTTCGGAGATGAATCGGTTTCAACAGGGTCTAGCGAAACCCTGCGATGCTACGAAATAGGTTCTAAGGGGTGACGTCTAAAGAAGACTTGCGGCTGAAGATAGCTGCTATTTTATGGCTTTTTTGTAAAGAGCAAGAGCTTCAAGACATTGAAAATGGATTGTTCAGCTTTCCAATTGTGACAGAACGCTCTATAGTAGGTATATATTCACAGAGTATTGTAGACAATAGTAAATTCGAAAAGATTTATACCTACCTAGGTACCTATTCAATTTTAAATTGATCTCTTCCCATTAGGTACTCAAGTGGCACGTATGTAGTATATTGTGTTATGCGGCCGTGGATGAAACCAGAGACATCGCTGGCGCAGAAAGGGGGAGGGTATCGTAAGACGACTAGCCCCCCGTGGTACGAGGTGGGACTACATCATCAGTGATAGACGCGTGTGCAACTAACAACGAAAGAAATAATGAGTCTAATTGTTGCTTATGTTTGACATCGAGTAGAATATAAAAAGAACGCGTAATGAAGTTTATCTGGGTAAGTCTTGGTGATACAATGTAATACAGAGAAACATTCAGCATTCAGCACACCGGACAACGGACTTTACGGCTTCCAGGACCAAGGCTAATCGATGATGTCAAGATTGAGGGGCGGATATTGAAAAAGCAAAATTGAGAGTAGAAAAAGGGTGGTTGCAGCTGTGCCGTGTGAGGAGGAAGATATGAGCCTATCACCGAAAGGACGAATGAATTGGTGTTTGTTCCGTTTCCAGCATGGGACCCGCCAGGTGCAGGATACCGGGTACCGACAGAAAGAATGACAACGAACTCCGGATATGCCAGTTCCCTGACGCCTACGAGAGTGTCATAACACACTGTGAAGATAGAGGTTCTCGATACCCGGGATGCTTGGTTGAGGCAAAAGACGTCGAATACACCAAAAGTTTCTCCAGACGATAGGCGCCAATGACTTGAGTATGACGACGAAAATATGCATCGGAGTTTGCTTTATTCACATACATGGCTTTTGATGCTTGTCAATTCCGTCAATACGCCTCAAGGAGAAGCAGCGACTTTCGGAACCAGTTTGAATTTCGTAATCACTGGAGACGGAGATCTGTATCTCTGCCTATAATTCTCCCAACAAGCTTCCAGGCAGGGTGGTGCCGGCGTTGAGAAATGACAGGGTAGGCTAAGGTAAGTTACTCCCCCTATCAGTCCTTTTAAGCTACAATTGGATGCCCCATGATATGACAAAAGGTTGGTTAAAGGTGTGTGACTACCTTCAATTATGCAAAGTCAGTTATCTGGGATATCATGTAGATAGAACTAAATTCTGGTGTTGGTTATGCCAATCGGTATGCCGTCTAGAGACAATAGTTATATCTATGTCTTATATCTTAGTACATGTGTCTTAATAGATAACATGATATTTTACCAACGGTGTTAAATAAGTGAAATATTTTCTATCGGGTTGACAGAGTAAAGTTCATCATGTTAAAGAGGCTATGTTGTAAAAACGCTCGCTCTCAGATAGGACTTTGAGAATAGACAGCGCTAATTACTTATATGACTGTGTTGAAATAAGTACTGTATTTCTACCATTGACATGAAAGAACCTTTAGAATCAAGCCCTAGGCGAGTGTGTTGTGGGAAATATATATATATCAGGAAAACATCATAAACCAATATCCGAAAAGAACCTATTTTTGAGTCTACGCGGCTCAATTGTACATGTTTCGACACGGGGACTATACTCACATTCAATGTACTCCATTCAACCGCTTGAAGAAGTTCTTGGAAGATTGTTGGAAAGACTAGAGCATTGTTGTTTTGCTATATGACCTTGCTGAAGATGACTTATACAATACGGATAGCAAGTAGGACCGGCAGATGACAATGACATCTATATTCTAGGTGCTTCATATGTACCTCATAGTTTGATACTTGATATTTATGGATATAGAACTCACAATGGGAGCCCTTATGTTCTTACCTAGGGATCTCTTTATAAAGACGAGCAAAAGGCTACATTGAGTGCTTTCACCTCTATTACGGTTAATCATAACATCATCACAAGTTTCAGGCCACAGCAGGCAATCAAGTAGCATATGTCGAAAAGCTAAAAAGCCTCATCAATTGAAACTATTCCCACAACTATCGCAAGATGTCATGTTCTAACGCAGGAGAGGAAGGTCGCCGGTGCCGCGCCCGCGCCGCCGCAGGGCCGCTTGCAACGCGCCTCCTCTCCTGGGTATCATTTTTTCTTCTTAATATCCTCCCGAAAAAGTTCGCCGGCTCTCGCACCGATCAGCGGTGGCGGCCGTAATGTACATTAGCTTTAGGAAGGGGGGGTTGATGAAAGACTTTCCTGATCATTCTGCGCGCGGTTCCACCGGTAAAAAAACAAGAGTCTGATCCCGTCTTTTTTTCTCAACTAGGAATGTCGATACTCCCAAACCAAAACCCAACTCCGTAAGGGCACGTCGCGTTCGGTCATATCTTCGGACCAGAGCCTCCGTGTGTCAACGAATAGGACTGGTTTCGCGTGGGGGTTACAGTTCATTCCGCCTCCGATGCAGAAAACGTAAGGAAATTACAAAAACAAGAGTGTCATGAAGCTTAAAAGAGAACGCCGGTAAGTAAGCCCACGAGCCAGTGTGGTAATGAGGCTCCAAGTAGGATGTGGTCCTAATATTGCTGTATAAGGACAGGATCGAATCGAAAGGGTGGAATCATAAGTAATGGGATATGCATTAATACACCGGTGCCCTTATAGGAATCACACGCAGAATGTACAAATATTTTGGAAGAGAATTGGTGATGGAAAAGCTGTTTACGTCAGGGGTATTCACGAGGCATGATTACCCTTAGCGGCGCCGATCTTATCGTTCTCTTCTGTATCGAGTCGTTTTCTCCAATCGGCGAGATGCTCGCTCAGACCAAGGCCAACGCCATCGTCGTCCTTCTTGGTGCCCGCTCCTTCGAAGTCGAAGGTGTTCGAGAGCCTGTAATTCTTGTTTGTCGCCTCCCAGTGAGATCGTAGCATGTCAAGTTCGTTGGCTAGATTGTCTAGGGCGGTGCTGTTTCTAGCATTGTCAAAGCCGCCGTACGTACTCTCTGCCTCGGAACTTTCCTGTCGGATGTGCCCCATGCCGCCGCCGTTTGCACTCGGAGGGCTAGTGACTATCTGGTCTGTGCTGATGCGACTACGTCTTCGGTAGTTGTCGACAGACGACTCTACTTGATCTAACAACAGACTGACCTTCTGCTCAGCTTCTTGTACTCGCTTCTCGAGTAGGGAGTTCTCTTGTTGCATTTGCTCAAGTTCCTTTTCTCTTGTAGCTAGTCGCTCCGTAGCATCGTTGCGAGACTTGAGTGTGCTATCCCGTTCTTGCTGAGTAGCGTCAAGCTTGCCTCGCAGTTCTACCAACTGTCGTTCAAGCTGTCCAGAGGTAAGCTTCACCTGTTCTTGGAGAGTCTCAATCTTCTTTTCCAGAGATGAACGTTCTGCTTCCCAATCAGCAGGCGCGGCGTTGTCACGAGAGATAGAGCGCTCTTCTAGCTCAAGATTCTCGTTCTTTAAGCGACCATTCTCGCTTTGAGCTTGCGCAAGTTCCTGCTTCATCTTCTTCAGCATCTTCTCCGTGCCCTTAACATAATGAACAGCTGATTGATAATCATTCTCCAACTGGACTATCCTGTTACGGTAAGCAGCCTCGGACTCCTGGAACTGTGTAGCAAAAGTCTGTTTGGTTTCCTCGTGGGCAGCAACAGCTTGTGCAAGTTGTCGCTCAAGCTCGCCAGCCCTCGAGGGATCAGGGGAGTTAGTCCTGGAGCCCATGCCCCGAACTCGAGCAAGGTTGGTTGGGCTAATGCCTCTTTCAGCCAATATATCCTTTAGGGTATTGTGTTGGACGGTTATGGCATTGGTCTCGAGCTGCTGGTTTGCAAGTTGGTTCTTGAGATCCGTGTTCGAGGCTTGAAGCGATTGGGTTTCTCTCAAAGCAGACTGCAATTGTCGACGGATCGATACACCCTCTCGGCTCGACTGTTCCTGATAGGCCTCAAGCCCGGCGATCCGTTCTTCAGCGCTTCGAAGTTTATCCGAAGCAATATCGGCTTCCTGTCGGTACTTCTTGACAAGTTGATTAGCTGCTTCGACTTGACCTTGAAGGATAACGATACGATCCGAATTGGCCTGACTAGCTTTGCTTGGGTCTCTGGTGATCTTTTCTAATCCAGAAATCAGTGCTTGTCGGTGAGTATTTGCTTCTGCTGCATGTCGTTCGGCAAGTTCTTCGGCATTCCGTAGTCGCTGAGTGACGGATTCTAACTCTGTAGCATGTGCTTCGTGTTCTGCCTTGAGCTTGTTAAACTTGGATTCAATTGCTACCCTTTGAGCTCGTTCCTCGTCGAGCTTGCGCTCTAGGTGGGCACGCATATCCGCCGATGATACCACAGCCTCTCGAAGAGACTCTAAAGTTTCGTTATGATCTTTGGAGTTGCCAACGGCCTCGTTGTATTTGCTCTCAAAGTCATCTTTCTCGACGCGTAGGAGTTGCAACGATGCGAGTGCCTCGGCACTAGCTACTGATTGTTCTCGTGCTTCGCGCTGGACCATGTGCAATTCAGCTCGCAGCTGTTCTATTTCCGAAGATGTGCGCTGTTTGTACGACTCTAGTTCAGCTATACGCTTTTGGGTTGCACTGAGGGTTTCGTCCGATAATTGTCTAGATCGTTTCTCGGCCTCGAGTTCGGCTGCTGCTCGAGCTAGGCTGCTTTGCAGATCTCTCTGTACGTTCAGTGCAGTCGCAAGCTTTTTGTTGAGATCGGCGGAACGATCGCCGTTATCCAGATCCCTCTCGCCGTCTAGTTGTGGTGTGCTAGCGGCGCTTCCAGTCTGCGCTGCCATCTTGGCCTTAGCATAGACGGCTTCACGGACTGCAGCATCACGCTGTCGCTCGACTTCGGCGATTTGTTTCGCTGCTAAAATTGCTTGCTTATCGACCGCGCTTTGCACATTAGCCAACTCCTGTTTCATAGCCAAGAGTGACTCAATGAGACGCTTGTCATCATCATCGAAGGTTTCTGCAGCTCGGGACTCTAGAGTTGGGCTCAGAGTTGCGTTGGACATATACCCAGCTTTGCGAGCAAGCTCTAGCTCGGAGGCATACCACGCATTTCGATTTCGGGCCGCATCGAGTTCCTTTAGGAGAGCAACAGTCTGGGAATTCCTGTTCGAACCTTTTCTTGACAAAGGATTACTAGGTTGTCTGGTCGGTGGAGGTGGAGAAGATGGACGTGTTGCTACGTTCTTAAGGGTTGGCTCTGTATTGCTATCAACAGAGCCTTGGCCACGAGTCTGTCGCGACTGCTTGGGTTTAGGCTCGTCTCTCGAGGGATTCTCCGATCTA
The DNA here is from genome assembly GCA_003314315.1 of Annulohypoxylon stygium. Classification (NCBI taxonomy): domain Eukaryota; kingdom Fungi; phylum Ascomycota; class Sordariomycetes; order Xylariales; family Hypoxylaceae; genus Annulohypoxylon; species Annulohypoxylon stygium. The sequence continues at coordinate 352,924 of QLPL01000007.1, read as the reverse complement.
GAAGCGCTCCTAGCGGACTGTTGATTAGGCGTTCGTCTACCATTAGTGACGGGAATTTCCTCCTTGATCGGCTCCCGCGATATAGGGGATTGATTCTGGCTACTGATGCCAGATGAGCCGACACCAGCAGCTTCTCTCTCTATTCGTTCGATGGATGTATTTCTTGTGCGGCGACTGGCCCCACTTGTATCGACGTTGGGTTTGGGGAGCTGGCCTTGCGGTGGGGGTCCTGAAGGCGTAGAAGTTCCTGCAGCCCGTGGAAGCTTTGACATCCCATTACTGATCGGAGGGGGTCCGTTGATGTCCATGCCCGTACCGCCTTTGCCTGAGCTGTTTGTTGGACTGCTGGGGCTAGCTATGCGTTTTGGATCCGGCCCAGCTGAGCCTTCGCGGGATGGAGCTTGTCTACCACCAATAGGAGCATCACCGCTCGGTCGTCTTGCTTGTTGTACTTTTTGGGTGTTCGACTGGATCTGCGCATCGTTGGGATACCGAATCTTGGTAGTGTCCAGAACATAAACGATCCCTAGGTCGTTAACCTGGCTGGTAGTTGAACTAGGCTCACCTCCAACGACGACAACCGACTTTCCCACGGACGTCATGCTATGGCCAGAACGTGGCGACGGAGATGGTCCCATATTCTGGAAGGTATACCAACGGCGAGATGGGATTCGGAATGCGGCCAAATCACCCAGATCAGCCCCTTCTTCAGTGCGACCACCAAAGACGTACATAACGTCGTCGACTAGCGAAGCGGCATGACCCTCTCTGGGAACGGGAATGTATCCGATAGAGTCTAATTGGACCCATTTGTTGGCTGCCGGTTCGTAGCACCATACATCATTAAACCATTGGAAGCCGTTGGTTCCTCCGAACCTGAGATAGTCAGCTTTGGGAACCCGTAACTACCAAGATACGCGTATCAACTTACAGGTACATCTTGTCATTGAACGTGACCATAGAATGATTAGTCCTGGCAGGGGGTACCTTGCCCTGCATTGCTCCTCCAGGTTCGATGTTTTCGCTGAGAATTTCCCATCGGTTGTTTGGCATTTGTAGCTGGTTTAGGTCGAAAGCCGCTAGATCATTCATGAAATACCCTTCCACTTGGCCACCAAAGATGTATATCTTCGACCCGATAATGTTCAAAGAGTGCCCATAGCGACCTGACGGCCTTGGACCGGCCGGCAGAGCTCTTGACCATTGTCGCGTAGCTAAAATGCCGATTAGTGAGTACTAGTAGGGATAGGAAAAGGCGGATCACGATGTCTTACAAGTATTGAGGAGATACAGAGTCTCGTCTAGAACATCTGTCTCGTCGATTTTGGTATCACCACCGTATACGATAAATGCATTGCCTACTAAGAGAGAGGCATGTCCAACTCTTGGTCCTGGGCCTTCCGCCGTGGTGACGAGCGGATAACACGACATATTTCCTCCGGCTTCGATCATCCATAAATCGCCTTTGACGGTTGAACTATTGATTAAACCACCCATGACGTAGATATCTCCTTCCTTAGAGGAAACGGAATTTACGGCGGCTCCATATCTGGGAAAGGGGCTAGGCGTGCCGGGATTAAGTATTAGGCGTCGCTGCGACCAAGGATATAATGAAGCATTTACGTTCTGCTGTGGAGGAGCGTTGCGAAACTTTTTTGGTGTATTCATTAGCATCATTCTCAGAATTGGGTCCAAACGTGTTGCGTGATGAGAGCTGAGAGTTGGATGTTGGATGTTGTGTGTGGTCTAAGAAGCTTGAAATGGAGAACCAAATAAAAGAACTTACAGGCAAGTCACTCACTTGCTGAGGTTGCTGTGCCTGGGGCGGTTCCTGGCCCCGGCGAACAGCATACTTCTCAGCATCTGGACTTGGTGTGCCTTCATCGAATGAATTTAGACTTCCTGTTGGGGTTGATCGGGACCCTTTCTCCTCTCTAGCGATGCGCCCAGCTGCGCCTTGTACTTGAGGTGACGATCCAGGAGGTCCATCTCTGCTATTGACGTTCCTCTCCTGATTTTTCTTAGATTTGAAGAGAAAAGCCATGACGGATTATAGCCAGACTCCCTCGTGAGGAGTGGGTAGACTATATTGTCGCCGCTGCGACCGAATGACAAGATTGTGGAGGACGATGCTGTGTTCGGATAGATTGTATGTGTTTTCCGTGTGTGATGTGCGACAGATCGGAAGAGCCGTTAGGTCCAGAGGCGAATGCAGCGTAAATCGGAGGCTATGCGATGGACAGAGGTATGAAAGGTTCGTCGTGGTAAGAATCGACGTTCGAGATGGCTGGGGTTGAAAGCATGAGGTTGGAAATATCGTCGATGGGTCCCTTGGTTGAAATTGCGCCGATTGCTCGTAACTTGCGCAGCCCCTCGACTTTTTTTTATTACCCCCTTCTAAGCCTCCGTCTTCCTATTTACGCTACTTAACAATGTAGTAATTGTAACTTGGTGATACCAAGTTAAGAATAGGTGCACACTGAAAAAAAACCGGTAGTGAATTACAACTACCGTGTCGTCGCACTTGTAAACTGGAACGACAGCAAATGAAGGGTTGACGGATCGAATGTTGCGACAGGTTCAATCGTTTGTTCGTGGCTTATGGTGGGTATCCCTTCAAGATTATCCAGGGTGTTGTAGGGAAAAAAAAGTTATTGTACAATACACGGACAAATAAAAGAGGATGAGAATATTAGTAATTTGTCGCCTTGCTATGTAATTATTATTTAACTCCAAAAGCCTGTAGTGACGAGCAATTGCTACTGGCAATTGGATCAAGGCCGTGAAGAAAGTGTGATAGAGAAAAAATGAATGAGCGGCAAGGAGAAGGCGAATTGGGTTGATGGAGGAGGAACGATGAACGAGGTTCGTAACGTTCAAGTTCAGGGACTACGCATGCACCAAATTTCCAGAAAAAAAATGTCGAAAAGTTCCCCCAGGACCCTAAAAGATATCCAGGGAAGTCACCATCCAGCACCCAAGAAGCACCCAAGAAAGCATCTCCCAAGCACCAGGGCATCTGCAGGGTCGGCTTATGAGGGGCCGTGCTATGCTAGGTAATGCCTGTTTAGTACTAGCTTTCACTTATGCAGTACCTTAACTGCAGGTTACAATTGGATAAGAGGAGCCTAATTTGGGGGGATATCCATCTCTCCAAGGGGGTTAGCGGCACGATTAAAATAAATGCCTTCCATTGGGTTGCACCCGTACAGCCATCGTAGCCATTGGACGGGAAGGACTAGGGGATATCAGGGAGTTAGCTCCTGAGTATTACCCAGGAAACTGCTAATATCACAACAATCACACTATTCTAGCACTACAACTATTATTGACTTCTAGAAGAAATATTAGCTGGCCTTAAATCCCTAGACTATTCCTCCAGGAGCAACGCGTACATACAAACCGTGGACATAGAAGATCCATTATCAAAAGATACCCTCGCTGGCCTAACCCATCTAGGCAATCATTTGTTTCTTTGGATCAAACTTCAGTGAGCACTAGGCGCATCAGTTAGCCAGGTTATCGTTGAAACAAGTTAGCTTAACCTTATTAACATTGAAATTTGTGAGGTGACAATGATGCTTGCTGACTGGATGACCAAGATCTTTCTCGACATGATTCTACCCGGTATTTTATCAACTCCCACGTGGATGGCATGCTATAAATAGGGAGAAGACAGAATGATGTTATTTAGTGTTTTGAATTGTCTGTGAGGTTAACAATTTTCCAATCTTCCATATTAATTTACCCATAATGCTAGTATATACCAAAAGACCTAGGGCTACTTGTGTGGGTAGGAAATCCAGGGGGCCACATGTTTGCTTGGTTTAATAGGCTCTGTTCAAGGTTGTCATAAATGCCGTCAGTATCACATCGGAAGAATTGTCTATCACATATCGGAAACAACGTGATGACTGGTAGAGTATCACGCTTGCTGATATGCTCGCTAACAGCATGAAAAAGAATTCAGAACGATAAATAAGCCGAAAAGATAAGGTATACAGATGCCTTGTCTGTTGCTTTAACGCGTCCTCGTAAATCTTTTATTGTGGTTGGTGTGGTATCATGTGAGTGGTGACCATTTGGAACGTAAGCCAGACTTACTATGCAGAGACGTGACAGCATGAAAAATAACAGCGCATCTTCAAATTTGCTTTATGTCTTATCTTAAGCATTGCAACAAGCCTGCAGCGCAATATTGGAAGTGCAGTAGGACGCCCCTTTTCGCATGCGACGGATGACTCTATCGTTGAAGAACCCGAAATACCCTAATGTACGTCTTGGAATAACCCATACCTACATCTTTCGGGTCAGGGAGACCTCGAGCGGGCGATTCCATATGCCTATCGATTAGTCGATTAGATAGCGGTTGCATGCCACCTAAACTTCAAATGGATGGATCCCCGGGCGAGGCTGGCAGGCTGGCATAATGGTGAGGAGGGCTTAAGTAGCTAAGTGGGCACCAAATATATTTGGGGATGTGCTGATCACTTAGCGAAACGGGCAACCTGAAACACAACCAATTATTCAGCACGTGAAAGGATACAACTCATCAGTAGCACGGCTTGGACGGTAAAACTTGTCTAGCCATATAAAACGCCTATCACACCCCCACCCTTCGGCGTGTCTGGCGTGTTGCGGTAGCGATGCTGCCATGTCCAACTGTTCAAATGTTCTGCCGTACCTATTTACGTACTTGGTAGTTTACCTGCGATGATGCAAGTGTGACGGTGAATTTGCTGGAGGATATCAGGCTTTGCCCGACATACGTACATATGAGCAGCCCTCGTTGATCCCATCTCCAGTCTCCGAATTTGTCCGAGAGGAACCTCGATCTAGACGTCAAATTATCGTGGATAGGCAGACAAGATGCGGCTGATAGGTCGTGGCTGAGAGAAAGTGTTTGTGGCAACCCTTCCCAGTCCTTAGAGCGACCTCTTGGCTTGCTTGGTATTGGAACAATGAACGGAATAAATGCCGTGCATTCAGCCAAGGCTTCTCTCGACTAAGTGTTTTCTCGTTTTCTTTAGGTATTCGCCTGGAGTTTGTTCGACGAATCGACGGTACCATGTTTGAAAGCAAGGTGTTCATTGCATTCTACATCCCTAGTAGCCTAGTAGCAATGTTGGGATGAATAATGACGGTAAAGTTGTGGAGCAAGTCTGGAGCCTTCACAAGATAATGGTTTGTTGCTAAGTAGCAAACCTCCACAGTATTGTTCTGACAACAAAGAGCTTCAGAATGTCTCGAAATTTGTTAGTCATGTGAGAACGAGGGGAACAAGAAGAACTTTATTTATGCGACGGGATGAAAATAGCTCATAGCTGGCGTAGGTAGGTTGCAGTAAGGCGGACGATGATGGAAAAAGGGGTAACCTTTGGGCCGGAATGTACTGCACCTGCACAAGTACGTACTGTCTGTGTCTGGTAGCTTCCAGTCTGCGACTGCAGTCAGCGTCGAGTGAGAACTTCCTAGGAAGTTGGGGGCGGCTACAATTTATTTCGTCACTGCTGACCAGCGACCAGATTGACCTCGGGTGGTACATGCCTTTTTTACGTAGCTTTAAGATACTTAGGTACTTCTCCCCACCGCCTTTCCGCCGCTTGCCCGCTTGTACCTACCAACCAGAGTAGACTCGACTAGAACTGCGAGCTTCGTTCGCAAACGTTAACCTACACTAGAGCCCACCTGGCAGAACCTTAGAACCCCAGCAACCCAGCAGCTTCCAGCTAGAGAAAGGCAAAGCTTAGCGTCTCCAGCTATCGGTCATCGCATATCCCATCCATCCCATCCATCCATATCCACGCATCCAACTGTCGAACAACTAACTTCTCCGATTTCTAAGCCTCATCACCAAAAAACCACACCAATACCAACAACTACCTAATCCCAACCCCACGGAACCGGTTATTCCATTTCTGTTTCGTCAGAATTCCTAGAATTCCACATACAGCCGTGTTCTTGTCGGAGTTGGATGGTTTTGAATATCAACTTGAATTTGACGTGCATCAAAAATGTACTACAGACATCATGACGGCCGTCACGTTTTCCTCCCGTAGCGCGTACACTTCTGGGCAGCATCCGTCCCATCAAATTCCGGCTATTTCTTCGCCGCACTCTCGCCATAATCTTCTCACAACCGATTCTAATCCTACGTCTCTTCGCGATTATTCTAACTCGACAAATCCCCCCGTAACTAATGGTGCTTCTATAAATATGCCTTCGCGACTAGGCCCAGGCGGCCCGATGTATGCGGCACGAGACTCCGAGCTGGTGAATGGCCGTCCACGCACAGCAACAGAGGAGAGAGAGACGGTAGACCTCGATCGACGTCCATTGACTGCTCCCGGCAATAAGCATAACATTTCTATTGAAATACCCCAAGATGATTCCGACCATGATAGACCGAGTAGAAGAGTAGTATCCAAGCCACCGCTGCTAAGATCTAAGAGCGAGCATATAGTAAGACGCGAAGATGCAGATCAGGCAGATGAAGAGATTTATGAATGGGGCGAGCGACATGGCTTTGAAGACCATTACCAGTCTGAGGACATTATCTCCCAACTGGCACAAGTGAGTGGAATCTCGGCTCTAGCGACACCTATTATTATATCCCAACGCGCGTCTATCTGTGTTTCAATTCATGTTGCGCCGCCGATGCCGGATAACCACAAGCAAGACGAAAACTAACCCAAATATGTAGAACTGGTGCATGTACTATACAGAGAAACGACACGAGACCACCGGTCAACCAAAATCACCTAATTATGCGATTGAAGATTGGCGTATGCGAGATCGCCTAAAAACAGTTTCAGCTGCGCTAGCGGTTTGTCTTAACATAGGTGTTGAGCCCCCGGATCAGTTGAAAACAAACCCAGGAGCAAAACTCGAGGCATGGCAAGACCCTTTCGTACCTCCGGCTGCAAAAGCCCTCGAACAGATTGGAAAGTCTCTACAGGCGCAGTACGAGAACATATCGTTACGAACAAGATACAAGCAGTACTTGGACCCTTCAGTTGAGGAGACCAAGAGATTCTGTCAGTCTCTACGGAGAAACGCGAAGGATGAGCGTGTTCTCCTTCACTATAACGGCCATGGAGTCCCAAAACCAACAGCATCGGGTGAGATTTGGGTATTTAACAAAACTTTTACCCAATATATCCCCATCTCTTTATACGATCTCCAACACTGGCTTCAGGCGCCTACCATCTTCGTCTGGGACTGTTCCGAAGCTGGAAATATCCTAAACAACTACCACCGATTTGTAGAAAAGCATGAGGAAGAGGAGGAGGCTGCCGCTGCTGCCGACCCGAATTATGAGAAGACTAAGTATCGGTCATACCTTCATCTTGCAGCATGTGCCGTCAAGGAAAATCTTCCAACAAACCCGCGTCTTCCGGCCGATCTTTTTACAGCATGCTTGACAACGCCGATAGAGATGGCACTGTGGTTTTTCGTCTTACAGAACCCGCTCAAGACTAGCATTTCGCCGGAGCGGGCCAAGAAATTGCCGGGTAGGCTGCAAGAAAGGAGAACGCCCTTGGGAGAGCTGAATTGGATCTTCACGGCAATTACTGATACTATTGCCTGGACCTCTTTACCTCGGCAACTATTTCGTAAATTCTTCAGGCAGGATCTTATGGTGGCTGCCCTATTCCGCAACTTTATTCTAGCCCAGAGGATCATGATGGTCTATGGTTGCCATCCACAGTCATATCCAGAACTGCCTGATACCCATCAGCACCCCTTATGGGAGAGCTGGGATTTGGCCGTCGATTTAGCATTGGCGCAGCTCCCTATGATGGAGCGCAAAGAGAACGAGGGTATTGAATACGAGTATCAGAGTTCCTCATTTTTCGCAGAACAGTTAACCGCTTTTGAAGTCTACCTTGCGCGAGGGGATGCTATGCAACAGAAGCCACCCGAGCAGCTTCCTGTTGTCCTCCAGGTGTTGCTTAGTCAGCAGCACCGAGTGCGAGCTCTCATCTTGTTAGGCAGGTTCTTAGACTTGGGTCCTTGGGCAGTTCATCTAGCTCTCAGTATCGGTATTTTCCCTTACGTACTGAAGCTCTTGCAGTCCGCTGCTGCTGAGTTGAAGCCTGTCATGGTATTCATATGGACTCGGGTTCTCGCCGTCGATGTCTCCTGCCAACCTGATCTGATCAAGGATAGCGGCTACAACTACTTCTCCTCAATTCTAAACCCATCTGAGGTTCTTGCGGTTGTCGACAACAACGAGCATAAGGCAATGTGCGCTTTCGTGCTCTCGATGTTATGTAAAGGTTACAAACCTGGCCAAGCTGTGTGTAACCAGTCGCCTATTATGACCTTCTGCTTGGCGCACCTGACGAATAAAAATAACATATTGTTGCGCCAATGGGCGTGTCTTTGCATCAGTCAATTATGGCAAGATCTACCCGAAGCGAAGTGGAGGGGCATCAGGGAGAACGTGCCCATGAAACTATCAAGTTTAACAAAAGATCAAGCCTGCGAAGTACGAGCAGCAGTCATCCATGCCATGACGACATTCTTAGGAATTCCAGATCTTACGGATGAAGTGGCTAGAATCGAAGAATCTATAGCGTGGACGTTGCTAGATATGGCTAACGATGGCAGCCCGCTTGTTCGCAAAGAATTACTCGTCTTCATTTCTCATTTTGTTCTTCGGTACGAGAATAAGTTTATTGTTGCCGCCTACGAACAACTTGTCGAAGAGAAGGAGTACTTACAATTCCCTCCAATGGATGACGGTCTAGAGTATAAGATGGGCTTGCATTATGCTCGTCCCGAGAACCGCAATGCAGACGGGACGATCAAGGCCGCTGCCCAGGGCTTATCTTCTAATACCGTATTCGCGGCTTGTTGGAAGCACATACTAGTCTTAAACGTTGATCCTCATCCTGAGGTCCAGCGCGACGCCACAATCATCGTTGATTACGTACACAATGCACTTCTCAATTCGTCAGCTGGTTTCCAGGCACAGAATTTAATGGATGAGATTCAAAGGCGCGCTCGACGAACCCGTGGCCATAAGAAACAACCCTCTACCTCACGGAATGGTCTTAAGACATCTATATCCGAAATTACTCCTCCGGAACCCTCCCCAGGTCTTCTTAAGCGAACTGCCAGCTTACTATTCCAGTTGCCGAGTATGTGGGGTGGTGACTCGGCTAGCTCTTCACCATTACCTTCCCCCGGGCTCGTCAGGAATTCCTCCCAACGCAATAGACTTACACCAGATTGGACTACTCCCCCTGAGCAGAACGACCAGGCCAACGCTCCGGCGCATTACAACACAGCCGACGAGCCCGTATCAGTAAGGTTTACGGAGCGACAGCTGGACCAGCCACCAACCTTACCAATTCCGAGCACGTTCTTGGACTGGTCTATCGAATATTTCCGAGAGCCACAAATGCACCCCAGCGAGGCGGAAGAGCCGGGAAGTACCGAATACAATGAGCGATTGTGGAGAAGAGCTCGAAATGAGAATATACTCCGGGAGACTCAGCCACAGAAACAATATGCAGGCAGTCACAGGTGGAACAACCAGTTATGCATCATGAACAATGGTGCTCAACCAGCCAAAATGACATTCCACCAATATGAGGACCATCTTGCTGTTGCTGATGACGGCAACACGGTTTATATCTGGGATTGGAAGAAGCAGACTAGGTTGAACAGATTTTCGAATGGAAACCCCGAAGGATCGAAGATTAGCGACATGACATTCATCAACGAAGATGATACGGCATTCTTAATGACCGGCTCTTCGGATGGCGTGCTCCGGGTTTACCGAAACTACGATTCCCAAAAGAAAACAGAATTGGCATCGGCATGGCGAGCACTGACGCATATGGTTCCTAGCAACGTCAACTCAGGAATGGTCTTTGACTGGCAGCAGGTAACAGGCAATGTGCTCGTTGCAGGAGATGTTCGAGTTATCCGGGTCTGGGCTGCCGCACATGAAACGTGTATTATGGATATACCCGCACGTTCAGGATCATGCGTCACATCACTGACGTCAGACCAAATGACTGGTAATATTTTTGTGGCTGGGTTCGGCGATGGCGCAGTTCGGGTGTTTGATACTCGGCTCCGACCACAAGAGTCTATGGTAAAGAAGTGGAAAGATGATTCTGATCGTCAATGGATTAGAAATGTCCATATGCAGCGTGGGGGTCAGCGTGAATTGCTTTCTGCAAGCCGAAACGGAAAAGTTAAGCTTTGGGATATTCGTATGGATTCACCTCTCCGTGTCATTCAAGCGACTCGTGACACACTCCGAACAGCAAGCACCCACGAGCATCTACCGGTATTCTCTGTGTAAGTTTTGAATTAACATCCCATCTATTCGTTTGCTAACAAAATATTAGCGGAACGTCCGCACACACCGTCAAAGTCTTCAACTTCGATGGTAATGAACTTTCTCGGATGGAGCCCTATTCCAGCTTCTTGCAGCAGAACCGTGGTGCGCCCATTTCAGCCACGGCGTTCCACCCCCACCGCATGATCCTAGGTTGCGCAGCACGCGGTGATCAGCACATAAACCTCTTCACGTGCGCCAACCAGAAAGCGGAGGGCTTCATCGACTCGTTGTAAACTTCCACCTCACCCACAATTGCCATACATGCTCTTGATGCATGCATTTACGTTACTACTGAACGGGGGACGGTAATGATCAAGAATATTTCTCAACAACGTTAACGACTAGCTAGACGCGAGCAATGCCAATTCGCTCCCACTTTGCTCGCACATACAGCTACAGGCGAAGAAAGGGTAGACGTAGACGACGTATTCTTATTTGATTTTGTTTGTTTTAGTTTGATTATGTTAACGGAAACGGGCTGGGAGGCATGCATGTGTGCATAAGACGACGACACACGCGCGCCAGGACGGCGTCGGGTCATATTGAGCAAATATCGGCGGGCTGGGCTTTTGCATCGTTGGGTTGAAGTTTTTATATCAAGCGCGTTACCCGGGAGGGTAATCTCAATGGAATGGGGCGGAGGATTTGACTAGATTCATATATCTACGCGTCTCGTGCCGCAGACGGCTAGATTTAACGTTACTACACCTCTTAATAATATACCATCGGATGATTTCTATGAGGTCGCTATTGGGTTTAGGATTATTTGGGTGTGCTTTGTTCGTTTTGTGGGGAGAAGAACGATGTGAAGATCCATGCGGAAGTTTCTCTCGGATGATCCCAACCCCCTTTTTACCACATTACAAGTCTAACTCACTTCCCACGCAACTAAAAATTTCCCTTCTACCTCCTTTAATCTCTACCTATAGATATCATCTAGCTCGCGAACATAATCATCCATTATCTCTGATATAGATGGCACTTCTGACGTATCAGTTCCTTCTGGATCCTCTTCGATGAGTCTCACTCCTAGCTCTTCAACTGATTCCTTTTCCTCCCGACTCAAGCGTCTGGCGCGTTTCTGCTCCCTGACCTGTTCCATACGGTCCTTCCAATGGCTGTTCAAAAATTCTGAAAGGATTTGCTCCTGAGAGTGGAATTGGGCTAGAAACTCCGCCACGAGACTTTCAAGCTCGCCCAGAAGTGATTCGTCCTCATCACGTATATCAAGGAAATCATTGCCGTATGACGCAAAGAATTCCTCCGCGGTTTCCCCGTCAAAATCATCAGGTATAGTCTCACAACATGTATGCCTTATTTCTAAGGCTTCAAATGTGAGTACTCGGATTATTGCATTTGTGATGTGTGGGTGGTATGTGTTGATAACCTCGAGAGCATCCATAACACAGAGAATGCTGTCTAAGCTAGTGTAGAGTGGCTTATTCCTGAGAACTGAGAATAACTCACTTAGTAGTGACTTTATTGGCAAACAACCATTCTCATTCGAGCAGCTACATTCGCAACCATCGCCGACCTCTTCCAGACTGCATGTCCTGACGATATTCAACATGGAGCGAGGGAGGGCAGTTTGAAAATTAGACTCCCACAGTTCGACTGCTGATACTTTACCAATCCTCCTCATCAAGTGATGGGAGACTGTATGTAGCGGAGGTTCGGAATTATTGGGAGCTTTGTGGTTCGTCCGAGGCAGCCCGCCTTCTTCGTCGTATGGGCTTGGACATTGCTGGTAAAGGGGCATGAGGTGGGCGGTGTTCGCACCATGAGCAATGAACCACTCGCAAATGTCCAGTGGTTGGTCCGATCCCATGATAGGCGTTGCTCCTTTATAGAAGGTATCTATGTCTCTGAAGCCTAGTTCAAAGGCAATTTCGGCGTGGCGGGTATCTGATATGTCGTGGTAAATGGAGCCTGAGCTGGATAGACGATAATCGTCTTGGCTCAATCGAAATTCCTTGGATGGGATAACTCCCCTGGACTCAAGTTTTTGGATCGCTCTTGGCGCTGAATGATCTAAAACGAAGGAGTCGTAAAGACCAATCCGTTGTCGCTCACCTACAAGGAGCTCCTTCTCTGCTAGTTGAATCAAGATCTGTCGCCATAACTTGACATGGCTAAGCAATGTGTGAACGACATTTAGTGAAGCCTTTCTCATCGACGATCTGAAAAGGGGATTATGGGGTAGTCGGCATCCCGAATCTAACAGCAGTTTCGTTGATTCAGCACAGGGACAATCTTCGCACATTCTGTCGCCTTTTTCTCGGCATATCTGTTGGCTCGATTCTATCGCTAAGCACAATGGCGTAAATCCGTGGAACTTCTTATCTAGGTCAATATTCAGGTGCGAATGGAGGATGATCTTTAATCCTTTCGGCCAGAAAACTGCTATATGGAGTGCTGAGATATTGCTTGATTCGAATGAGTTGGGCGATGACGCTAGTGTTGGAAGGACACGTATGAGCAGTGCTTCGTCTTTTCGCAACAGAGCTCTAAACAATGGCCTATCAAGACCAAACACTACCAGTAATTATCAGTATCGATCTCTATCAATGGAGTTTGGTTTAGTAAGTGATACGTCTTACCTTCATCCATACCCTTGATCTCGGTGATGCAGTGTCGACTATTGGAAGTCGATAAATAGTAAGGCAAACTCAAAAAAGGCTTGCAGATGCAGTTGTCGGGTTGATGTTGAATTAATAATGGGATCAACGTGTCCTTGACGTAGTCTACATCGTAGTCGCTGTTAGTTAACCATAAACAATGCTCCATTATGCCAGGCATTGACTGTTTAACTGCAAGCGATGCGGTGATCATGCAAGGTACGTTCATCCACAATAACTCTCGTACCGCAGCAAATATTATGTCAGGGGGCATGTCCCTGGAGAACTGCTCAGTATTAATAATATATTTCCTTCAAAGGCGTAGTAGTACTGTTGAAGACCTACGGCTTCGTCAATTAACGTTTGACCGTGTTGGTTGACATCTGTTGGTGACGAAGATCCAGAAGTAAAAACCCGTCGCAACTTTGATATTCCGAAATGGACAATTTTCTGGTAGTCATCGTTAGTTCCTGCGCATCTATGGGCCTTACTGAAAGCTCTTCGCATGGTAAACATGATACCGAATGCTGGAGATTTCGATTCGTCCACCATGGCGAAATAACGGAACACGGGGCTGATGCTAACACCGCCAGCGCCAGTCTTCCGCATGAAGCTGGCCTCAATTGCGACGTTAAGTATCTGATGCAAGCCATTGAAAATGATTCCAGTTGTATACTGTTTTTCTATATGGGAATTTCGAAAACAAGGACATCCAGGCTCGTGATAGAGACTTAGGATTGTCTCATCGAAACGCGTTAAGAAGCGCCATGTAGATGATTGCCGGGTTATTTGGCGACGAAAGCGACATCCACAGCTAGCTGCGATGCGTTTTGGTCTATATTTCACACTAGAAAGGCCTAGTTCTTGTGTGTTGCCAGGTGGCCCAGCATAGATGGTTGCCAAATCGTCTTGGCAACTCCTGAGAAAATCGGGCTTTGATGTCAACATTTGGAACAGTCTTTCTCCGGGTGATGCTTGGTTGACTTGAACGATAACTCCTATTTCAGCTATCATTTCTTCAAGCTTTGACTTACTTAGTTCGTGGCTTGCTATCAACTCATGTAGGAGTGTCACGCTAGAGGAAGTATCGGTTTGTATTTGAGTGATTCTCTGAGCACACGACTGAATATTATGTGAAATAGTCGCTAGACTGTCTTGATTCCCCTTTAATTTAGTCTTAAGACTACTTCCCTGAGAACGAACTTCGTTGACCTCGTTGTGGATGATCGCCAGTTCAGCTGTGGAAGCCCGGTTAGAATACTCAAGCTCAGTAAGCATCTCTAGGTTTGAAGACTGTATATGCCTATTTATAATTAAGTGTTTTTCATTTACAATTAAGATAATGTGTGACAACTTACAAGTCAAGCCCCTGAAGAGCTAGTGAGAGTAGACTGTTTATTCGATCGAGTTGGCAGGCCATTTTCTCCAACTCTGGACGGCTGAAAGGGAATTTTAGCCTTCTCTTAGTCTCTATGAATTTGCCTTTCAAGTTAGAAGTAGGTATCGGCCGGTATTTCTGTACTTCAATATCCAGGATCTTCAATTGAGCTTCGCAGTCTTGTAAGCAAAGAATAACGGTCTGATTTGGAGTGGAGTGTTCATTTTGAAAGGATGGAATCGCCGACTCAAATATCTTAACTAAATCGTATAGCCGGCTTAGATACGTGATAACTTGGAGAACGTATGAATCTCCATCTCTAACATCGTCGAGATAAGTCCTCAAGCTACCATATATCTGGAAGCAAAGGGAGACTATGCCAGCAGCGGTCCCGGCGATCCCTATAGGGTCGGCCATTCTCTGAAGCGAAGCATATGCCATATATATGAGTTCTCTAATATCTCAATATGAAAAGTTACAGAACTATGAGAAGATTGACCGGTAAGCCCTGAATTTGACGGGGATCAAGAGGATAGTCAATCGAAGAAAAGGGAACAGGCTGCACTGAGGGGCTGAGACGTCAGCTTGCAGAAGTAATATAACCATTGTTCATAAGAACTATGTGCCGACAATTACGTTATGTTCAATATTACTTGGAGATATCTTTGAGCCCCAATCATCCTAGTTATTCTCTGGAGTATTCGATAGGTAGAATGAGGGGCATATTCAAATGAAAGCCAATGGATGCCTTAGGTGAACCAATGTTGATAGGCTGGGACGAATACTGATACTGGTGACTTACTATCTGGTAGGTACTTAGGCAAAGTAGGCAATGTGCACTTGAAAAGGGAATGGAGAAACCCGGGATTCATTGGGTTGGAAATGTCAGGAGCACCCTCCATGAGAGTTGATAGTTACGTGTCTTCATAGGGCTGGTAGGTGTCCTAGGAAGATCGAGGATCCGGCGGTGAGAGTTAATGATAGCCTTACTCGGCTCTGGAAGGATCTGTTGGCATTGGAGTTTAGCCTCGAGACAAGATGGATGAAAGGTTTCAAAGATCGATCGTGTTTGTTACTAAATATACACATATGCACCTATGTAGGCGTGAATAATCAAAGCCCCTTAAACAGTAAGATTCTTACGCTCTTATTGTTTAAGTCTGTCTCATACTTCAAGGAAATATCAGAATCATACTGTGTACAAGTCGAAATTTTATTCAACCTGAGTATATAGGTAGGTATTAAAGTATCCTATCCGAAGAAATTGGGATGATTAATATCTTATATATATTGGAGACGTAGGAGGTACTCCCCAACAAATCCAGCCACAAATGCTGCGCCCACTATCCAAAACTGCCTGTGAAACCACCCACCGCAGCTTTCTAAGAGTCTTAGGTCGACGTCATAGATGTAATGAGCCATTACTCCTGCCACACCCCCCACCGTACCGATAAAATATAACAGCCCGAATCCGGCCCACATCCCGCACAGCCACAGCAAGCCTACCTGACCGGCTGACAGGACCCTGACAAGAGTCATCGTTCTGTCCGCCTCCGCGTCGTCCTCCGTGTCCTGGTGCGCGTAAACAGTATCGTACGTTATCGTCCACAGCACATTTGCCCCAAATAACGCGATCGTTGCTTTGTCATAAGGAAACGGATTCTCATGGACCATGGCCGTGGCGGAGAATATGGCCCAGCCGAAGGCCATGCTAAGAAGAAATCGCATGTTGCGCGTCATGCGTTTCACGAGTGAGTAGTTGAAAAAGTAGATTGATGTCGCAATAGTATGTCTTGTCGCGACTGGGGGGAGCAAAGCAAGCTTGTGGAAAAGGTAGAGGAGCAAGATCTGCACCAGGTAAAATATGTTCGCCTGGGTGGTAGATACAGCGCCTCGGGCCACCGGCCGGTGTCGGGTCCATGAAACACACCGATCGAAGTGTTGGTCTACGGTGCTGTTCCACGTGCACACGGCGCCGCGGAGGATGATGTTGAAAGGAAGTAGTATGGCGGCTAGCTTGAGAATAGAGGCCGGACTAGGAGTTTCGGGGGCAACACAAGCAGCATAAACTAAGCCAATGATATATGGGAAGTAGTAGGCACAGAGGTTGGCTGGTTGATCAAGGCACATAAGCTGTGCATAGGGGACCCACGACTTTGGGAGGACCGAGAGGAAGCCAGTCGTAGGATCGGACGGGGGAAGATCTGGGAAGAAATTGATGCTCGTTCCCTCGGTGCCACCGAAGGAGGAAGGCGTTGGGGCCCTTAGGGAGGCTCTAGGACTAGACATATCGTTCCGGATTTCTTTCTGGGAGGCACACAAGGGGCATAGGTAGGGTACCTGCACCTTTGTTTTAGTGTGCTAAGTGAGAGGTAAATGGTCGAGGAAAGCTAACATTATATAGAAAAACAAGTCTAAATAGCTGGCATATAGTTTGTAGAAATATAGGTAGGTGATTTAATTGGATTAAGCCTGTATGAATTGGTAAGTAATAGGTAGGCGGGTATGATTGTGACGTTCTACTACTGCACCAGTAATTGTTCAAAGCGAGTTGATCATTTTACTTACTCCACTACAACTTAAGTATGTATACTGACAACATGCTTGCGAGTTGGAGGAGGTATACTAATGTCTTGTTTGAAGGATTGTGAAAAAAATGAGTGAATCATTCTTGGATGCTGAGTAGAAAATTTCCGTCAAGAGATTGTTCGTCGTAATTGAAGTTATCCGCTTTTAAAAGCATTGCATTCCATATGTTGAAGCGGGATTGGATTTTACCAAGGAATTTGAATTTACACGCCTCCTTTTACTTCCACTCATCTTGCCCTTAGCCGCCGACTTATTGAGACGAGTTTATAAGGAGGGAATTATCGGTCTGTAAGGTTAGATCGACCTTAGCTACAAATAAACAGACCCTCCACTACGCTATATGATGGCGACTCATGTATTAGAAGAAAAGGTAGTTTGACTCAAGGAGAAGAGGTTTGAAAACAGTCGGTTGCGACTCCAGCTTGCTACTATACCTGACATCTTCTGAATAGAATTTAAGGAGTCCTTGCATTATATAGCTTTAAAAGGTCTTTTGAATGAATATAATGAAGATATACATATGTGTAATAAAATATTACAACAGCTCAGCAACGGCTGGGCGATAGCTGGGCGATAGCTCAACAACAGCTTAGGTAGGTAGGTATTAATACCTAACACTACAGCTCTTTATTTTTATAAAGACTTACTGCCGTGCCGTTGTTGAGTTGTTTCTGAGCCATTGCCGAGCTGTTGTTGAGCTATCGCCCAGCCGTTGCCGAGCGCCGCTCAGTGAGCGGTAATTAATAATTGTAGTATATCTTAATCATGTTTATTTAAAACAACTTTTAAAGCTGTATATAAGGATATAGATATTAAGTCTAAAACTGTGTTATTCAAGTTGTATAAGTTGAAAAAAGGTGTAGAGTTTGATGTGTTTTGATGCTTTGGCGGTTTACGTCAAATGGCGCACTATCAGCCTCTGGTTGGAGGAATTTCCATCGAGAGGCGTGCTAAACAGGAGGGTGCGCCACACCAGTGTCAGCCACTTACGCCACGCTAGGAGCGCGCCACACCAGCTGCTTCACAGACCACAGCCATAACACGTAATCAACTACACTACGCTACTACTGCGACTGGCGACTGGCTGCCATCACTACTACCACCACCTTCGAGCTTCAAGCTTCGAGTTTCGCGCGAAGCACCGTAGAATCTGCTCCTGAAGTTAGGGTTTTATAGTGCCCTCGGGGTGCCCACTTGTAACGTTTATATTTATATCCGCCACATTTCAGTAGCTTATTTTTTTTTAAATTAAACCCATATTTCACTATAAAAATAAAATAAATCATAATTCCCCGATACTATCATCCTTTTGCTTTATAATACTTTGCACTCCTTCGAGAAATCCGGCACATGGGCACGTCATTGGTGAAGGACCCGGCTCTACTATGACCCCATTGACTATCACAGCAGATCCATCTTCAAACGCGCTGATCTGGTTGTCAGCACATGTCATCGACATCAACCTCAGGTAGCAGGTCATTGGATAAGTGGGTGGCGGTGTGAACCTTGTTTGGTTGGACTCAAATAGGCCATCCGTCGAGTAGTCGCTCGTTACCACTATCTTTCCTGTGGCGATATCCCTTCCCTGCATGGAACGACGTACGATTTGATAGGCTTCCTCGGGCTTGTAAGCTGGAACCATGTGGCCGGATTGATAGACACGGGTGAAAGAAAACAAGCCATGCTGGCGGACTTGTCCAACTGGATCGGGCAGATCAGGATCGTCCAGAGTAACATTGGCATATCCAGCAGCACTGAACTCGTCGCTTTGGGAGTACTCTACACTCAGGCTTACTCGCTCGCCACCGATCCAGTTGCAAGCGTAGTCTCTGTCCCCATACACCATAGCGACTTGGATGCCGGAATCCAGCAAGGTAGCAATGTCTTCGAAATAGCCTTGGGGATCTCGCCTTGGGTAGTCACCCGTGAGATTGAACGCCTTTCCAACCGTGTTGGAAAGGACGGTGAAGTTAACAGGCACGCCCAATTCCTCGAGCACCTGCTCCTTGGCGAGGTAATCCAGGAACTCGTATCCAGGGAATGCATCCAGGTAACAATGAGCGATGTCGTAAAAACCCCACTTCTTACGGCTTACATACAGACCTTCCACTTCATTCTGGCAGAAGTCGCTGGCTAACTTGCACGCGATATTAACATCGGTCGCGTTGCCATACATGCCTGGATCCTGTCCTCTGGCGACATGGTGACACCTGCGCATCAGATCTTGACAGCCGTCTTTCCGGAAATATGCCACAAGACCAGATTGGTACTTATCGAGGGTGATGCCATCGATGCCGTAGGCATTCCTGTCGTAGGCATATTCTAGTGTAGACGTCTCTTGAACGTACAAGTCCACACACCCGTTAATGATGCCAAGCGTTTTGAAATTGAGAACCTTTGCACCCTGCAAGGAGCTGCTGCGGATTTGAGCGTTCTGTTCATGGATAAACCTAGCAAAGCTCGGCCCATACTTGCCACCGTACGATTCCGTCCAGATGCTTATCGAGTCGTCGCTGGAGGTATGCTCAGGGAAATCTTGTAACCACACTTGCAGAAAACTCCAGAAATGCCGCGCGGCGTTTTCGGTAGTATTGGCGGTCGAGTTGGTGTCCTGGCTGCTGAATTTTCCCGGGATCAAGGTTGGGTCTCCCTCGCCCGAACCATCAACGATGATGTTGCCAGTCTTCGGGTCGAACATTCCAGGCGTCACTATATCGTAACTGAAGCCTGTTTGGACGGGCTGGTCGACGTAGAGCACATTATAATCGAGGTTCCAAGACAAAGGGTTGGGTTCAGGGTCAATCGTCCCATTAATGTGGCATGGTCCGTTCTCAGTAAACATACCGAGTATAGAGGACGCTCCGGGCCCACCGTTCATCCAAATGATCAGAGGAGAGCCTTCGGCATTATTCTGCGACCTGAAATACCAGAAGAATGTGTGAACAGGATAGTCATGTTCCACCCCACTCATGGAATTGGGTTCGAAATTCACGTAGCCAGCGTATGAAGTGGTCTCCCCGCATATACCTGGCTGGAGAAAAAAAAAAGGTCAGCAGTTGTATTCAAGGAATAAATCCAGTAGTACCTGCTGTTGAACATACTCGCACTTCCTTATAGGATATGTTCACGTTCTGGAAGATGTCCAGTGTTGCAGCAGTTGTCTTGATGGCTTCTCCTGGCGGTTGCAGTGCACCAAGTGCACCGAACAGGAATAGGGCAATACCAAGCCACAATAGCATACTGTAGAAATTAAAGTGCAGGTAGGACTATAATATAAACTATGATGTCTTGGTTATCTGGTAGACCTGAAGTATACTATTTGATGGATGTAAGGTTTGGATGATCCAGAAGAATTTATAGTTCAAGTATAGAGTGTCGGCAACAAGCAGTTTCGAAACTATGAACCATACTGTGCGCATTCGGTGCCGCCATAAATCATGTAGCACTCGAGTGGAGCAAGGTTGGATTAGGTATATAGTTGGCTTGATTGGCTTCCCGTTCCCCGAGTGAGGCGTTGGATGTAGTGCGTTTCCAACTGTTTAGGGAACCTTTCCTGAGATCAAATTCTCGATCTTGGGATTGGAAGACCTGAGGATATTCTTAGAAGTAGGTACTTCTCCGCGATTTGGAATCTCCTACTAGATCTTACGATAACGCGAGATATGCTAACTTCTACTATTATATAGCGTTAAACATTTTATCGTAATATATTTACAGGTTTATAAGGCTATATATGACATGTTTACTTGAGGACGAGGATCGAATAGCCTTAACTAAGACTTAGCGATTAGCTAGTAAAACAGAAAGAAGAACTAGGGAAATGGATGGGTAGCCCATCGTTGGGAACCTACCTGACCCCGAAAAACCTCCTTCGTATGGAAAAGGAAATTATTGTTCTAAATCTTACTTACCTAGGTATTGAGGTGGTTGAATCTGAGGTAATTTCCTTTATCTGATGTGGCTGGCTGAGCGGTATGCATTTTGTTCGGGGATGCAGGCGGACGCTTTCAGGCATCACACACTCGCTAGCACAATCCACACTTGAATAATATCCAACTTGTCAAACCAGCGTGGATCTATCGTAAAGTCTCTATAATTTTGAATTCCGAGGTTTAGCCCTTTGGTAGATTCTCTTCATAACACGAACTATAACATGTGCTGAAGATGATGTATACCTAACACGGTGTTGCTTACCATCCAAATCAAAATTCGTAATACGACGTTCTTATGCGTAGTAACATATTTGTGTCACCAATCGGCAGAATTCATAGTGGCTAGCTGAATACATCGGGAAAATTCACGGCGTATGTTACTCGAGGTAATGTCTGCAGAAGAACTGAACTGTCCAATGGATTCATACGAACACCTGCATGATCATTTTCTTCCATATATTGGTATAACTGTTACGAACCTATACCTAGGTACTCAGGTATACGGGGTGCTTCGTGGGTTTCCTTGTTTGTTAGCAGTACTCGTAGAGATCAGATCAAAGTTAAGTCTGTTCGTAAGAGAGGCTTGGAGTCCTCTCCCTATTAGTTCGATGCGGTTGAAGTAATAGACTTAGATTGATAGCTGGAGAGCTAAATGAATGACTAGATACATGAGAGCCAGTTATGATTATATAGATATCCTTCCCTCCTACTTTCTTGGTTGAGGTTGTCATGATCTGACTGATCTGGTTGATCTGGCGACATATCCTTAGGATCTGGGTGTTCTGGTTGATCTGGTAGCATAGCGTGAGCAGATCATACAGATGAGACAGGTCCTAAGGTCCGGTTTTTAGCCGTGGTTGGTCTGATGTTAGAGTGGGTCCTATAGGATGGTTGCTTATTTTGTATGGTTTGTGACAATAACATCCTGTTTCTCCGCGGCGATACTTCCATCACATCCCCTCTCAAGTTTGTTACCCCAAGAATCACCTGTTGTCCCCCGTGAGGTGGAGGAGGCGAGGTGCTCGTCGACCTGTGGCTCCACACATATCACGAGATGAAAAGTGACTACAGCCTGCCAAGCATCATCGAAAATTTGACCGGTTTCACCCTGCATAGAAGCCGTTATGAAGATCTTATCCCGCACATTGCAGGGAAGTCTGATCGCCGGCGACTTACATAAGTAGGTCCCATCGTCTAAGGTATATTCAGTCAACTAGATGTTGCACAACTGGGTTGATGACGACACCCTCACACTTAGGTCTAAGGTTACCTGAGAAAAGGCCCTCATGCAATGTCTCGGGGGATAACACGTCGACTATACGTCGTTGCGACCTCAGAATCGTAACCTTTAAGCGATAGTAAAGTTAGGTCACGGGTTGTAATTCCTCAAGGATCCTATAAAGACAGCCTCGTTTGCCCCAAATCTTCCAGCACCACAAGCCTTTAACTTTACAAACAAGCCCAAAGTCAGCCAGCAACGCTTAGTTTCCCTCCAAGCTCTTAATACATACATTCGTATCCTTTGTCTCAGCAGTGCAGTTCAACAACATGCCTGCACCGAAGTCTCGAACACTTCGACCCTCCCGCGAGTCCTTCCAAAATTCTGGGTGGCTTCCCAAGAGCCAGAAAGCCTTCCATGACTACATGAACAAGCTTTCCAAGAAGGTCGAGAAGCAACGGAAGTTAATCCGCGATGGAGATGCTGCTCTCCTGCAACCCGTGCAGGAGTTCAAGAATTTCATCGAGAGCGAACCGACGGTCTATGGAGAGTTTATTCGCATGTTTGAGGATGCTGTATGTCATTAATGCACGGTTTCCTTCCTAAGATTGTTAGTTGACACATCATCTTTTCGGTCACAGGACGACACAGATCCTCCCAGTTCCTATGAAGATCTCATCTACCAGATCAACGAAATTTTCCGTGAGGCGCCTGCCTTCGGAGACTTGGGCCCGCCCATGTACATGATCATGGCACGTATCATGGACACCCAAGGTGGCTTCTCCGCCTTCACTAAGGAAAACCTGAACAGGCACTTTAAGGAGATGTTCGTGGCCTGGACACTCTTCCTCACCTCCAAGGACTCTCGTGACGTACTTAACACCAACGCCAACGGTTGGCTCAGCATTGAAGCTAAGAACAAGATGGTGGAGCAATACCCCGGCCGCGCCTTTGAGGAAGTCTTCATCTGCGATCCCTCCGTCGAGTACTACGGTTACACCTCTTACGAGGACTTCTTCAACCGCCGCTTCCGTGACCCAGAGACAGACCGTCCGACGGGCGACCTGGCAAACGACGCCATCGTTAGCTTCGCAACGGAGTGCACATCATACGCCTACCAGGAGAACGTCAAAAAGTACGACGAGCTCTTCATCAAGGACGAAGCTTACTCCCTTCAGCACCTCCTTGCCGGCCACAACGTCGAAGACTTCGTCGGCGGCACGGTTTTGCAGGGCTTCTTGAACACTACAGGTTATCACCGCTGGCACGCTCCGGTCAACGGCACCATCAGACAGATCGTTGATATTCCCGGCACGTACTTCGCCCAAGCGCCCAGTACCATCGGAGAACCCACCGAAGGTACCGACGCGCCACCGTACTTGCAGTCCCTTCGTTTTTTCGCCAACACAGCCGCACGCCAGTTGATCTTCATCCAGGCTGACAACGACCAAATCGGCCTCATGTGCGTCGTCTCCATTGGCATGACGGAGATTTCTACGTGCCAGGCCACGGTGTACGAGGGACAGCACGTCGTCCGTGGCGAGGATCTCGGTATGTTCCACTTCGGCGGGTCCTCATCTGCTTTGGTGTTTCGTGCTAGCTCAGGCGTCGAGATCGATGACGTCTACAAGGTTCCTGAAGTGCCTTTGAAGATAAACCATCCCTTGAACATGAATATCCCGAATATCCCGAATAGCCCGATGGTGCCACCAGGGCTGATCAGACACGTGTGAAGAGGTGCTGGTTTTATCAGCTTGCAAGTAGTTAGAATGAAATTGGAAATTTTGTCTCGTTAACAAGTTCGTATGTAAAAGCAAGTAGCAAATTATTCGTATTTTAACGTAGCCTTAAATTATGAATAATAAATAACCTTTTTATAATGAGCTTTGCTCTATGCGCTGTATCACTCTCAGTAATTTCGCACGCTGCGTCCGGTCCGCGCATATCAATCTCTCATGGTAGACTGACTAGGTTACCTAGGAACCTAGCTGCGAGGCGCTTGATAGTTGGAACCTGCCGTTCTAAGTGATTGTTCGTCGTAATTGGAATATGGGGCATTCTATCTTAACGAGAAAGAATTGAAGTTGTCCGCTTTGAAAACCATGACATTCCATATGTTGAAGCAGATTGGATTTTAGCAAGAAATTCGTACAACACATCTCCTTCTACTTCCACTTATCTTGTCCTTAGTCGCTGACTCATTGGGCTGGGTGTTTACCTACGGAGGGAATTATCGGTTTGTAAGGTTAGATGAACCTTAGTTACAGATAGATGAATTCTCCACCACTCTATACGATTGCGACTCCAGCTTATTACTATACCTAGCATCTTCTGAATAAAATTTAAGAAGCCTCTACTGTCACCGGACATGTCTCAAAGTCTCAGAATCCCGGCTTGATCCTAAATCCCACTACAATCATACAAGGGGCTTCGTAGGTAGAGAATACTAGAGCCTAAATTTAATCCACGAAACACATCAATGAAATATATTCTTCACAGACTATCTAACAGATTCCATAATATTAGGTAGATGCCTGCACCTAGGGAGGCATATGCCGACGTTGATTTATAGCCCTTATGCAGTTAAGCCAGCTACCCCTATTCACAAAGTGGGTAAGCTTCTTCAAAACGGGGGATGAGGTAAGGTTCACTTGAATGCTGCTGAGTAAGCATTAGCACTGGGGGTTAGGGTTAAGTACCTAGGGTTGGGGTTAAAACGAGGGGTTAGGGTAAATAATGTCTTCAGTGCTTACAAAGAAATAGAGACATGAACATTTTAATATTTAAAATATCTACCCGTAAATTTCTCATCTACCTACCTATGCAAGATGCCTTCAACAGCTCATTTCAAAAGCCTTTATTCAACCTCGACAACAAGCTTTTTCGCTGAAACACCTTTCTTGAAGATATTCAGCGCGTCCTGAATACCATCAATTCCTTTTCTAGATACCACCTCTGGTGGTGGGGCAACCTTGTAAACACCCTTTTCTAGAGCTTCGACAAGATACCCACCAAAGGTGACAGGAAGGATCTCTTTGAACATGTCGACGCCACCAGTTCCAAAGACCATCTTGGCATCGACGCCCTCCGGTACATCTGCCGGCTGTATTGGATTAGACGATGCGACAGGCAGCTTCTGCTTAGACTTGTACGAGACTTGGCAAGCACTAGCTACGTTTCCGATAGCAAGATAAATGCCAGCGCAAGTCCCCTTATCAAGCTCGGCGGCGATTTCATCGATGACATTGGGGCTATTGTAGTCGAAAACCCTGCTAGCTCCGAGGGTCTTCACATATTCGAAGCTGCGAGGGGAGCAAGTAGTGAAGACTTCGAAACCAGCCGCCTTGGCTAGTTGAATGGCATTGCTGCCCACAGCGGAGCTCCCGCCCCAGATCAAGAGAGACTTGCCTGTGCTGGTAGCATTGAGAGATGGGTAAGGCAACCCCAAGAAGTCCTTTCCGAAAAGGCCAAAGGAGGCGCTCGTAATGCAAAGAGGGAAGACTGAGGCCTCTCTGAATGATAAGCCGTCAGGAATCTTAGCGGTCAGAGTGTGGTCGACGGTGACGTATTCTTGAAAGCCATTATTGATGGTAAAGGCAAACACGCGGTCCCCCACCTTGAACTTAGAGGCGGCGATTGATCCAACAGCTTCGACTGTCCCAGCAAGATCTTGGCCTAGAATGATTGGGTATTTAATGAAAGGGAGAGATTGGTCTTGAAGTATGGCATCGCAAGGGTTGATGGCCCAGGTATGAACTTTTAGGAGAAGCTTTCGGTCTTCAATCTCAGTTGGAGTTTGGCTCTCGCGGATGACGCCCGGTACACCAGGTTTATCTTGCCAAACTGATCGGTTGGTTCGCATTTTCGTAAACAAAAGAGTGATTTGGTGGGTCTTGTTTGATATAATGAAGGAACTGAATATCCTCGTGAGACTCTGAAGAGGATGGCCTAATCACGAAATACAATATCAAAATTCACCAACCAGCCCTTTTATAATTGGATAATATATCCATCACAATTATTGTGTCTCAATATTTCCCACGCGGAGATAATAATTAAATTAGTGCAAAAGCCAATCAGGAGCTGAACAAGACCCGGAGATTAGACCCGGACTTTGCAAAAGTTCCTTCTTTCGATAATTTCCTTCATGAAAATATCACGGATCGTTGAATCCCGAAATGAGGTCTATATTCTATGGTAAATCACCTGAGACTATAACATCCCGGGAAGACATGGGATCAAATATTGAGTGATGTGTCATGGTGAATTAGGGGACATGGAAAGAGCTCTGTGTTGTGAATATGCCACTATACCTAAATCAAACCCGTGTCCGGGATTCGCTTAAGATAGGTATGCTTACGTTTCTATATGGAAGTTGAGTTTCGAGCGTCCATCATTTCAAGTTACCTATTTTCCAAGGTGATAAATTTAGTGTTGTATGCTTAATTCCTTCTTAACTCCATTGAATTTCTTATATTCAATTTCCTTTACTATATTGCCAAGTACGTGTGCTTCCCTCTAGTCGGGAAAGAAACAAGGCCATAGTCCGGAAGAACTCTTCGCTTGAATTCTAAGGGGAACAGTGAGGTGATAGCCCCTTGGGTTAATTGTACACTAAAATTGACACTATTACCTTCCAATGTTCTATAGATTGAGAATATATTAGGAGAATCGCAGACAATCATCAGGTAACATTATTTTACACTATTATTGTTCTAAAAGACAGTAATTACGGGAGTGCGGACCATGACACAAAATTGACTCCTAAGATATCTGACGAAAAAAGGGGGTACACAACGTTACACAAGAAACTTTGTCATATACTCAGAAGAGGGGGATGACAGACTCCTTGTTACAACTTACGAAGGACTCTTACTTCCGGGGATAGAATGAACTAATAATATATTGATAGATAGCCTGGATAAATTTCTAATTTGGATCCACGAATGTTATTCACCAACGTAACGCGACCCCGTGTAATAACCGTATTTTAGAGGTTTCTAGACAGGTACATTTTATATCACACAACACTAGCACAACCATTCCTATCTCAAATGTAGGTATATCGAAACACAATCACCAATGATGTTGAACAATGACCCCCTCTTTCTTATCTGCGGAGGTCTCCACTATGATCACCCTTCCGTATCGGCTATATCTTGAATGGTTCATCACTACCCCTCTCCTTAAAATACTCTTTATTTACTAAGTACCTACTTCTCCTGTCAATAGCCCGGCCTGTTTTCTTATAGGATGTCGACAACAATAACACAGACGAAGGAAGCTTCTGGCACAGAGCCAGTGCTTGGTAAACTGCGCTATGTCGCAGCCGGACACGTGCCTCAGACAAGTCCGCACAACTTCCATCTCCCCGCGCTCGCAGATTTTGGCGATGAACGATTCCTCCCGCTTCATAGCATTCGTCCTCTCCCTACAATCTCTGAATTACCTCGATCGACTGGGTATGCTCAGCTCGACACCCATGGATTCACCGCTATCCATCATCCTACCCCTTTTTACAAGTGGCCCTACAACTCTCAGTCTTTTAAGGATCCCCAACTCCTAAAACAGCACCTCATCCCCCATACAGCTGAGATGATGAAGCAGATCACAGGATGCAAAACGGTCGTAACTGAATCATTTCTACTCAGGACTTCGACCTGGACCGAAAAGGATTCCCTGGCCACTCATGGAGAGGAGGTGGCAGAAGTGTCCGAGTTGGAAACAGGTTTCCCGCAGTTCATCGGCTTCAACCCTAAATATGGTGGCGCAAGTCCAGCTTCCAAGATCCACTTGGACTTTTCACCAAACGGCGCGCGAACTCACATTCGGGAGTTCCATCTAGATCTTGCTAAAGCTTCAACGGATATCATACAGCACGAAGACTTGTTGCTCCAGGATGGAAAAAGTTTGAGAGAGAGCTACAAGGACTGCGGGGGTCCACGATGGGCACTCTATTCTATTTGGAGGCCCCTGAAAACCGTAGAACGGGACCCACTTGCAGTGATAGGCCAGGGAAGTTTCGGTAAAGAAGAGTGTGTACCTGTTGACATATATTTCCCATCTTTGGGGAGGGGCACGAATGAGAGACATATCTGTGAAAGTCTTGTACTGAGATATTCCGACAAGCACAAGTGGCACTGGATCGACAAGCAGACCCCTGAGGAGGTATTGATTCTGAGATTCTTTGACAGTGATGCAGAGGGAGAATTCGTTGCGGGCGGAGGGTCGTTCCATTCCAGTGTAGAGCTACCTGGTACGGAGAATGAAGCGTCTCGAGAGTCACTAGAGATTCGATGTCTTTGCATCTGGTGATTATGGCAGGCTTATGATAGGGCAGGTTTTGATATGCTGTTTTCTTCCTTCCTTCCCCCCTTTTCACAAAAAAGTGGAGACTGGAACCGAGACGTTCACTAGGACCTAGAATTCAAGTTTAATCTGCTCATTTCTAAAAGCTCAGAGATTCCAAGTGCTCCTTATATTTCCTACTGGGCAGCTAGGTTCAGAGGAGAGCCTACACTTGCCCAGTTCTGACAGTGTCCTGTCCTACCTCACACTCCTCGCCGACTCTTTCGTCTAGTTCGTTAAACTTTTTGACTACCTGTAGAGTAGCATAGTAACTAAACGGCAAAGCAAAGAACCACAGGCCCAGGTTTATGCTAGCTGTAGCGACTAAAGCGGTGGGAACAGCTTGAACCCCGAATCCTATGCAGATACCAGCAGTTTCTATCCCACGAAGTAGAGAGCTATACCTAATCTGTTGGCCTGGGGAGTCAGACAGATTACTAATACACCAGTAAATGTAGTTCTCTACCATTCCCACGCTGAGCCTCTCTAACATTAAAACGCCGAAGCCTCGACCGAAGGTACTTTGGTCTGCCCAGTCCAGAATTGGGTGTGTAGTTCGATATTCGTTTTGGATAATCACCGCCCAGATCCACGTCGCACTATTAAGCATCGCAATTAAAATGTAGGTGCATACTGCACGTGTCTGCCGCTTTTTCGTCCAACTAATATCGACCAATATCCCAGCAAGCCAAGTAGCAATAATTCCGAGTACAGCAGATAACAATGCACCTAGTGCTCTTGATCGCACCGTGAAGTATGTCGCCAGGTATGTGCCCGGATAGGCCTGGGTCCAACCAAAATACCAGAAAAGGGGTGTGAGAAGTAGGATTGATTTGCTTCTCAACAAGGTCCACATTTCGCGAACCTCTGTTCGCCAGGCAATCCCTTTCTCTACCTTGATACGAGTTCCATCATCTCGCTGCACTTTATCGGGTTCCGAAAGAGGGAGAGCAAATACACACCCCAGGCATTGAATAGCGATAAATGCTAGATACGTCTTATATCCCACTTGACCACGTTGTGTAACACTAATATTTAGAGATAGTGAGATAGCACCGCCGACGATATTGCCAAGATTGCGAAACGTGAACCATGTCGCGATGTAACGTCCTCTTTTGTGCGATTCGGGATAACCCGTTGCGATAGCGCCCTCCACAGACAAGAAAAACCCGCCGGTGACGCCACAAGCTATTGCCCCCACGTAAACGAACCACGTAGAGCCGAAGCGATTATTCACATACAGCCCAGCGGCGTATAGGGGATATCCAAGCGTGCCGATGGATAAAGTCCATCGAAACCCGACGATGTTTGTGAGCCACGGTGTAAAGAAGCATGTTATGGTGAGAAATGCGTATAGCAATGCGTTGGCGGCATTGACGAGGTCGGGACTCTGCGAACCGCCTACGCCAAGACCGTTCATGGCGCTCCATATTCCCGGTGCGGAGAAGGCACAGAGACCAACGATGAGAATCTGGAAAAGAGTGCTTCGAAAGAAGTCGACATGAACAGGACTTGAGGGGACGTTATCTGCAGCAGCAACTGCTACTAAGGTTGAAATGGTCTTCTCAATATCATCTTTTGCGGGAGCTGATCTGCTAGACAGTGTGACCATTGTGACAATTGTTAGTTCAGTATGGCGGTACTATAGATTCCAAGTTGAAGATAGAAGCTGAACATTCATTGCTGCGCCTATGACGACTGCGGAAGCATGTGAGGTTTAAGTATTGTTAGGTTGCATAACGAACGTCTATCTAGTTCCTGGTACTGACGTGCTTCTCTAGCGATATGACAGCTTCCATTCATTTGATAATCTTCGAATAGCTGCTGAGGGCTAGAGGCGCGGGGGTCACGAAAATAGATAAGACCAGCTTCCTACGGTGCGCGAAATTGCATGAAACCGCTAACCCGTTAAAACCATAAAAACGGTGCGAACAGTGGCGTTTTCACTGTATTTATACTGTATTTTCTACAAAGTCTCTTATATTTATAGTGGCTTTAGCGTCTATCAGCGCTGTAACTGTAGGGAGGGTTGTAGCAATCAGTTACAGGGAGGCTTTTTCAGCCAATCAAAATGCGGAATTTCTTTATGGCCCACTTATATTCAACAACGGCTTGACAACAGCTTGATAATAGCTTCAAAAACACCTTATAGCTCTTTATGAGACACGAATGACATGATGCGACTTATATAGTTTTAAAACTCTCTGTATAAGGAATTGAATGGTACATGTTTTATGTTTATTAAGACAGGATTCAAAGCCGTTATCAAGCCGTTATTAAGCTGTTATCAAGAAATAGGCCCTATAGAGCCTTCGATTATAGGGTGGAAAATACAGTGTCAATACAGTAAAACGCTACTATTTGCACCGTTTTTATGGTTTTGGCGGGTTGGTGGTTTTATGTAATTTTTCCCGCTGTTAGAGCCTTGTATCATACATTAAATGAACGTCCCTTACATATATCCTAGTATTTGGGGGCGATATGTAGTGTAACCAACTAATATTGAATTTCATGTTTAGAGGCCGGACCAAGAGACCAAGAGACCAAGAGACCAAGAGACCAAGAGGAAGGAGATGACTGATCACATTTCAATCACAGGGTACCATTGCTATTAGCAAAGGCACTCAATAGGGGGCTAAGCGCGCTGAATATTCCGATTTTAACCAACTGCATGAAGTTGATAGTTGATAGCCCTGGAGGTATCAGAGCTATCCATACCTAGCAACTTTAGAACTGTTCGTCATTCGATTTTTACAGCGATTCACAGCAAACCAGCGTCGTTTCATTTTCTTCTTCTTTGCTTCCTTCCTGCTTTCCTTCCAAATTCATCACCTTGCTAGAAACGCCAGATGCAATCTACTATTATCATGTTGAAACCTATCCTTTTTGCAGTGGTAACGCTGCTTGTGACCTACCTCTACAGAAAGCTGCGCTACAAGCGATTCCAACAATATGGGAGGCTACCTCAAATGCCATCAAGTCTACTTTTTGGTCATCTCAAGACTCTTAACAGTCTCATCAAACGCGGCGAAGCAGACCGTCATCCCGGTACACCTTTTATTACGCACTAGGCTATCTTAAATGTAAATGATTATCCTCTAACTCGTACATAGATGTCATGTTTGCAGAGATGCATGAATCCCTTGGCCGGCCGTCGCTGATGTTTGTTGACCTCCGACCAGTGAGCCATGCTATGGTTCTCATCAGTAGTCACGAAATTGCTGAACAGGTCTCAAAGCCTTCTAAACTTTATCCGACGAGTCTTCCCAAGACGGACCTAAGCTATATGGTACACCTGACAGGGTCAACATCCATTTTACTATCGCATGGGGAGCCATGGAGGGCCCTTAGGAAGAGATACAACCCGGCGTTTGCACCTCAGCATCTGATGACTCTTTTACCATATATTCTAGAGAAGACTTCGAGCTTTATTCAACATCTTGATACTCTGGCACGCACAGGGGAAGAATTCTCCCTTGAATCTCTCGCTATCAATCTAACATTCGATATCATTGGCGCCGTGGTGATGGATGTTGACCTTGAAGCCCAGCCTCTAGACGCGTCGCGCCAGGGTGAACTGGTCCGGCTTTACGCCGAACTCTTCCGAAAATATTGGGATGACAAGGCAGACATGCCTTGGTGGCTCATGCCCAATGTCGAAATGAAACGTCGTCGTCTTGGAAAGCGCGTCGACACGATATTGAAGGACATAATATATCGTAAACACGCTGAGCAGCAGGCAAAAGGAACCGGGGACAATCAATCGCGAAGTATCCTGTCTCTTAGTTTACAAGATACGAAGACACTCTCTGCGGAGCTTGTTGACGAAACTTGCGATCAGATTAAGACATTCCTGCTCGCAGGACATGATACTACTAGCATTACACTCTCATGGGTCTGCTACTGGCTTTCACGAACCCCTCATGCTTTAGAAGCTGTACGAAACGAACTTGACAACCTCCTGGGTACCAAGACAGACCCCGAACATGTGTACGCCCAACTTCTCTCACCTGAAGGGCCAGATCTCGTCCACCGTATGACTTATATCTCAGCCGTTATCAAGGAAACATTGAGGTTACATCCACCGGCTGCTACAGCACGCTACTCGAAACCTGGAATGGGATTCACAGTACATACTTCGGAAGGCGAAGATCATTGCCTAGACGGTATGCTCATTTACAACTGCGAGGGTCTCATACAACGTGATCCGGCAATATATGGAGACACTGCGGAGTATTTCGTACCGGAGAGGTGGCTTGGTGATGTTGACATTCCTGCTAGTGCATGGAGACCCTTTGAACGGGGACCTCGCAACTGTATCGGCCAAGAATTTGCCATGATTGAAATCCGAGTTATCGTCGCTTCCATAGCCCGCCGATTTGATTTCACCAAAATAGGACTCGGCGAACTTGCTCTTGATAGGAATAATCAGCCAATGCTTTATGATCACGGTATTTACAAGATCAAATCGTTACTTTACAGTGTGAGTTATGAATATTCAACAAGATATAACACTAGATGATGATTTTTACGAGACTAACTCAGCATCACACAGACGAGACAGGTTAATGCCAAGCCAGTAGATGGGATGAGGATGAAAGTAAGATTGGTATCGAAGAGTAAGTGAACCGCCACTTAGGGAGATTGTATCTATAGATGAATTTGATATACCTAGGTAGGTAATTATAGCGCAGTAATTACCATCCAATGATATGAGAGCGAATTTCGCGCGATCTGCCTTACCCTTACCAATACAACTTTATCTAAGTTAAGTATGAAATTATTAACTTCGTCCATTATGACTATTATGTTCTCAGTTCCAACATGGTACGTGATAAAGCTAGAAATAGCATTTTTCGTCAATGCATCGTTAATCTAACAAGACCTCTACGTGCAGAGATCGGAAGTTATCTTCTCTTTTCTCTTAGGTGACATAGCCGCGGTCGGCGGCATCATCCCACCGAATAATCAGCCACCGACCAAAAGAGGTATTAGGCGCCTACCAATGGCCGGTCAGCCCTCTTCAGATGGGCGTTAGCATAGCCCAGAGCCTCCCATCCGTCCTGATCCTGAAATTTTCTACCCCTCCTTCCTTTTCATTTCATTTTTTCAAGGTTGTCGTCATCAGTAGAGCTTGGTAAAACCATCGGGTCGATTCCGCCATTGGGCTTCTCGCCAATGGTTGCGACAGTATGGCTGAATATGGACTTCCTATTCTCCACGACAGCAGTAAAGACAGTCCGGATCAGGCTGTCGCAGAGTTAGAGTAAGCTTTTTCTTTAGTTCCCCTCCAGCAGTGCCCGATCATTATTAATAATGCCTCCGTTCCTAGCATCGTAGCCGTACCCGGTCTCAACCCAAAGAATAATCCTAACCATGCACGAGAAACCTGGACGGCAGGCCATAGCTTATGGTTAAAAGATTACTTGCCTGCCGCACTTAAGAAACCAATACGAGTCATGTTATTCTCCTACAACTCCAGTCCTGCTATAAATGCTGCGGCGATCACGATCGACGATCATGCCAGGGCTTTGCTACAATGGCTAAGCATCAAGTGATAGGCAAGCTTTCCAAGCCGACTCGCTTTAATAACGCACCCTTCTCATGAAAAGAATAGGATGCACCGCATAGACCCCTTGTATTCATCTGTCACAGCCTTGGTGGGATAGTGGTTAAGGCGGTTGGTACACTCTACCATAACGTGAGCTACATTTTAAATTAACTGTGACAGGCCATTATCGAAGCAAGCTTAGACGTCACGTACCAAGCCATTGCCGAAGCGACCAAGCTCTTAGTCTTCTTTGCCACACCCCATCGTGGAGGAAACTATGCCAGCTTCGGCGATATTGTTGCGAGTATTGTTCGAGCGGGTACACGAAAACGAAATAACGGGCTCCTTGACGCACTCAAGAAAGACTCTGATGCTGCAACGATTCGATTTGCTCAATCGCGACACATATACGAACGATGCAATGTTGTGAATTTTTACGAAGGAAGATCGTATAGGATTTTCGAGTTGGTACGTTCATATTAAGCAACTCTACGTCTCGTTTCATCTCACTGAGTGCCGTCTATAGATAGTGGATAAGGATTCCGCCACACTAGGCCTGCCTGGATCGCGCGAGAAGCAAGTTCCAATTCATGCTAATCATACTTCCATCTGCAAGCTTGAGTCAGCAGACGATGGTCAAGGCCAACTTGTTCTAGGGACTATCGTGCAGGAAATCGATCGCGCCCTGAAAATAGAATGTACCTTACGTACGTAGACAATAATTACCTACGTTTAGATTGTAGAACCTTTAAACTAACCCTATTATCAATTAGCCACAACAAAGAATGTTCACTGGCTTGTCGAGCGATCTATCAATCCCATGTTCACAGGTAGACACGGCATCATCTCGAAGATCAAAAATGCATTTACTTCATCTCGCCCGGGTGTCCAAAAGAGATTTGTCTTGACAGGAATGGGTGGCCAGGGCAAGAGTGAAGTTTGTCTCAAGGTGGCCAATGAACTTCGCGAGCAGTAGGTTCGATGCCTCCCTCCCTTAGCTTCCAGTGTTAACATCTTATAGATTCTGGGGCGTGTTCTGGGTAGATGTTAGCAGCGAGTCTACCGCCAAGTCAGGGTTATCCAACATCGCAAAGTTGTTAGGTTCAACGGAAACAGGAAATGATTGGGTTCGGCTCTTGCTCTCTAATATCAATCCTAATCATCCCTGGCTTTTGGTTCTGGATGATGCCGACGATCCGCAAGTTGACTACCAGCAGTATTGCCCCTCTGGTACGCGAGGCACGGTTCTGATAACGTCTCGAAACCCCGAGTGCCAAAATTATGCGACAATTGGTAACGAAGATCTTGGCAGCCTGAACAAGGAAGATTGCATTGACCTCCTCCTACAAGCAGCGAGACTTACTGCACAGTCGCTCAATGTACACTCTGATGCTCAGAAAGTCATCGAAATCTTAGGTTCTCACACACTTGCTATACTACAAGCTGGCGCATACGTCGCCCAAGGTGCATGTGACTTAAGCGAATATCCTAGTGTATTCCAAAGGCAAGGTGAAAGACTCCTGAGGTTTAATTTGACACAAGATCAATCGAGATATCATGATATTTATGCAGCGTTAGAGGCATCTGCAGAGATCTTAGAGTCGTTGCAATCGGAAAGTGCTCGCGACTCGTTATGTCTCCTTCAAGTATTGTCGCCGCTGCACTACGAAAATGTACCCTTGGATATTTTTAAGTACGCGCACAATGGCGCGCAGAGCGTTCTGAAGTATCCCCGTGATAATCGGATCGATGAATTAACCGATGAGCACGTATCGCAGCCTCCAGATTTCCTTCAACCTTACAACGATAACTGGGATTGGTACCGTATATCTGAGGCTGTCAAGCTGCTCGAATCATTGGCTCTTATTAGGAAGGACAAAGTTCGCGACTGCTCGGTGATATCTATGCATCCACTCACCCACAGCTGGATCAATCTCCGTCAGAGTCAGACCACAAAAGACGAATCCCTACGCCAGAGCCAATGCATCATAGCTCTTTCCCAATACCGTCAGCCCGATTGGCAGCCATATCGAGATCACATGGGGATCCACGTATTGTCATTGCTTGAACGAAGTAAAGCCACTGATCGAGGGCTGTGCAATTTTTTATTAAGTGTATACATACAAGTTGGTTGGTTACTACATGATCTACAATACAACCAAAAGATGGGAGAACTTCTGGAATATATTTTTACCGAGCTACACGTTGATCCCGCTCACGTTATCGAGGGATACGAAACAATTTATCTATGGCGCGCAAGGATCGCAAGCAGGTCGAAGCAGTCAATCAAGATATTGGAGCAAATAGTCCACCTGAACCTTC
Source organism: Annulohypoxylon stygium (assembly GCA_003314315.1). Taxonomy (NCBI): domain Eukaryota; kingdom Fungi; phylum Ascomycota; class Sordariomycetes; order Xylariales; family Hypoxylaceae; genus Annulohypoxylon; species Annulohypoxylon stygium. The sequence continues at coordinate 316,601 of QLPL01000007.1, read as the reverse complement.
TTAAATCGAGAGTTGACGGGGTAAACTTCAAGGACCAACAGATTACACAATGTGACCTAGCATGTGCATATCTGGAGGATTGGCAGACGGGAAAAGCTATTGATTTATTTCAAAGAATAATCCTGATAGGAGAGACAAAACTTGACAAAATGGATCCCGAGCGTCTTAGCTCACATTACGAACTCGCTAGAGCATACTTAAAAAACGGACAAATACATAAAGCCATCGATATACTTGAACAAGTTGTTCAAATTAGGGAAACAACTCTTGATAAGACAAATCCCTATCGTCTTGACTCACAATTCGAACTCGCTAAGGCATATCTGCGCAATCAGCAATTAGAGAAAGCAATCGGTATGTTTGAAGAAATAGTCCGGATCAAGGAAGAAACAGTCGAGGAAACAAATTGGAAAAGACTCGTTTCTCAGCACTGGCTTGCCAACGCATATCTAGACAATGGACAAGTGAAACAAGCTATCGACCTACTTGAGCATGTAGTCCAGATCGAGGAAGAAACACTCGATGAGACGGACCCGAATCGAATCAATACGCTAAAATGGCTCGCTAAGGCGCGCTCAGCCGATGCTGAGAACGCTGCTAGTATACCTCCAGCCACCCTAGATGATGTGTCAGCAGAACGACCTGTTACGAACCTATACCTAGGTACTCAGGTATACGGGGTGCTTCGTGGGTTTCCTTGTTTGTTAGCAGTACTCGTAGAGATCAGATCAAAGTTAAGTCTGTTCGTAAGAGAGGCTTGGAGTCCTCTCCCTATTAGTTCGATGCGGTTGAAGTAATAGACTTAGATTGATAGCTAGTGAGCTGAATGAATGACTAGATACATGAGAGCCTGCCATGTTTATATAGATGTCCTTCCTTCCTATTCTTGTGCTTGAGGGTATCGTGATCTGGGTGATCTGTTCCCAGATCATCCAGATCATCCAGATCAACTAGATCAAGGATTTTCCGAGGTTTACCCGTGATTGGTTTGAGATGTCTCCGCTTCTTGGGTCTTCCAAGTGGCCTGGTGTTGTTTGGTTTGTGACACGACCTTCGTTGCAAAAGTCGAAACAGAGCAAAGCGCGACACATTATACCTTCTAGAATAAGGGCATTAGTAGGCAATCGCCGCAGCGATAAATAGTTTCTACTTAGTGCTGATGTGGTATATAAGTTGGAACTCTTGCCCCTTGTACGGTGTATGGCAAATTTTGTGATAAGTGTTTTCGCCTTCAAGAAGTGGGTGAATTTGAGGATTCCTTGCCAGGTTTCGGACAGTTTATCAATGGTTCTTACATTTAATGATTCCTAGGTTTTCTTAGAGTCTTTTAGTACGAGGGTGATATTGGATTTTCTATTGCTCCCCTTTTCGGTCGGCTTCGACTTAGGGGTTTCACCGTTCACGTGACCAGGAAGGTATCCTCAATTCTTTAAAAAGAAACTAGTCTAATACTGTACTGTTACTTGAAGTCGTGGCATATATTGAACAAAGTTTCCAAGTGATATATGCACATATCATATCTGTGAGGCTGGCGTATGAGAGAGGGTTGGTCGTTATCGCCTTTGGCGACCATGAGATGGTGGCTTGATGAGTACTAGGTAGATGACTTTCTCTAGAGACCAAGGACGTGCCACGCTGTGGATAATCACGGAATCATTATTTTGGTATTTCTTACATGGTGTGTAGTGTGTATACTAGGTAGGAACGCTTTTACTGCACCTTCCTAGGTATATAGTACCTACTATCTACATGAAGCCCTCCGCACAAGCCTTAACACTCTCCTCAAGACTAGTCCATCCCTTATGACCCAGCCCCTGAATCAACTGCTCAGCCCTCTGATTGGGCACATCAGTCTGATCCCAGCCATTGTCTTTCAACACCGGTATCTTATTTTCTGGATACAGCTTCTGCAGAATTTGACCAACGCGGGCCCAACTGTACCGATCGCTAAACCCGAACAGCCTCTCTCCGTTTACACCCGGGGTGATGAGAGCAGCTACGTAAAGCAGCCCGCAGTCGATGGTGTCGACGTGCCATTGAGGCGGTATCGAGGACAGCAGATCCAGGTTCACCCCATCGGCGACCCATTTCACCATGCCGCATGTACTTGGAGACCCCTGACCCTTGGGGTCAAGGCATTTGCCAATGACGGTGTCGGGTAAGATCGAGTTGAAAGTGAAAGACGGCTTCTCCCTCTTAACCCAGTCCCAGACTCTTTGCTCGAGTAAAGTTTTGAATGCCATATACGGTTTGATACCTCTTTCCTCAGGGGTAGCATTGCTTCTGATTACTTCGATAGCATGCTCGTTGAAGGTCCATTCCGTCAGCTTAACCTTCTTGGTCTGGTCCGGGGTGTACGCAGACCATGCGCTGGTGGTGTAAACGAAGGACTTAACGCTGGGCTCGTTCTTCGCCGCCTGGAGGAGAGATTCGTTCCAAGGCCATTCTTCCGCAAGTGCGGCATCGACATCTTGAATCATTATTCCTGCTGCGCCGGCTACAGCCGCAACGCCGGCGACTCCCTTGACTGCTGCGTCCCAAGCTCCAGGAGCGCCGAAGTCGGATACTTGGACTAACTCGAAGTGACTAGAGGGGTGTCGCGAGGCGAACAGCGGTTTCATCCACGTACATCTTGAAGGGTCTCGAACACTGCCGCGGACATTATAGCCAAAGGCAAGCAGCTGGTCAACGGCATGCGAAGCAATCAAGCCGTTCGCGCCGGTGACTAGAATAGTAGAACCCTGAGGTATCGCGGGAGTAAACGCGAGCTTAGTCATTGCTGGATTGTAAAAGAAGCCTTAAATATAAATGCTAGGAATTTAGAAGAGTAATGGAGATCAATAATGCTCGACAGATGGAGCATCATCTCGTGAATTTATCTCCTGTGCATATCTGAGCGCTTAACCACATGCGCATACTTGCTTAACGGCTAGGTACCTACCTACTAATAGGTAGAATTCGCCGAATCGTACATGTAGACCTGCATCATCACCCCACATCTTGTCCTCCCGTAGTACGTAGTTGTCAAGGGTCTTAGAACGTGTCCTAATCATCTTCGGTCGTATTCCATCTTATCGATCATGATCATGATCATTACTAGGTGCGGATTAATCCGCTGTCTCACAAAAGACTCAACATGCTTAAAACTTGGTAAGCGATAGGACGCCATACAAATGTGGTGCGATAAAGCGAAGTGAATAAGGTATACAGGATGCTGTTTTGCCTTTCGGTATTCCGGGATTCAACGTTCTTCGTCATTTGTCATCGTCCACTAAACGGCTCGGGACCGTTAAATCCGCTATTCCCATCTCGGGTACCTACCTCATGGCAAATTTTATTCCATGTGTGCCAAGAAACGCCTCTGAAGTCAAGATGCAGGATTACTAATACAATCCATAGGTCCGAAGCCCGATAGATTATACGGCGTTTTGTACTGGGGAAGAAAGAACGTAAAAAATCGAATGTTGCTTTATTAAAGAACATCTCACCCCTGAATTCTGGTTGCGGGGTACTTCGATATCGCCACGCTTCACGTCGCATACTCTACGTTGGTGGTATCCAATACCAAGGATTCGGATACAACAATGACGTTTTCTATAATGAGGCTTTCATGAAGCACTGGTATCAAGATACATTCCACCATTCCGTCACAAACTCCAAAAACGCTAACCCAAGCGGAAAATCCCGTACCAAGAAAAAAAAGCATGCTGCTAACAAGCCTTGTCCTTGGCGACCTTAATGAACAGCGATCCGATACCCGTCCCGCCGCCCCATTGTTGATGCGCGATCTTGATATCCTCCATATCCCACTGATTCTTGATCGGGGCCTTGATAGTGCCCGCCTTAACCATCTGCAGCAGCGCTTCGATGTCATCCCTGTAAGTCGGCCAGTCCCGCGAGATACCGAAGAAGGTCGCATGCTTGCCGCACATGAAGTTCAGATTGCGCGCCATCATCTTCATGATCGGGCCCCACGGGCTCCTAGTCTGCCCGTCCTCAAGCACGCTCTTATTATTGCCGTATGCGACGAGGAAGCCGTTCGTGGATAGGATGGAGTGGCTTTCGTCGAAGCTCTCGAAGCCGAGGGGATCGAAGACGACGTCCGCGCCGCCGAGGTCTTTCATCCTCTCGATCCACAACTTATCCGTGTACACGAACGGCGTGGCGCCATAGGTCCTGATCTCGTCGTGGTTGCGTGCGCTGGCCGTGCCGTAAACCTCAGCCCCCTGTAGCTTACACAGGACCATCAGGCCGCAGCCGACCGCGCCGCTCATGCCGTGCACGAACACCTTCATGCCTCTACTCACCTTCGCCGTATGCTTGACCATCGCGTACGCGGTGAACCAGTCGCTGACCATGGCTGTCGCTTGCAAGAGATCCACGCCCGACGGGATCTTCACCGCGTACTTCTCCGGCTGGTTCACCAGCGTTGCGTCCGCGTCGTACTTAGTCATCATACCCACGACGTCCCCGACGTCAAAGGCAGTGCACCCCGGCCCGTTAGCGCGAACTGTGCCTACGAGGCAGTAGCCCGGGGTCAAGGGGGCCTTCTTCTGGAAGGGATAGATGCCCTTGCGCATGTTGACGTCAGCGCCGTTGAAGCCTGCGTACTCGACCGCGATCTGGATGTGGCCTGCTGGCGGGTCTGGGCAGATGTCATCGACGACTTTGAGGACATCCACGTCGCCGAATTCGGTGATGACGACTTTGCGATTGGCGGTCATTGTGGTGAGAATGAGGTAAGTTGAATATGATTGGTAAGGTTACTAGGTAGGTTTTACAATATTTAAGCAATCAGATGTCGCCCCTATGAAATGGCGACTTTGACTTTGAATAGATCGTAGTGTCTGAATTAAAGTAAATGTGATATAGAACAATGAGAGCTAGATGTAAATGATGGATCTATCACCACTTTATATCGACACTGAGATGAAGTTTTGCGTTTCAGCTGTCAAAATAGATCTGCCCAAAATGGCCATATTTTTCTAAAACGCATATTCTATTTTGACAATTTAGTGGTGATCCTCAATTCATCAATCTGGCCGTTCCGGTTCAATTGATCGACTCCAGGTGTTTTCGGGGCGGCAACCCCATATCATTCGCCGAATACTCGGGCTCGAAGCGAGCAATTCGCGACCGTCAGGGGGGTAGATATCGAGACCGACGGCGCAAATTCCATCCGTCGAATGATTATGGGATGCCTAGGCGAAGGCAGTGCTTACTACCCCAGTCGTTCGCAATCCTACTAGGTAGAACATATTTCTTCAATTTTGGTTATCACCTCTTACTAGTCGCTGCGCCGAATCAATTTCAGTCTAGTCAGGAAATAACAAGCATTTCTTTAGAAGACGCGTATGAATTGTTGCGGCGGGAGGATACGATTTTGATGGTTCTGCTGAGCTTGACGCCGCAGGTCAGCCCTGAAGGATTTCAGCTAGGCCCCTTGTAGCGACCCGACAAGCCCTACCCAGGCAATCACGTTGCATAAGGGCGGTTGAAACACGGTCAGCGATTCATCCATTCTTTCGGACGATTCTTATTAGAAATCTAGACGTATATTGAGGAAATTAGCTGACATTCGACAATTGCTGCTCAATTCGACGATGACCGAGATTCCACATTGCGCAAAAAGGGTCAATCAGGGGTAATTGTGGGCACAACTAATTTTTGGGAAGTCAAAAAGTCAAGTCCAGGTAGATAATTATTATTGTATATAACGATTGTGTGTTTCCCTGCTATCGTACATGATCTTCTATCATATAGTCGTTACCCCTATTCGTCTATGCGTGTTTATACAATTGGTATCACAATAAAGCACTAAAACCACCAATGACCCAAACTCCCCCTTTTCTCCAGTCCCAACCCCCGGTCCATTCTATGATGTCGATGCCCAATTGTGCCAAATGACTGGTCCGTTTAACTCCATGTTGTGAATGTCAAATCCCATAATGTTGTGTTCTTCCTGATACCAGGACGCTTCATCTACATCCCTCATGTGCACCGTATGCATGTTTGGCGCGTTTGGTTTGTATGCGCCACTATTTTCTTCGTGTTTTCCAACGTAGTGGAACCATTGATGCTCAATTGGACCATTCGCTTCAGGTCCTGCTGTCGTCATGATGTTGCTGTTGTCGATCGATGTGGATTGGAACCCTGTAGGCACAAACGACCGATAGCTATCCGATAATAGAGGGGTTGAGGCCAAGCTCGTGCCCATGGATTGAGGGGGTGAAAGCGCGGGTGGTCCATGCACGTAATGTTCCTGTTCCATCACAGAAGTCGAGCTCGTAGAAAGCGAAGAGCTTGGCCTTCTTTGCCAGTGATAGTTTATCACGGGCGAGCCTATTCCATATTCCATCACTAAGTTCTTGATATGTCTCCTTACTGCTCGGAGAGACGGTCCGGGACCAGACAAATGGTCTTGGGCAAGTTCATCTAGCCGGGTAGCCAGTATTCGAAGTCTAGACTCATACAATGCATATATCTCGACGTTGTGAACCGATGCTTTTCGTGAGTTGATCGTGGACAAGGCCCGAGCGCAGGTGTCGAGAGCTAGCGTAAATATTTCCGCTGAGGATGGATGTAGCTGGGGAGGCGCTCGAAGTAATGGGTTGGTACTAGTCTGCTCATAGGTAGACATGATGATTCCAATGAGCTCCTCTGCAGAAACGCAAAACTGATGAATAAGGTCTCCAGTCAAGACTGACCCCGCAAATCCTCTCTCCGAAGAGGGGAAGAGCACATGAATTGCTATTGTGTGGTAGACTGCGAGGACAAGTGCCCGTGATGGGACATGGCTAATCTTGCCATCCAAAACGTGAATGCTTTCAACAAGTACCCGATGAACTTCCTGTTGTACTAATACGAGATTTTGCGCGATCGAGCTGTTGTGGATCCGCCCGGGAGCTTCATGCCAGAATCCAGCTCCGTGTGGGCCATTTGATGAGATGTCTTGTGGATATAGGCCACAGATATAGGCGATCACTGACGAAATATGTACTAGAGGCCATATGTCTAACAGCGCGGCCTTTTGTCTTTGAACTGTAGATAAGTTGTCGGAGGCTTCGTCTAATTGAATCAGGACGGAGGATGCCGCATCGACGGGAAGGAAGGCCGATTCCAAGCTCGCTTGGGGGAGATAGGGAAGCTGTTGATCTATTTGCATGGACATCCATTGCGTTAGTATGAAATTGATCCACCACAGATAGGACACCATTTCTTTCTCGACTTCGCATATGTCAACGCCATTAATACGACTACCAGCCCCGGTAGCAGTAGCCGACCATTTCTGATTCTTAAGCTCTGTAGCCAAGCGGCTTGCCAGGCCGATGTAGCAGGTCGCCCGGCGGATCTGAGATTGGCATAGAGCGTTCCATCCTAGCAATGTTAAAGCTTGAACAGTGGAAACGGTTGGGTGGGGTAGAATAGATTGCCTAGTTCCTGGCTGAAGCGCGGGAGAGCCTGGGGTTCTGGAGAATCTTTGCGTAGAAAGCTTGCTCATGGCATAATTAAGAAGTGCTTGGCCCCGAGCCCCCGCCACTTCATCGCCAAGGAAGAAGTTGGCATCGGCCAAGACTATTGCTAGAAGGATTTCGTCGATGGTTTCTCCGCGTAGCTCGTGCATAACCAGCGTCTTCGATAATAAGAAAGATAGCGGATGGGTTGAAAACCAGACATCGATGAGCTGGGTGGTTTTTCGACTTCCATATTCCGTCAAGGGACTCGGTCCAGGGGTTGCTGAATCGAACATAGTGTCTGTGCGATCCTCTTTGAGTCCATCAGCTAAGAACTTGGCTCCGCTGTTCTCCACCACTTGGCATCCTAGACTTCCAAGCTTGTTTACAACCATCGCGACAAGATCCTCCGTGAGTAGGGAAAGTAAACCGGCATATTTGGCGGTATGTAGTCCGAAACTCGGAGTAGAATGGTTGGCGGATGATAACGTGCGTGGGGTAGATGCTTTCTGTTGCCAGTTACTCGTATTCGTCTTATTACTCCGCCCCGAGAAGTTCTCGACGAAAATCGCTTCAAGCTCCGATGCGATGTTGGACGAAGCTCCTGATGCTGTATCCTGGAACCCTCCATCTTTCTCGACTAAACTTGGATTGGGACTTTGACGATCTCCTTGTTGCTGAGACTGCCTCGATACATATCGTGAAGGTGCTTGATAGGGCTCGAAGTCATATATGCAGTCGACGCCCTGCTTGCGGCAAGCTTCGCAGATAGTCTCGTTAGAGCATTTGATCTTACGAGAACGACAGAAGCCGCAAGATTTGCGTAGTGGGTGTTTGCTTGTCGAACTCATCTTGTGTTGTGCAACTATTCAGTTGGTCAACCAAGTGGAACAAGGAAAGGGGGCCATGTGAACCCGGGCTTCTCAGGGTTCTATAGAAATAAAATGTTCCTAGGTCCTTCGGCAGAAAGTCGAAAGCTAGGGTCTAACAGAGAACCCTGGGCAACGAAGGATTCATGGGGAAGGCTATAAGTTGTATCCACGTGGTTGCAGCTGCAAGAGAGCGAAAAACGCACTTTGTAGCCACAGTTAAGCGTGATGACACTCCACCCCCCAAAAACACTTTCCTATTCAGGTTGATTTTCATCAACGAAACCACCAACTTTGCCGGTAGCTCATTTCCTTGGTTAAAAATTCGACCGTAACGCGTTTAATTAGAATAGTCATGTTATCTCGACGATTCATGTGATCCTAGACCACTTAACTCTACCTATTAGTATAGATTTTCCTCTCAGTATGGATTCTGTTGTTCGGAGCTTCCATTACTAAATTTGTCGGTAGTTGAGAGTACGATCCCTGCCCAGGTGGTTTACCAAATTCAAGTTAGGTGGAGTTGAAAAAATGACCATTAAGGGAATGGCCAAAATAGGTACTCTGGTTTCCAATCGAGCACACCTTTCACTCGCGCCACATGTTTCGTGTCTTCGATCGTAGTTGTGGTTAACGATAAAATAAGCATAATCATCAGCTGTAATACGTTTAATCCTTGTCCAGATCCGGATGCTAGACCTTACTTCGTATGCCTACATCTGCCCTTTACGCTGTACGGGTTAGTGACGTCTCCGCCAAGTATACCTGGCAGCACATCCTTGCCATTCTACAACGGCGACCCCGCGGCTGCACGAAAGTTCTTCAGAACCGTTGGTTATGAGGTTGTAGGAATACCACGTTCCCAAGCTGAGACGTCGTTTCAGATGATCGTCGCCCTAGGCTCCAGCTAGGTCCTTGCTTTGCCATGCGTCTCATAATTCAGTGCTTGCGATAGGATCTTATCGAAAGAAGGGTTGTTCTAAATGATATTTTTGGATTTTGGTATCCTATTCGGGTTGGTAGAGCTAGAATAGGAAATGTTAAATGATCGACGTCCAGCACCCGATCCGGCAATGAGATTGAGATAAGCTTAACTAGTTGCGGCAGTCAAGAGTTCTAGGCATTCCTCAAGCTCCATAACACCGGACTTAACGCCAATCAAAAACCACCTCGGACACAATATCTACCCCAAGCTGAGGTCACCTTTCCTAGATGGGAACGAATACCTCGCAGCAACAGACGCGTCATGTGAAAATATAAAGAATAGAGAGCCAATATTGACATTATATTGAGTTTTACTCATATTCATAGATGACTAGTAGGTAAATAATCGTAGAAATGTCATGTTATAAAGTTCGGCATTGATGCTAACTAGATTGTTTTCAAATGATCCTTTTTACTGTGGTAGTCTAGCTACGTAACATTCGCTTGCTAATTCTTTTCAGCTAAGTAACGACGCCATACTACGTGCAGCTAGAGAAGCATTAGAGAGCCTCGGCTTGCCCTGCCAAGAGCGGGATGTGTTATTTAACTAGTAGGGATGTCCTACCTATAGCTCGGAACCGAGCTCTGTTTCATCATCTATGTTTCAAAGCCAAGACAGTCTATGATTAGGTAGGCTAGAGCTAGATGGCCTCATGTCAGCCTCAGGATTCTTCAATAGCCGTAAAAGGTGCAGTAGCGGGTGTTTCGTCACCTCAGTATGTCCGGATATGCCGTGCTCATACAAGAAGCGGCTATTTTCTCCAGTCATATCTCTTGATAATAACTAGCAGTAGTGCGCTTTTCTTACCTCTGCCGCTAGATCAGTTTCTGCGCTGGGTTTTGCCGACAGGCGACAGCGCGTTAATATGAACCGCGCGGGACAATATATGGCTTAGCCAAGCAAAAGTCAGCAATCCGTCTCATTAGAGCTGAGCCATCTCGTAATCCGGGTGTCTTTTTTAATGCATATGCCCTAAGACTTAGGATGAAAAACAATCGTGCAATAGCCTGCAGTTGGTCCCTATACCCATGGTAAAATCGCACTCGCCTAATCGTCGGTGACCTAGCTGGTTAGCACACAACGTCACCCACGCTCCAGACCTGTCCAGCATTTGGAAATTGTCCCTTACGTACCTATTCGCCACCTCAAGATCTCATGTGGATATTAAGCCGATGGTGATCGTCGAAGATGCTCGAAACCCCTAAATCTAGGGACGCCACCCCCTCATGGCGTTCGAGCATCTGAAGCAAACCTCTCGCTCAGGACCAGCAGTCAGCCAATCAAGCATCCGCTGCGTGAGGATTTCTGTACGGAACTCCGAACTTTCCGTGGTCTTATAATCGTACTATAGAGCCGCCTAAGGATCCACAGTTGGCCAAATGCATTAGGGCATGTGGGATATTCAAATCATTCGGCCTTTTACTTGGTGGTTTCTTAAGAACCTCCCAAAACGAGCATAGTTGCAACTTGCCAACGTTTAAGGTTCTGATGCTTCCGCTAATGTTGACAAGGACAACGTCGACATAAACATCGTCCGTCCGATCAGATTGTCGAGCGGACATCTGCTAGTCTACTTGCATCTTCGGTAAGTTACAAAGCTATGCCTCGGCTTTATAACTTGGATCTTAGCAACTCGTAATAAGAGCCACCAAATTTACAAACTTCCTAAATACCGAAACCGTCTGAGGTTATTCCAGACTATGACCTAGGATTACGAAGTAACCCAGTGGCTCACAGACAATTCATCCCGGGGGCTGATGACTTGAAGGTAATGTGTGACCCCTATCATTCGTCCTCTATATTAAACCTTTTATCCTTTCTACCAACGTGCTGTGATTAGAAAATGATATGATTTGTAGGTAGCGGGGATGTCATTACTGCACAAATCAAGAATAGGTTCGGACAGCGGTACCTCCATGACGTGAACTTCACAGATATTCGCTCGGCTTTAGAAAGCAATGTAGGTAGTTACCTAGGAGGTAGGTATTAACGTAAGAACTTCAAAGTCAGAATATCCCTAACGCGAGCCATCTTATTTCCGTTTGATACAGCGTACTTAACACCGACTAGCTACTGCAAATCTATGGTACTATTGCATGAACAGGAATGACGGTCTCTGCTCATCAACTTACATACCCTTCTATAATAGGAAAAATTGACTTCAAAATACCTGTAGGCTACTTAGGTAGGAAAATGAATAAAGACCCAGACCAGTATGTCTATGGTGATATTCGAAGGAATTCGTGATTGGACGTATTTCAGCAATGGTCTCTCCGATTCTAGAATGCACTGCCGGAGGTAATAGCGTACATAGGGTAGGAATATATCCACTATAAGCTGCATAAAGCTCTGCCGGCAGTGAGCTTACATGCAGTACATTTAGGTAGCATGGACAGTGGGCTTCGCCCTCGAAACAGGGGATTTATGTTCCCTGTAACTGCCCACGTCTTCGCATACAACTTTAAAGTTGAAATTTGAATCAACTTTCCCTATTCGTCACGCTTTGGATCGATGAGAACAGGCAATCATCAATATAGAAATTAATAGCTTTCAAGGTGCGATTGTTTTGGTGATATAAATGCGAACTGATCTACTTTTAAGATTCAAGTGCTTCCTGTCTGGGATTGTCTCCTGTTTGGTAGGTACCTAATCTTGAAATGGATTCTTCCCAGTTCTTTTACTGATAGTACATAATGTAAATGAACCTTGGTGAATTACACGAGTTATCTCATTTGCTAGGCCTAGGCAAGTGACGTATAGGTACCTAGGATGTATTAAAGGTTGTAGACATCATGATAGGTACTTCTAATATATCTACCATCTTTAATTGAATTCCAATCGGACTGCCTGGCCACGCATTGAGTTCCTTAAAGATCATCAGTATCTAGAAGATCGCTACCTGTAGCAGAACCTTAAGTTCGGGAACACTAAAGTCGTTGGAGAAAAACTGTTGTGACGTCACTCCCGATCTGTGTAACAATGACATCAACACTCTGTCACCAAACAATAAAAATATCCATCTAGGAACATGATACTGCCAAAACACCAATTTACCTACCTAAACATTCAGAATCGTACGAATTTGAAATAAACCCTGAAACAACTGTTCTTACCTAATCTCATATATCACTTAAGAAACTACATCTTCAAATACTACAATGGCTTCCACCGGTAACCCAACCAGCGGCCTCGAGAAAGAAGCGCAAGCCCACCACAGTACCTCGTCTGCGGGCAAGACCAATATCACGGACGAGGGCCACCTCGTCAGCTCCTCGGACCCGACGACCAACCCCTCCGCCAAGGCGAGCCAGAAGCTGAGAGGTGACGTCGGCGGCGCCATCAGCGGCAGCATTGGCAGCGTACAGGCAGCTACCGGCGCGATGCTACGGAACAAGGAGATGGAGCAAAATGGCTTATCTAAGATGCAGACTGAGGATGAACGACTGGGCGCGAAGAGAGGCGTAATGCCCGTTGGTTCGGGGCAGAGACATATTACGGGTCACACGGAGCGCGAGACAGGCACCCGGAACTTCGAGAATGACGAATAGGTGGCGTTGGCATTGTTTAGAGAGCTCGGGATTATGATTATCATGGAGTATGAAAATGGAAATGACTATATGAGTTAAAAAAGGGTACTGCTCTACCCGATAACTAATCGCTTGCTTAATATGATATTCATACCTAAGAATCAAGTCTGTTAGCCAATCTACTCAACCTCGCGCGTTGTTACCTTAGATATTATCTTTGTCCCAGATTTTCTTCATACGTAGTGGGCAAGTATACTGCCGGTATCTTCTCGATAAGGCTTCTCTGTCGTCGAGTCTCCCACTCTCTCCGTAGTCGTTCGTCGCGTAAATAGAGGAAAGAGAACACATGGTGGCTATTTGACCCGTAATTGAAATTAGTCTAAATGTAGCCATTGATATGAATCCAGAGATTTTATTGCGATAATGTCGAGGTTGATTCGAATTTGAAGCCAGGGAGATTGTATCGGAGTTAGGTACAAGATCGGAGCTACCAAAGATAAATGTAAAAGTGCACACCTATCATAGAAAATCAAAACCTCAATTCATCATAGATAATTGAATTATATCAAGTAAGGAGGTAATTAGAGACACATTATGTAGTACGAGCAAGAGCTATTGTTACAAGCTCCCCGCAATGATGTAATTGACAAGAGGCGAATGAAGCTCGAATTCCGTCACTCATTCCTCACTTCGATCAACAACTTCTCAATGATAGCTTCTAATAGTAAATACAAAGACCTCGTGGTTCCTAACTTTCGATATTACGCGTTAAAATGAGGTGTCCGTCTTCAATGAAAACACCAACACGTCATGATCTCACCAGCTTTTCGAAGCATCTCTCACCATACAAGACCATTGACTGGCATTATCCTAAGATCTTGTGCTTCACTCACCACTTCATCTATACCTCGTTCATCTGTCTTAACTTACAAACGTCCAGAAATGTCTAAGCCAATGAACTTACTTCAAAAAGCCACAGCATCTTCCAGCAGTGGCAGCAACCGCAATGACACCCTAACCCGAGACAAGCTCTTCGACCTCAAGGGGCACGTCGCCCTAGTAACAGGAGGCGGTTCCGGCATCGGGCTAATGGCAACGCAAGCCCTCGTCGCCAACGGCGCAAAAGTGTACATCACGGGCCGCACCAAGGAGAAGCTCGACCGAGTGGTGGAGCTCTACTCCCACGGCAAGGACTCCATTATCCCCATCGCCTGCGACGTGACAGATAAAGCCCAAATCGCAGACCTAGTCGAGAAGATAAAGTCCCGCGAACAATGCCTCTGCATTCTAATCAACAACGCGGGCATCGCGGGCACAACACAACAAACAGAAGCCTCTTCCGCACAAGAAGTGCGCGAGAACCTCTTCGACGCCGCGTCCTCATCAATGGACAACTGGACAGACGTCTACCGGACCAACGTACCGCCCATATTCTTCGTATCGGCGGCCTTCCTCCCGCTACTGCAGAAGTCATCAGAGCGCTTCCCGGGATGGTCCGGTACGGTGATCAACATCTCGTCGATCAGCGGCATGGTGAAGACGGCGCAGCACCACTTCGCGTATAACTCGTCCAAGGCTGCGGCCGTGCATCTGACGCGCATGTTGGCTGCCGAGACTGCGGCGAACGGGTTGAAGGTCCGCGTGAACTCGATTGCGCCTGGGGTTTTCCCTAGCGAGAGTAAGTGCCTACCCCTTGCCATCCCCATTCTATTCGTTGCCTTACCCCTTACCCCTGGAACTGTTTGCCTATGATTACTTCTGCCTATGAGTCAAAATTTCGAGTCACACTTTATTTCGGTGTGCATGCATATTTAATTGTACAGTTGCTGACTGAGCATCCTAGTGACGACGGACGGTAGCAAAGAAGACCAGAAGAGTCATATTGAGCGTGAGAAGTACGAGAGCAAAGTACCAGCAGGGCGACCTGGGAAAGACGAGGATATGGCCCAGGCGGTACTGTTCTTCGCTACAAACCAGTACCTGAATGGCCAGACACTGGCTGTCGATGGCGGATACACCCTCGCAGCTGGAGAATGAGAATAACGCCTCAGGAGGATGAATGATGACAATAAGTCTCAGGCAATGCATTAGCTAGGTAGAGAGACAATCAGCTAGCCTACTGAGAACACTATTGAAGATATCGCATGCATTCTTAGTGTTCAGCCAGATACCTATT
This sequence comes from Annulohypoxylon stygium, assembly GCA_003314315.1. Taxonomy (NCBI): domain Eukaryota; kingdom Fungi; phylum Ascomycota; class Sordariomycetes; order Xylariales; family Hypoxylaceae; genus Annulohypoxylon; species Annulohypoxylon stygium. The sequence goes on along the minus strand of QLPL01000007.1, from coordinate 301,590 downwards.
AAGCTCAGCTCGTATCAAATGTGCCGCCAAATCCGACCTGTCACATTGAAAAAATTGCACTATTGCTTTTCGGATTCCGTGATCTGATAGAATTGCCTATATCTCGGGATATATCGGTTCTCGAAGGCAGAATCATTCTGATATCTGACACCCCGCCAGAAACATCGGAAGGATTTCTGTCCTCTTTCTCGCCAAGACTGTCCTGCGTCGCGGGTGGTATTGAGCTTATCGAACCCGACCCTACTTCTTGGTCCCCCATGTGTTCGTAGGTAGGCCCTAGGATGATCTACTGCGACGTAATAGTAGATAAGACGGCGGTATAGAATGACATCAATTTGATTATCTTGTTTTTTGAGTCATTGTAGCCTGTAGGTCACGGCGGTGTTCTAGAATTGCATCATGAGAGTATTTGGGCATGTGGTAAGTCTCACAACTTTCTTTTCAGATCGTGTCACATTTCATTATCTGAAAGTGGTTTTACTTTTCCAGAAGCCTAGCGGGGGATTGGATACTGACATTGGTGGGTTACCGGTGTTTGACAAACGCTGTCACATGTAGCCACAGGCTTCAGTTTAGTGATGCGAGGTTCGCATGTGACAGAACCGTTTTTCTCAATTGGTTGATATCATACAAGTTACAATTCATATTTCCTTTAGTTCTCTAATAGATCTTCATAATTCGCAACAATCCAAATTCTGTCAATTTTTAATTTTCCAAAACGAATTGAGGAAAGCAAAGCCAATCCATGTAACCAGCCCGTCACAAAACCCTCCCATGTCCCGACGCGATGTGACACGAATTCAGCTCCAGCTCCAGCCCAGCGCCCAGCCCACTGCGGGGACGGCAACGCCCCGTCATCTCCCGTCCTCGGGACGCCCACTAGCGGGTTTACCCATATCCCCCATCCCCATTCTCCATCCCCAATTCTCCCCCCAAGCATGGATAATCCCCAGCGCCCGTAGTACAGCCACGGCATGTACCCCCGTACCTACTACACACGTATGTAAGCGCCCCATATGCCCTGCCCATGTGTACATTCGCATACCCATCCGCATATCCACACCCTTAACACTACCACCACAGCACCATAAAATCTGCGCTGCGATGCCATGCACGCGGTACATAACCTACCGCTGACCTCACGCTGCATCTGCGACCCAGATCGAGGGTCCCTCCGGGCGAAGCGTAAGCGCACATTCAACAACCTAAAAGCCATGCGTATCGTGTCGTACGGATTTCGTAATACCCTTTCCCTTATCCCTTTTTCCCTTTTTCCCTTTTTCTCGTTTTCGTATGGCCCCTCCAAATGTTTTCACAATCCCCGATCCTTAGGTCTGGTGCTATAACGTATAGCGTTTTAGGTTATATGAGGCAGGGTGACATCACGATCCGGATTTAGGGTAAGGGCGATCTACAGAGTACCTAAAAAAAATTAAAAAAAATCCCACTTCGCACGCTGATCCCGCCCGCGGCGCTGCCAAATGCGCTAAGGCAGGGGACGGGAACGGCCACCGGCTTTTCGTAGCGTACCGTAAGGCTGGGAGAGAGATTAGATATCGGAAACTATTTTCACGTGCGACTGCATCACGATGGAACACTTCATTTCCGTAGCTGCTCTTCGTCGTTTCTATACGCCAAGTTCAATAGCTCGTATAAGTTGCTCATAGGATATTTAGCCACGATAGAATCACCACGAGTGTATGAGTATATAATGGCATTGCATATATGCTTTGTAGTGGCTATCAGACGATTTAATATGATGCTCTAGGTAAGTAGATCGACACCTATCAGCAAATTTATGCCTTTAATATCGTTTATGATGAAATTGCCTGAGGTCAAGCTATGATCGAGAACACTAAATATCTCGACCATAGTGCCGCTCAAATGTCCACGCGTCTCTCTCGTCGAACTGCGCATTCTGTCATTAAACATAGAAATGTTCCTTCTCTGCAAGGCCAATATGACGCCATGTGTGATGCAGAGGTATATCCATGACTGGCATAAAGCCCCAACCTAACCGAAGCCGACCCAAAATGAACCAAATAACCGCTAAACCGACTGAAATCCTGTAGACCGAAAAGGAGAATTCCTCAAGTGGAGTGGAGTAACCATGGGGATAGGAATCTGCTCACTCCGGGTATCATCGTAATTCTGTTATGCTGTGTACCGAAAACCGAACCTGTCTCCCATATGATATGGTGCCGTTGAATGAGTTGACCGTCCCAACCAAAAAAGAACCGGGGTGACAAAGGAAAGAAAAGTATGTATCGTTGAGATCGTCTGTGATCAAAAAATGAAATGCAACCCGCTTATAAGCCGGCCCATCCAACCCTGACCATAAATATGCACAATTCATTCAAGTATTTGAATTACTCATCCAGGTCCCAAGCATTCTTCGTGGGACTCTAACCCTAAAATGATGATCCATGCCTGACGGATCATTATGAGAAGTATAACGGCGTGTCCTTTACAGGTGGGGGCCCATCCAGGCTTTGTCGAGCCAACCAACCTTGTCAAAGGCCACCCACAATTTGGAGGCTTTGTTCACATCAATCTTGCAGGCCTGCTGCGCATCTGTCTTGCGGAACTCCTTTCCAACCTCAAGACACTCCTTGCGTCTTACGAACATCCGCCTCTTGCTCGTTAGGTACGTAGCGCAATCGAGTCTAAGGTTGGCGGCGAGCGAAACTTCAGCAGGATGCAAGAGTTCACGATGCGGATCGTTGCTCAGATCAATGGGGGTGCCCTTCCAATCCACCTTCAGTCCATTGGCCTTGCCCTGGAGCGAATCGATAGGAGGACAGAAGTTAGGCTGCGACTCAAAGTCCTTGTCCTCGCGATTCGGAGCGACTGCACGACGAGGCGAAGGATCGGCAGTCTCACTTGGAAGGCGTTTGGGAGTTTGGCGCGGAGCCTGACCTGAACCTGGGGCCGGATATGATCGAATCGGGCGAGGAGCTGAGTGTTGGGACTGAGCCGTCTTCACAACTTTGGCCGGCTTCGTCTTGGCACGCTGTGTTTCCTTCCGAACTTGCTGTGGCTTGGCCGGAAGGATTGGCTTTGGTTGCAGCTTGAATTGAAGATTACGCGCTCCGGCCTTTCTGTCCGACAACAATTGTTGGCGCTCGCGCTTCAACCATGCCTTCGGATCTTTAGCGTAAAGCTTCAGGACCTGAGAGCTGAAATATAAGAACAGCTCGTATTCCTCCTGTTTCGGTGGGGCAGCTTCCTTAAAGAGATGAGCTGGTCGCGAATTGACATGGTCGTCTACTATTCGACGAATATCGGTAGGCTCGTCCTGGCCGAAGAGCGGTCGCTGCTGTGGTGAGTTGGCGGCGTCTTGCGAGGGGTACAGAATAGGATCCTGTACAGGAGAGCTCGACGGAGACATGGCAGCAACGGGGTGATCAACGGTCTTGGATGCGGGAGAAATTGGAGGCGACAGAGGTGGATTTGGACCCATTCGTCGAACGTCAGAAACCTTTGGACCCATGGAGTTAGAATCTCGTCTCTGCGAGAACGAATCGAAACGGGGAGGCTCCGGAGGAGACATCAAGTTGCTGATGTCGAGTGGCTTCTTCATGCCCTGCTCCGCGGAAGAACCAATTGGCGCCATTGATTTTTCCATCTGGTGATACGGATTCTGTGAATTAATTGGAAGAGACTTTGTCGAAAGCTGAATGCCAAAGGTAGGTGTAGGAGTAGACTGCATAATACTGTGAGTTGGCGACATTGGTTTGTCAGCCATTGCGAATGTGGGTCGATAGAGTGCGAAGTGGCAAATCAGGCAGAAACCTAATTGCGTAATAAAGTCGAATATGCGGAGAGTATATCAGAGGTAAATGATATATGCGATTGCAAATAAGATTGCGAATCGTGGAAGATTGAATGGAATTTGTAGTTGAGATAAATTTGAGTTTGTTAGAAGCAAAGCAAGTTTGGTGGTGGAAGGTGGGTGGCTGTAGATGGCGAGATATATTTAAAGTATTTGAGGTAGAATGGCAATGGTGGGTTGTTAGAACTTGGGAGAATATCGCAGAGCCAAGACTGGTTTCGGAGTTAACGTGTTATATAGTTTCCCTTGTCCTCGCTACAGCACCGATAGCGCTGTACGAGAAATTGAAGAAACCTTGGAATGTATGGAGCAAAAAGTGATAGGTGACTATTCAAGTCGTAATGTAATCCTCGCATCGACGGCGAAAGCGGCTGTGAATTGATGTTGAGTCGAGGACCACCATTTGCGGGGATGTGAGCTCTAGCTAAATAGTGTCGGTATAAAAGTACCTAAAGCCTGAAGGTCTAATCGCCGAGTCTAGCAGTGCGCACGAAAAATAAAACCGGAATTGAAGTCTTCTTATATCCACGGGTGGCGAGAAGTGTAATTGGAATTGGGATTGGGATTGGAGCGATGATGATTGTTGCTTGTAAAAGTGTAGAATGTTAGGTAGACAGAGGTCCAGAGGGCAGAAGTGGAGGATAGATGATAGATATATGGATGGACAGATGACGAAGGTGCAGGTAGGCAGGTAAGAAATAAGGAGTGGGAGTAAGAAGTTTAAGAAGGATGGGTGGGCAAGGTAAAAAGGTAGCGAAGAGGTAGAGAAAGTAGCTTCTTGTTAGCCTTAACACTGGTGGTGACTTCAGAACTTGGTCTTGTTTTGGGGTCCGTACCTCGTCGGATATAGACGTGGATGCGTATTGATGGTGGTGTAGTCGAAGAGTCACAATGCTCTTCCCTAATCCACCCAATAGTCATCCACTGTCAGTCATAAGGCAGGACCAGACAGGGCAGACGCGGCGTGGCGGATGGCAGGGGTGTGCTACACACATTGGCGTTGGCTTTATTTTTGGGACGGGCAAGGAGGACAAGGAAGGCCTGTCCTGCGTGCAAAGTCAATCCACCCCTAGTCCCTTAGTCCCTGCTAGTCCCCGGTACCCTAATGTATCTCGCGAGCGCAGGTACTTGGAAAGTCTGAGGAGCGACATCTGACCCACTTTTGACTCTCTGTCAACCAACGACGGGATTTCCCAACTTCGCATTACAGACGATCAATCTCATCTCTCTTTTTTTCTGCTGTATGTCTGTGTCTGGTACTTGATCCATGTACACATCCATGAGCATATCCATATTATTTGTATATCAATGCGACCATCCATCAAGCGCAAGGACTCAATGTATCAACCTATCGACACATTGACGTATTGACGGATTTCGAAGCTATTCGAATTCCATGGACGCTTGTTGAAGGTACCCAGTACAGGAGGACGGAAACACGGATAGCGAGAATTGCCATATACTACCTAAAAGGTAATTGACAGCTTTTACAACTCAATTGTGCCTCACAAGCGACGCAATCGGGAAGTACAATGCTTGTGTTAATTGTACCGGCTTTTGCAACGTGATCAGGCTTCAATGGAGAACAATTGCGAAAGCGTGAAAAACGCTGTTTGGTGAGTGGGGGTGTTCGATCAGAAGGAAAAGGGGGGTGTGCCACACAATCCACTTTGGAATACACTGGGCACACTACACACATTGGAATAGAGGTATGTACAATACGCACAACACAACACATCTTCTACCACTTGGTGCGTACTAGCCGTAGTTGGCATCTGCATACCTAACTTAGGCATGTTCGAATATAAGGTAGGATGTATGTGCAGGTGGTTATGTAGCATGTAACATGTAGTATGTAGTATGTCGAGAGACAGCCAGATGCGTCTGGATATGGTTCCCCCCAGATAGAAGCCCAACTACGGCACACAACGATTTGTCACACCAACGGTCCTTGCTAACGCGGGGTCCAATGATGTGAGTGAATTGAAGTGACCCAACGCTGTCCCGTTCGCAGGAATCAAATAAGAGGGATAAGACAAAAGAGGTGCAAAAATTGGCACTCATGCAAAGTTGACGTCGACGGGAATAACCTTGGCGCATGAGATTCGCGCGAGATTAGGCACCGTAACTAATCGACGAATGCCGACTTTTTCCTGTTTACTTGGAAGCCATAATAGGTCATCTCCAACGAATTGGTCCTTTTTTCTTAGAGGGGTCCTGATGCCCAAGCTTTGACCTCTCTCCTTATAAGTGGATCGAAGGTTCGATCGAATACGGTTCAGATTGCGACAATAACGAGAGTGGAATTTTGCCTCGTGTCACGCAGCGTCTGGTCGCTGTTCTCCTCATCAGATACTGTGGATGGGATTTGTGCAAACCAGGTGTTCCGAAACGGTTGGCCAATTGGTAAGCGTATGAGGTGGGCGATGACAACTACCAACCAAGGCAGTAAAGTAACACACGGATGAATCTGAGAGTTTTCGTGAGCTTCATACCTAGTAGCTGACCCGTACGTATATCTGACATGTCATCGTCCCGTTAGCTAGCAACTTTGCCAAGCCACATGTGCACGGAGGGCGACGAGGATCATGAATGTATATCGAGAAGGACTTGGGAAGGTTTAGGTATACAATGTTGTAGTTTTTTTTCCGCTAAGGCTACAACGAGTACATACATCCATGGGGTAAAAAAGGGGCGCATAGTATGAGGGTTTTAAGTTGAGATTGAGAATAAAACAGCAAGACAAATACTTAACCTACCGACTGTGCAGTCTAATGCTCGCAATTGTGCAAGATGAACATTATGCAGTAGATAAGAAACTCATAACGGAGTATCCTTTTCTAATGTTCTTAGTAAAAACCTGATTCTAGTAACTGCCGGCCATCATGTTCCCCGAGCCAGCTTGGGATGATAGAAGCTCGGTAGGATGGATCCTGATTTTTTTATTACCCAGGTTGGTAGGTATTAGAGGCGCGACCGCGTTTCGATGGCGCAAAGACACAGTTCGTCATCTGGGGTCGACCCAGCATAAAATCCATAAATGTAATGTCATTTCTTGCATTGATAGATGATAGAAGACTCGAGGTGGGCTGAGCGGGTAGAGCGGCTATTCAGCAGATCCGGGTACCTAGCAGCTAGAAGACGAATTCTTCGGGAGCAGACGCGATTGAGCAGACAATTGGACCAGTCTAGTAGCTGGATAACGAAAGTGAGGAGAAGGAAAAGCCAAAACTGCCACCTCACTCACCTAGACCGACGAAAAGAAGCAATTGGAAGCTTCAACAATGAATTGACCAATCAAATAGCCAATTGACACAGAAGGGTGTCCATAATTGGGTGGATTCGATCAAGCTGAAAGAGCAGGTAGCTGTTTCGTCAGTGAGTCATAGTTGCGAGGACAGCGAGGCGAAGAATTAGGAGGAATCTAAAAAGAAAAGGGAAAAAATAATAAAAAAAGAAGAAAATGGAAATTCGGAATTGCCATTGCTCAGCAAAATCTGATGAGGGGGAAATGCAAGGCTTGCTTGGCTTTCAATTGACTTTCAAGGATCATTTTCGTCGCTATTGCTAACTTGTCATTGGATCGTCATAAAGAAGCACTTCCTTTCCAGGTTTAGTCTGTAGTTGTCGTACTACATACAAAAGATGGATTTTACACTTTTGGAGAATTTAATATATTAATCGATAAGCCAGCCTGAGCTGCCACTGCAAGTGCTCACTGTGAACAAGCACTACCTTGAGCAAAGTCTAACAAGTACCAACCTTGACAGCGGGAGTACCTCTACTAGTCCCCACGTTAAAAGGTACAAAATCAAATTAGCCATTCACAACGTGTGTCATACGGGAAAGTCACAAGCCCTCTCCAACCGTATCTCATCAACAGGGCGTAGTGGGTCTCAGGTGGGTTTTTTGGAGGTGCCAGGAAGCTGCTAGGATGTGTGCAAGGTAGGCAGGTACGTACTCACTATAGGCAGGCTACGATTTCCATATGCACAGGTGCGATGTACAGAGATCTCTGCTTCCACCTAACAAATCCAATCTTATGCCTGTCCCCAGATCTCTTAACTTGCGTTTATGTGATGGTAACAATTAAGACCGTGGATCATTTCGACAGTCACGATATGTACAATGTAATAATATGTAATACCTCAATTAGTGCTAAGTGTATTAGGTATTCATGTTCAGCCTTTTACTCCTCATTCTTTTCTTTACATAGTATGTACTGGGTATGCCTTATCCCGACGGCGATACCAATGCCTACCAATGCCTCATCTACCTGAACGAATCCGGAATAACGTACAGTAGCACACAAAGTCTGGATTCCGGCAGTGCTGACGATATTCTGCTGCCTGGACTGTGGACTACCGGATTTATGGGTTACCGATCACTTTACCCTCCCACCCTCGTGGCAACGGCGATATCGACCACGATGATGATCTGACTATTACGCTAAATACCTAGCTGGAGGGTACCCAGTTAGGTACCTATAATTTGTCATGGCATATCAATATCATCAATATCCCACTCGGACTTTAACGGATTTATTACTGATGACAACTTGGAACCTGGAAGCCACGGCACTTTTTTTTCTTAACACAAGCTTCGCCCTTAATCGTCATCCACGGATTATGGACATACTAATGGCATTTCCCCGACGGATCCGCGGAGCGTCCTCAATTCGCATTATTCCTGTTGCTCCGCTGACCGAGCGCGGTGAAAACAGCTAGCAAGTCCGTCAATTCCATCAATTCCACCAGTCTCACGTATTTCCTGTTTCGACTTACTTCAATGTTGTTCACTTTCATTTACGTTACGTTATGCTTGCCCCAAGCTCCGCCTCAATTCTCTTATCATTAACATATGACAGCTTCAATGGTGGAAGCACTCTCGTCGCAGATCCGAAAGCGCCCGAGCTCTAAGTGTCTGTGTGGTGAGACGTTCTCAAAAAGCTAATTAATCGTGGTCCTATGAGCTGCGGTGCAACCAGGTTCTGAGCTTCTCCCGTATGCCTAACTAGGCACCACGTTTATTCTATTTGCTTAGAGGAGCCACGGGGGATGCCTCTGAGGAGTTGCGCCTAATAGGAAGGCAGAAATTCTTGAATGACGGGTAACTTGCAGCGACTCCGTCCGTTCCCAATTGGTAGCCTCGACGGTCGAGACGATCGAGGCAAACAAGTAAGCACCATATTATCGCCACCTTGAATTCGACAATTGGGTATCTATCCACCTAGTATCTACAATGGAAGATCTCAAAGAACGCCCCTTGATAAACATAGACATGGACATACCTGCTTAGGTACGCAGTAGTTAACCTTAGCTGTGTACATTTTCCAACTCAATTGGCAAGGCAATTCTTAGTCGAGACCATTTGTGGCCACGTCCGAGAAACCAAACAGGTATTGCTTAATTCAATTGGTCCCGGCAAACCATTTGTTCGTCAATTGAGACCCAATTGCCGATATAGTTGCTTCATCTGCAACACGGCATGGCAAATAAACGAACTACGGACCACGGACCAAGCAAGGCCAAACAACACCAAGCAAGACCAAGCAAGGCCAAACAACACCAAGCAAGACCAAGCAAGGTCCTGTCTACTCTGCTAATTGTTGGTTGCCTCACTCAAACTGGAGTAGGCAGTTGGTTCTACTCACAAGTACCGAAAACCCCAATACGAAGCCAGATGCCTAAAAGCAATTGCCTAACAATTTCATCTCGTCAATCAATTGTGCTACTTTCAACTATACAATTAGTTGATATTAGACAATGTGGCTGGCGCTTTGTTGCTTATCGCGAAGGTCATTCAGCCATGACCAATCTCATTATACGATTAGCAATGCGTGTACAGCCATCCACATGACTACAGCACCCACAACACCACAACAACGCCCATAATGTAAGCACATACCGGACTCAAAGGGGACGACGGCACGAACCTTGGGCGGCGGATCAGTTCGCCTAGATCCGCCCTAGCCGTCTCTTAGGCGTGGGATGGCTTGGTAAGACATGCAGTAGGTCCAATAAGCGCTGTAGCATCGCGCCCTGCTATGTACTATCCCGTTATCATGCTATTTATGGTCATCCTTATTTTTGTTATCTTATTCTCGTCCCAGACATCCCTCCACCATCATTAGTGATCACGTTTCTTCCGTAGAGGTCGTCACTTGACCTCTTCATTTCAAGTTACTTCTTAACCATCCGAGACAAAGTGGTAGTATCCTGAAAAGTCAGGTGTTGCCGCTATGACATTTGCGAATGGTGTGTAGGGTCGAGGGTTGAGGGCCGAATCCACTTTCACATGTTGGAGTGTTGGAGACGACGAGACCTGAAGATCAACGACCCCGCCGTGGTCCACGATGTTTCAAACATCATGATACTTACATGTAGCTACGTACCTCTTCTACCCCGCTTGTAACACCTGGGCATGGGCGGCGACGGGCATGAAATTACGCATTGCGCATTATCGATAGTCTATTTTTTTTTCAGATGCCACCCTTCCGTTCACTCCCCCCTTTTCTTTTCTAATTGCAAGTTACATGTTACCTACTACCTACATACAAAGAGCCAAGAGAAAATATTCCAATTAAATCATATCCATCATATGGATCCATAAGGTAGGTAAATCATACATCTAAATCCAATTCAAGTGAACAGGATTGACATTGGTCTTTGTCTCCAATTACTTCTAAATCCTATTCAATTCCTGACCCTAATCCTCGCTCTAAAACCTCACCTCAATATTCCTTCGTCTGAGTCCGGGTCTCTTAGCTCAGGTCTCACGGACGAATGGGACTAACCATTCACTTAATTGCTTTATCAGTTCCCTCTGCTTAGAATTCTATTATTGATTATAGCCTGCATTACGTTCCCATTGCGTTCCCGCGTGCTCACGTAATCCCCCGCATCGGCCCGTATCAGTGCCCTGAAGTCGGATTTCTCTTTGCGTGTCTATCGTTGAACCATGACGATTCCTTGGATACAGCTTGCATGGGCGTCTTGTCATCTTACCCAAGAAGATGGTTCAGGGTCCAACGTGCATCGGCTCTAAGCGCCCGACTTTTGCGCCAGTCGCGACTAGTCGGAATACAAAATCCGCTCTGATCATCAGTTAACATGGGCTTATTTTCCGCAGTGCGCTGTCGCTGGTACCGATGACTCTGTTCCCCCTCACGCAATATGGTCGTCAGTAACCATTTTCGGTCGAGCCAATTCCTGGTTGCGCGAGTTGAGGATTAGTCCAGCGCCTGTGCCACCCATTTACCGTGCTGAAAAGTCGAGATCAACGCAGCGTCAGCAAGAGCCTTTCGTCCCGTCCAATGGAGTGCGCCTGCTGCGCAATTCTGTCGACTCGGCCCGCATTGTATTGCTTGGAAAATGATATCTCCAAAGCGAAATTACTTGGTTGGGTCGCACGGTATCATTCTATTAGGTCAGACGACCCGATCTGCCCGAGAAACGGTGAATCCGCGAGCTTTATTTATCTGGCGTCTCTTTCGCTTGCGGCTCGCGAGAAAACGCGGTGAACTAGCTAACTAATGAATCCGTTCCGTGGACCACATTAAGGGGCCACTGAGGCTTTCTTAGGCGGCTTGGTGCTTGATGTGAGACAAGCCATCTAGCCGTGATTCATTTATCCCTCACGGCAAGCAATCTTTAATTTTATGCAGTGTTTGTGCCTATCTACGCGGCTTGGCCTCTATTATCTTTTCCCTCCGTAGTAAAACGTTAATCTAGGCTTTCCGCACAAGTTGCGAAGATCCTGTAACCATCTAGCTATTCGAGAAATAACGCCGACAAGAATATGGCAGCAGTGTGGTGGAAAAGCACGCTATATCCATCGGAACAGTTCGTCGAGGCCTGCGGAGCAATCGTATTTGACTCATCCATCAATCCGAGTCGAGTTCTTCTGCAACACTATACCCCCGAGGACGAATGGCTACTTCCGAAAGGAAGACGAAACTGTAACGAATCCCGAAAAGACGCGGCCATACGAGAAGTACGCGAAGAAACAGGCTATGTAATCCAATTGCGCCCGGTAACAATGGCTACTCGAGCACCATCGGACTTAGAATCAGCCGACGTCAAAGACGTAGCTCGGACATATGATAGCCTTACGGAGCCTTTCATGCTAGACGTTCGAGATCTGGGGACGGGAAAGGGAGTCAAATTGGTCTGGTGGTTCATCGCAGATCTAGACGGGGTTGCAGGAGAGGGAGAAGTCCAGTTCAGGCCCGAATTCGTCCCGTGCGATAAAGCAGTCGAGAAATTGACATTTAAGAAAGATCGCGAGGTGCTTACCAAGGCATTGGAACTTGTGGATCGCGCGGCCAATAATTCCGAGAAAGACGGCATAGGAGTACATGTGACTGCGCTAGGGACTGCTGCGTAGCCAAAAACCCAAAGTCACACATGTAGATACGATATTTTGGCGCCGCCGATCTTGAAAATGGGTCTGATTAAATGTCCGAAGGGCAGCTCGGGGGCGACTAGCCCGTTTCGATTCAATTTACAAAATTTTCTCATCAAATATGCTTTCTCCCAGAAAAGCAATCACAGTGTTTACTTACGTTACCTTAGCTACCTAGGACCTAGGTCCTAGGTTTCCCAAGGGCCTTGTTCTAATCTACCAAGCCTCTTCTTGCGAATTTTCTCGTGAAACGACCACACCCACTCCATGTAAGCCGTAACTTGTGCCACCCACAGGCAAGCCGGCAGGTTGGATTCTAATCTCGCGGCAACCCATCCCATTGGGAAGATCCGGAGGTTGCGCAACGGCCCGGATCCTTCCTAGGCTGGCAATCGCGTGAGGCCATGTACATAATTAGGTAAGTAAGTAAGTAGGTAGGTAATGTCCCGTCATCCGGTCCCAAGTCGACGGAGCGTCTAAGCCGGGGGCGTGGGGCGCATGGTATGCTACCTACGTACCTCCCAACCTACCTAGTACGCATGCGAGTGTACTACTATACTACTAGGCATGTATGTAGGTATGTAAGTAAGGAAATATACATCGCCATCCCCCCTCCCGTTCTCACCACGAGGAAAAGTAGCGCGGTAAGTGGGTTAGGGGAAGAGGGGGGGTTGCTGTATCACGCGAGGGTTGAGAAAAAGAACGTGTCGACCTGACCGGTTGGGCCTACGTGCATAACGCAGGCGCAGTTACTTGGGTTACTTGGGTTACATAAAATCTGGCGATTGTGGAGCTCGGAACACAGAGACTACGGGCCTTAGCTAGAAGCTAGGGGCTAAGAGGGAAGGGCTACTGTTGTACTTAAGACTAAGGCCGTAATTAACCTACGTAGAGAGGTACCTATGCTCACTTACTGGAATTTACTGGTATTACTGGTGAGAGGACTTGTTGATCCGGTGCGGAGAAGAGGAGATGAGGTATACTCTCGCCGTTGCTTGCCGTATGAGGTGCGTATGTACGATTGCGCTGTTCGGGCTGGAGGTTGGTGGTGAGGTGGAGTGGCACCGGGGTAATGGGTTGGGTTGGGCGGAAAGGAGATGGGCTAGAGAGATGAGCTGAGGCGCGATGTAACGATTTTCGCGATGCGTGGTCGTGTCGTTTTATAGCGGCGAGAAGTTGTAAGTGAGATGCTGGTGAAGGTATATGAATGTATAGACGCGAATTGATACCTTAAGGTCTATCATGATAGTCGAAGCTTCGCGGATTCGTGCTAGATACGGAGGATTCTAATAAGTCTTGTCGATACTCCGGAGAGGTTGGTAATGGAATAATGTAAGATGACTGCAGGAATGAGCTTGCCAGCGAAGAAACTCCATTTATATTTTTGATTCTGTATTTTAATGTGTAATTGATATTACTAACAGAGGACTAATTCTCGAAAAGTGTCTTTTCATTGTTCTCTTGAACTTTAAGAAGCAGTAGATAATTAAGATTCCTTTTAAGAATGTCAACTGCCTTCACGTTGAAAGTTTGATATATTTCTAAGCCTAGTCGAGGAACAAGCTTGCTATCTCATGTCTAGCAACACTCATAACCATGTACTCATCGTGACATGTCTATCTAAGGTCATAACAATCCAATTTATACCTAATGCAAGAGATATTTCTTGCCGGCGGATGATATACATGAAAAAAGGACTCTTGTATTAATGAAGTACACTTACAAGTATCATTCCTACAAGAATGGTACCTAGTATTGTATGGATTGGTGGTCTACATGGAAACACTTTTCTCTGTTCTCTCTAAGAACACTAGAATGTATCTATGTAAGTACTCCCTATCAAATATACAAGAAAACATAGAATGTTCTAGGCAGCGGCGTCTCCCATATTGTGTGTTCGAGGTTACACAGAGTACGAAGCCCCTTTTACGCCGTTGACCCTAAGCATAGCCAACCTCAAATTAGAACGCGTAGCTCTTAGAACCCATAGATTTTTAATTAAATCAGTAAATTACATTCAGATGCTTCTCGAGCCCCTTTTGAACTATCCATCCACTTAGAATTTCCCATTTCCGTTCTCATTCCCAGTACTCAAAACCCTAACCCTCAATCCTCTCCCCTTCGGAAACGCAGCGAAGTACTCATGATACGCGACCCAGTCCTCGTCCACGGTATCGTATATCTGCATATCGAAGCCTGCGTTAGGACCGAATAACCGTGCCACGGCCAGGTACGCGTCGATAGTGGCGAGTTCCATGCCCAAGCACAGCCGCATTCCGCGGCCCCACGGCAAGAGATACTTGTTCAGACGTTTGCGCTCAGCTGGGTCAGCCCAGCGCTCGGGTAGGAATTGAGACGGGTTCGTGAAGATGACCGGGGAGTCGTGGATATCTTGGGTTGTTGTTGAGATGGTGGTCTATTCGTATTAGTCAGCCGTGCCCATCTGGGAGAGAAGAGAACAAAGAAGGGGTGAGGAAGTCTTGCAAAAGGGTTAAGCTTAGACTTACACCGCGGGGAAGAACATAGCCTTTGTAAGTCAAATCCTGGTCCTCGCAGACACGGGGCAGTCGACTCGGCGTCGGGTTTGCTAACCGCAGCCCTTCATTTATCACGCCGGTGATGTAGGGCAGCTCCCGCAGGTCGGAGTACTCAAGCTCTCCTCCCTTAGCCTTCTCGGCTTCGCTTAGCTCTTGGCGCAATTTCTGTACTTTTGCCGGATCGCTGAGCAGGTAACTTGTAATGCACACCAAAGTCGTCGCCGTGGTCTCGGTACCGGCCATGATCACGGACCTGCTCTCGGAGAAGAGACGCGGGAATGTTTTCTCTTCCGGTGGAAGATTCGAGTCCATCAGCGTCTGAACCATATCATATGGAGTTCCGGGTGCCGGCTCGGGCTTATTCATCGAGCGTTGGACACAACTTATCATTGTCTGCGACCGAATTAGTCAACTCTTCATCGGGAGACGATATTATAAAAGCCATGACTTACATCCATCATCCACCTCACTCTCCCAAACGCCGGGTTCATCTTCCTCGCAATGCTCTCCGGCATGCTATGCAACAGAGGTAGGAACAAGCCGAACGTATGTCTACTCAACATACTCGCCTTAACAACCATCTTGACACTCAAATTGAACTCTCGATCAAAACTCGGCTCATCCAAATGCCCAAACGGCGCTCCGAACGCAAACCCCGTCGCAACATCCGTAGCCAGACATCTAAACGCATCGCTCAGACTCACGACATTCCTCTCATCAACCCCAACCCCGTAACCCGCGGTCTTCCCCGTACCGGGAAGAGCGGCGGCACGCAGCCTCGCGCACAGCTTATCTGCCTGTGCGGAGATCGTCGGCATGTATTTTTGGATATTGGTCGACGCGAAGTACGTCTGCAGCGGCTCGCGGCGCAGCTGGTGTAGCGCGTGTGACTCGGCGACGTTGGTGCTTGGGAACTTGCCGAAGAAGCGGAAGTAGAACCATGCTGGCTTCGACGCCTTCGACGAGTACTTGTACACTGCGTTCCAGTCTGGGTCTGAGATGTGCACTTCCCATGGATTGATGCGGACTATCGGGCCTGTTTCGATGATTAGTTAGGATATATTAAGATGGTTTGGCGGCTCTCAGTTGAAGAATATGGGAAAATATGTGTGTCAATTAAGAATTCTAGGAGGGTTAAGGGGGCAGGTATGTACCATATTGTTCGTGCATCTTCCGGATCTCAACCCAGTATCGTCCGCCGCCATCTTTGATACACTGATAGTATGCTTCATAAAGTCCTGTAGCAGCAGCCAAGGTCGGTCCTGGAAATCGCGCAAGAGGATGAAAGGTAAGTCTGTAGAGGACCACCCCTAGACTTCCTATTATTATGATAAGGGGTAGATATGTCAACAGGTACGAGCTGTTGAGGCCATAAGACCACAAGAAACCCATCGTAACGTCTAGTTCTCAACCGAGGTCGTTGTAAGAGGGATTAGAAATCAGAGGAGCCTGGCTGGGGGCGAGCAGAGCTCTAGCCTGAGTTTTATTGCGCCTATCTACCTACCATACCTCGGTACATCAAGACTAGATAGCATCATGACGGGCCCGGCTCCATGGATCATAGAGCTTTTTCCTTCGACCGGCCATGTGTGCATTATGCGCTCAATGCCGTGTAACATCCTATTATTCGCTAGTCGACCCAAACTTCCTGCTAGTCCCAGCTTAGTACGTAACATGATGCTCCTCCACATCGTGAACAAAGAGATTTTATGTCTCACCACCCCTATGCCGCGTATTCATTCGCATGCCATCCGGTCCCGGGCCCGGTTCGTCGGGGGGAAGTGACGACATCGAGTCCTGGGAAATGGAGGTTGCGAAGGTTGGATAGTGCGTGTCATCATAGGTATATAAGCGCTGACACCGACGTGCCGAGATGCCGTCGTAACTTAATAGGATGGCATAAGCGGTCCGCGCGTATAACGCGAAGATCCATGGACATTTGCTCGATTTTTGAATTCCTGATCCTAGTGTCTGCTTACTAGCACGTCCTACCTAGTAGACGTCAGTGCTCCCAATAGCTCGTATAAATGGAGTCAAATTCCGTGTGCCACGCCGATCGAACTGTTACTATTGATTCCTAGAACTCGGGGTTCCTTGTCTTTGGTAAAGGTTTATGTTAACAAGAGCCGCAACCTTCTAGAAGGAATGGCTGCTGGGTGAGGGACCAGTTATCATAGTGTATAGGTTCGATTCCTATCAGCGCTATTGGTATCACTCGGGTAACACCCTCACTTATGGCATTCCCCCACCTTCAAATCAAAGTTAGGCTTTTAAGTTTTAGTTAAGGTTGTCTGACAACTGCTTAATGTCGCGTGAGGGTTTGAAGAACAAAGCTTATAGCTCTAAAATGTCAACCTATCCCCAATCAGCAATATCTAAGCTATGTCACCGGTTCTTGTAATAAGCGTTAGAATCGGGATGATCAGTTACTCAACCTCCGAAGCAAGGGATACCCCATACCTAATCTCAATTGTGAATAGCCGTTCGTTAGCGTCCTATCGATGACGGCAACCCGCAAGGCTACTGAGACATCACTCTTTTCCCGGTCTCCTAATTACACCATTCAAGTCCACGAGGTTGCCTCTCCAATCTATGATTATCCCCGGAATATGGCTTCATGATCTCATGATCTTAAGAACAAAACGCTTTCTCGCATGGATATATCCTCCTCTTTTCTCATGCAATATCAAAGAACGCAGCCACCTGTCCATAAATGCAAGAGTTTATAATTCCCCGGTCATCGTCGCCCACCTAAATATGTACACCCCATTGCCGGCTTTCCCCCACGGATTCCATACCCGAATATATCGACCTCCTATTTAATTCACGAAAATGGCTTTCTGCCGAATACATATCGACATCGCATATATCCATGCCTCTTCTTGCTTTTCAATTCCTTTTTCATCTTGGCTAATTGCTCCTCGTAGCCTGGCGCCTCGCCCATAACCGCTTTCCATAGGTAGAGGGTATATCCTGTGCCACATAATTAGCGATATCAAAGGGGGAGGATATTACTACGGCATACCTTCGACGTCATTCAGCAAGGTCATCTGGACATACCGCCCAATTTCGGCGAGCTTTTTATCGGCTGGCCAACCGCCTATTGGAAACTGGTATTATAAACGAGTTAGCAATTATTAGTAAGGTATAAAGGGATAGAAGCGGTTGGAAACTAGTGTTAGTCTCTATTCTTATTGGCTAAAGAGTGTAGGTATTCTGCTACAACAAAAGGGGGAGATTGCTCATTCGCCCATGCTGTCCCTTAATGTGGATTTTGAACCGGTGTTCTGACTAACCTTGTAATCGTGCACCTCAATACATTCAAAACCAGCCCTCTCCAATGCCTTTCTTTGGACATCGTCGTCGATCGGTTGGAAGGTGACGCCTAGTTTCTCCTGTGAATCGTGGTATAGCATATTCCAAAATGTCCTATAGGGACTATCCGGGGGAATGCTATCATCGTCGTTGCGAATATTGACGTCTGCCTCACAGCTTTGAACCCACCCGCCCGGACGCGTGACACGGTATGCTTGTCGGAGAAGTTCGTCCCAGTCAGCGATGGCCCCGAATAGATATCGTATGTGCACAAAGTCGAAGCTATTTTCGGACCACGTCCATGGTTGTGTGCAGTCGTCCAGCTCGAACTTGACGTTAGGAGGGACCCAGAGTGGTTGTGTGGGTGAGAGATCCGTGCCGATCACTTCCGCGTTCGGATATACTTCTGCGAAGACGCTGTTGTGAGGTTGGTGAGCAAGAATTTCCGTAGGTTCATGAAGTATTCCTTCAACTTGATGAGATAAGGAAAAATGTGCCAGAAAGATGACATACATTGACCATATCCCTATATAGAAGGTTAGAAGTTGTTATTTCGTATCAAGAGCTAGTTGAGTTTCCGCGCTTACCTGTGCCAGTTCCAATATCTAAAACCCTCTAAGGAGAGAACATTAGCATCTTCCTCGTGTTTCGATAGGCATGGAAAGAAAGAAGATTAACTAACCTGCACATTATCTGGTATCGGTGCAAGGAATAGTTTATCTCCTATCAACATACTAAGGTAGTGATGTCTATGGATAGAAGTCAGTGGCTTAGTCATGAATAACTGGGCATCGTGATTGTTGCCTATGTGCATAGCGTGGCTTTTTAAGCTCGGTGGAGATGCATTGATATATGGAATTCGAATACGCCTGATACGTACGTGATATCTTGGGACTGAAGTTGCTGTTCATCGTTTGGTACGAAATAGAAGCTGTTATGCCTCTCGCTATGAAATGTTCGCCCTTCAATCGTTCTGTAGTTCAAGATACTGGACGTGATAGAATTTATGATACTCGAGCTATGAGATATGTCAATATTATGAGTTTCCAATAGATGTGACGAGATGCTACGGTAACTACAAGATTGGCGCCCCCTCCGCTAGTAGCTGAGGGGTTCCTCGGTGAAAAGAACAAGGTAACTAACGCATCGTCGCCCAAGGCCGAATCCACATCGTCGTCGTCATCCTGTATATAGACCTCCTGTAAGTTCAAAATGAATTGGTTAAACCCTGGTTTTCTCTCTGACTTAAGACTTAAGAATAATAGGAAGTGGATCGTGACTAGCATGGCCTGTAGTTAATAGGCTATCGCCGCAGTCGTCCCTCGCACAACATCCGAGACATTGCCATATCATACCTCTTCATCTATATCGGAAGCAACCGAAATCGCCGCTGGCTCGGGCGGATTTGGTTGAGTGCTACTAGAACCGCTGCCGCTGGCCCCCGCGGGAGTCGGCTTGTGCGCCATCGGGGTTTTTGCACTAATGAATCCCTTGGGTCAGCCTGTTTTTGGAGGGGTTACGTTATGGATTATGACTTTCGCCTCAGCTGGGAGGTGTCAGACGGGTGGAAGGGGGGTAATTATGGTAATACGACTATACGATGATATGAGGACGCTTGGATTTTAAGAAACAAATAACAAAGCTAAGCAAAGCGAAAGAGCGCGTGGGTGATAAGAATATAAGATATAAAATAGATAAAATACACACTTTGGGAACCCTATTTCCAATGGTAATACAAGAAACCCTCGCCAATGGAAAGATCCGAAATAAAATGAATGATCGATTTATTCCCTGCCAATAAGGGCCCCAGCTTTCTCACTATCGACAATCGAAGTAAAGTCGAAGACCGGGATGAGATTCGCTGTAAGAGAACAGGATGAGACTACATAGGCGAAGGATTAAAGAAGCTAGGTAGTATGAAGGTAAGGTAAGTGAAGTATGTAAGGTAGCAAAGTAAGGATAAGTAAGAAAAAGTAAAAAAAGAGGTAGTGAGTGTGAGTGTAACAAGTAGAAATCTAAGAAATCGACAATGGACCCAAGGTCCCAAGCCCACAGCGGCGGGGTATTTCCAGATTTCTAGGGTGTCACCCCGGGAATGGCAATGGCCCCAAAATTGTTCGATTCCCAGTCGCACAAATTGCTGGGCAGCGGGCAGTCGCGGTGGATGATGGGGTGGATTGGTGGATGAGTGGATCCAAAGAGGAACCGCAAAGATGCAAGTTCGATGCCAGGTGCTTGCTGTACTTTCTGCCTCTACCCTCTTGTAGATTGGTGCTATTTTTGACTTTCGATTTTTTCGATCAATAGCGGTCAGCGGTGAAAGGCCGTCGTGGTTGCCAAATGTCAAATGCTCATTTACCGCGTATAAACCTGTATAACCTTAAGTTACTTTCTTTTTATTCCACCACTAATCCATTTCCCTTTATTTTCCTAAATTAGAATAGGGGTAAACTATAAAACTTAGGGTACCGTTGTGGCGGGAAAATCTACCTTGGCTTCGGTACCGTTATATGTAAGGTGGTATATGGTTATGTATGGTTATGTAGGAGACCAAAAGAGATCGAAGAGGGAACGAATTAAATAGACCAAGGCGGTAGGATTAAAAAGATGCGCGGTCAGAATAAGCCTTATCGAGGGCTGACTGACCTGTTTTGACCTGATTTTCTGGATAACTTTTGTGTATGTTACATATCACATCACATACATATCACCCATGTATGATCTGTCGATAATTCTCACTCCCGTCCCCGGATCCCTCTCCTTTTGCAATGATTAAACAGCACGAGCCGATCTGCTGGGTGCTTCAGGGCTGTGTGTGAGTTAGTAAGATGAAGAAACGTCTACCCGCACTGCCAAAATGCTGACTTCCCGTCTCGGGTTCTTGGGTTTTCTTGGGTCATGCATGATTAGCTCTCTTTTTTATCTCCAGCGCCTCCAACACGCACCAGAGAGGCAGTACCCATGCTATTGGGTTGACGTATTCGGGACGTCGATCAAGCAACTTAAACACATGTAAATCTGCTTGTAGAGTTTTAAGGATGTAAAATGCGTCTATACGTATCCTACATCACATATACTATGGCGTAGACTAAGTTACGTATATCCCTCCATATATCGCCCTCGCCTTAGTTTAGGCTGGTCCAGGTTTTAGTCGGACCTGGTTGGCTGAAATACGTCTGTGAGTTTGGACCCTCTATGCCCTGCCGCTCAACTCTGCCATCTCTCCTCTACCTCCAGCTACATCAAGACTGCAGATAAAAGTAAAATAAAAGAGAAAAAATAAGTATGAGCTCCGTCACTAGTGCATGCGGGATCCTACCAACTTTGAATGTCACTATGAATGATATCAGGTGTTTTCGGTTGGTTTGGCATGCAAGTCAAATACGCGGAAAACATGGATGTTGCATGGATGGTAGCTGGTCGTGCAGCTACGGGCCAATCCACGCGCCCGGCTCCTGGCTCCTGTCTTCCCGTTCACATCAAATATAAGGCCCCCCGGCTGGCAAGTTTCTTGTGCCCAAGCACGATATAACAGTCGCATGCACAGTTACATGTCCATTTTACCTTTCTTGACCGAGAAGGTTGCACTACTCGGGTCCAACCGCATAATCGAATGTCCTCATTCTTGCGCTAGCGCTTTTGAGAATTGGAACGCACATATAAACTACTCTCGAATTGTGATGGTTAAAATGGCGAATGATTTGCATGGCACGTTGAGAAGCATCAGGGAAGAAGTGCATCGTGTTAAATCAATGTAAACCTTTTTCTCGTTGTAGGAATCCACTCCGCCGTATTCGAGACACCGTGGATCTAATCCAGTAATCACATGTACCAGGTAGTAAATGATTAATATTGTACATTGCTCATGTCATGCCTCAAACTCCCCCTCTATATTGACAATACCCTTTTATTTAAACGCGTAGCAGCTTCGCGGCGAAGTCCTCGATCAATTGCTCAGTCGGGAAGCTCAGCTGTTCAAGGCCTTGGGCGTAGGGGGTGGGGACCTCAGCGCCAGTAATTCGTTGCGCGGGGGCATCCAAGTAGTCGAAAGCGTACTCCATAGTAGTAGCGAGAATCTCAGCGCCCATACCGGCAAAGGGGAAACCAGACTCAACCGAGATGAGACGGTGGGTCTTCTTAACTGATTGAACAATGCTCTCAATGTCGAGAGGCTTGACTGATCGGAGGTTGATGACCTCAGCATCCACACCGTACTTCTTCTTGAGCCCCTCAGCTGCGACTAAGCACTGACCAACGGTACGCGAGAGAGAAACAATGGTAAGATCCTTGCCTTGGCGCTCGATCTTAGCCTTACCGAAGGGGAGGACGAAGTCGTCCTTCTGCGCAGCCTCGGACATGGGGAAAGTTTGACCGTACATAAGTTCGTTTTCGAGCACAACAACGGGGTTAGGGTCGCGGATGGCAGCCTTTAACAGACCCTTGGCATCTTCAGCAGACCAAGGGGAAACGACCTTGAGACCGGGAATCGAGCCGTACCAGGCGCTGTAATCTTGGGAGTGCTGAGCACCGACACCGGCAGCGAAACCGTTGGGTCCGCGGAATGTGATGTTACAGGGCTGAATACCACCGGACATGTATAGGGTCTTAGCGGCACTGTTGACGATCTGATCGATGGCCTGCATGGCGAAGTTGAACGTCATGAACTCGCACTAGGTATCGCAAAATTGATTAACCCACTATTCTTCTATTTTGATATCCGGGGCGTTTGTCTTTCTACTCACAACGGGATGTAAACCACTTAGAGCAGCACCAACGGCCAAACCACAGAAACCACTCTCCGTAATCGGCGTGTCGATAACTCTCTTGTCGCCGAAGCGATCTAATAAACCTTTTGTAACCTTGTATGCTCCGTTGTACTGGGCAACCTCTTCACCGAGAATGAAGACCTTGTCGTTTGCTTCGAGCTCCTCAGCCATGGCCTCGTTGAGAGCTTCACGGACAGTGTAATCTTTAGTTCCCTTCACATCGGCGAACGTCCTTCGCTGAGAGATAGCAAAAGAAGTAGGTGCGAATCTGTTTAAAGCTCGAGGGGCTGCGACGGTGCGAGCAGAAGCAGCCAGGCGAGCTGCCGGGCGGAGATATCGCGACATCTTGATCTGAGGGAGGGATTGAGTATGGAGGAGGGGTTAGGTAGGAGAGGAGAGACCGATAAAATCCAATTGGAACCAAGCTCCCAACCGACAAGAGGTTGACGTTGTTTGCGGTTTGGTGACGGATGACGGTGTTTGATTACGAGAAGAGTTGAAGAGCGATTTTCTCCGTCAGCCTTTTTTTTGGAGTTGCTATCAATTCGCGGTCGTCTCCCAACTTTTTTTTCGGATGGAATAGGAACAGCTTGTTGAGGTTAAGGATAAGCTAAACCGTATCGGGATTAGCGGACTACCCTTCCGATATATCGGAGCTTCCAAATCTCCATCCCTTGAAACATTGAAGATACGTATTCGCCCAGCTATTTTATTTATCCACTGCACTTTCTCTATTAATTGTTCCCTGAATTATTCGAGTCAATGGTATAGTTCGTGATGTTCACTCTCTATAACCAATTTTTTGAAGCTATGATATATGACTTTCTCTGTGGTGTTTCTTGGTTGACAGAATCCGTTACCTATCCTTATCTCGGACGTCGATTGGGGATTTCTCCGTTGGGGGTAATCCGTACCTGGATGGATCTATTTCAATTTTGGCCATATTATTTCGTTGGCAGTTTCATCTAAGCTGACTTTCCCGTAGGATGATTAGCACAATTGCCATTTTCTTTGTGCTGATGGTCCCTATGTGGGTAACAATGTCTCAAATGAAGGTCGAACTCATAGATCACTCTGAACACCTTCCAAACGGAACACAAAGATGTTTCCATATTATTCTATTTTGATGATTCTATCGCTATATATATAAAAGGCTACCGAGTGTGGCCAGAAGTATGCTTCTTTGTCTTATATATACAGAGAAGTCGGAGCCATGGCTATTCTATTATCCTAGATTCGGCCTTCTAAGACTCTTCGGTTGTTTGGTATTATTAATATTAGAAGACATTGACGTTGCGTCTTGACTCATTACTGTGCTTATAAGCACATTGCTCATCTCCTCTGATGCATATTTCTATTTGGACTGAGATCATTGCTCGGGCTTCTTGCCAACCATCAGGTACATCGGCGTGAAGAGATGCTTCTCTCCACCGGCGACTAGACAATCAGCAGCACGGGCCAAGCTGTCCGCTGTCTTCTTGGTTCCGGGAGGGGCCAAACCAGTTAATTCTAGAGCACCAGCGAAGTTGTGGGCCAGCAGACGACCCCACCAGGTCATTCGCGCAATGGTAAAACTGTCGAATACCGATTGCATGTACTTCCACTTGCCAGCGAGTGGCCAGTACCAAGGGATGGGGTCGGGGCGGTCAGCAAGATCCTCATTGTGCAACAGCTGGAAGCCAGCAATCTTCATGGCCTCTAGACCCTCCTCAATCTTCACCATGTTAGAGATACCGTCACCCTGCTCAATACCAAGACGGATCTCGCGGTGCTCGAGGTTCTCGTTGTCGTACTCGTCAGTCATGAGCCACTCGTACACGCCGAAAACACCGCCGGGCTTCAACACGCGGAAAATTTCGCTGTAAACACCAGCGAGCTTAGGTGCGTGCACCGTAGCCTCGATAGCATAGACGGCATCGAAGCTGTTATCAGGGAAGTCCATTTGCTAATAGTAACTAAGTTAGCATTCTGCGAACATTGTACTGACCTATGGCGGGGTGCGATCAGACTTACCATGAAGTCACCCTTAACAAACGCTAATTGATTGGACAGACCCTCCTTAGCGGCGTAGTGAGTGGCACGCTGGATCTGGTAGTCGTTGTTGTTCAAGCCGGTCACATGGCAACCGGTGAACTTGGCAATCTCTCGAGCCGGACCGCCGACACCACAACCAACATCCAGCACCTTCATTCCCTCCTTAATACCAATTTGGTGTGCGAGGTAGTGTTCGTGTCGGGAAATGGCTTGGTAGAAGGTCTCACCGATGGAGTATCGGCAGAAATGGAAGGACTGGCCCCAACCATACTCGTACAAGTCTGTGGCGAGGTTGTAGTAACTAGAAGATTGTTAGTATTGAAAGAAATACGCACAAGGACATTACGAAGGTATTATCAAAGATTGCGACATACTGTCTGGTGAGGGTAGCGTATTCAGCGGTGCGCTTGGCGCGGTCCTCTTCAGTCTCGTCCTTCGCGTCCTTGTTGTCCCAGTGCTTGAAGTACTCGTCAACGGCAGCTTGTTGCGCATCAGTGCCCTTGCCACCCTTTCCAATCATAGCACGGAAACCTCCCGTGTTCATGGCGGTCTCTCCGTGCATGGCCTTGTTGAAGGCGGCATCGCGAGCCCTATCCTGCTTCTCAAGCGCGATCTTGGACGGCATGTTGAATGATTGACTAGAAAGACAATTATAAAGAATGCGATTGATTACAAGGACTAATACAGGATTTATGAGGGACTGGTAACTGGACTCGTTGATGAAGAATCGAAGCAGGTGTTTGGGCTGTCTAGAAAAGCGTAATAAGTAAAAGGGGCCTTCGCCGACATTTTATGTTATTATTTTCTGGTCCCTTATCGACAATTGATTGTGACCCACACAAATCTAAGGACCCTTCCAATTTCTTGGCCAATTTCATTACAGAATTGACTTAAGCTTTAGTCTTTTGTAGCCAATTAGATCTCTCCGAACTGCACCAAGCTGCATTAGAAGAAAGCGGAGACAGGGGTAAAGCTTCAACCGTACTTTCTCTACCGGAGCAATTCAATAATTCCCCTGAACCCGAATACGAGCGCGACAAGCCACGGGAAAATATGGTGCAGCGTAGTAATGTGGCTGGAATTAAATGGCTACAATGCCAGCATTGCTAAACTTTCACCTATAGAAATCGAATCTCGCCAGACCTCCTGAAACTCGTCGTCGTCTTCAAGACTCAAAACCGAATACGAATTCGCATTTTTGAAGAGCACGGTAAATATTCCCAAGATATAATCCCTAAGCATCATCCTTTTATGGATCTCCACCCGCTTCGCCCCTTCGCGACGTAGATAATAATCTTGTTTTCATGGCTATTTGATGATCTCGAGATGGAGAAGAGAAGGGTCCGACCACATGAATGATCAAAAGTGCCTTTTGCTATCCCCAAAGAGAAAGCTAGTTTCGTAATCGCCCAATCTATGTCCCTGATCCTCTGAAGGAAACAAACAGAAAGAGACTGGTAGATAATAAGCGAAAGAGAGTAAATAGTCAACTCATTCGACTAAAATCTCACAACTTCTAAAACAAAAAATCAATGTCATGGTCTATACTTTGGTAAGTAGATCAACTTAGTGGCTCTTGATTCGTGGAATTTCTATGATGTTAGTATGAGCAAATAGGAGGGACCAGTTTCAAAGTCAACGTACTCCAAGACGAAAACACTAAAAAGAGAAGAAAAAATGCAAAAAGGTGGTATAGAAGGAATCTAACCTTCTATTGTTGGACTCGCGGGGAATCGAACCCCGGACCACTCCCATATCAGACAAATCCTAGAAACGAAGCTATCTTAAGATGACTTGTAGATCATTGGATTGTTTATGCTAAGGGAGTATTATACCACTAAACCACAAGCCCTAAGATCGATAACTTGATCTATCTTCTGATTCGTTGAGAATTAGAAGGTTTTAACTCTTCTCATATTTTTGTGTCATCGGAGTTGTGGACAACGCTGTTAATTAGCCGATTGGTACGTGCTCACCGCCTCCGTCCGAACTGAAAGCTAAGATCCACACACACCTTTTTAGGTGTGATTTGCTAAGATAGGACGGAACACCCCACAAACATAAAAGCAAGTTTGCCAGGGGTCCGAGCAATTAGAAACTCTGCTTAGCGACCTGGCAACCTGGGTCTATCTCGATCTGATACAGTAACTTTAACCACACGGCAAAAAAGTTTTAGTCCCACGGCAACTTCCTAATCGAAGTTAGCTCCAACGCTTTGACACCATATGATTGGCCAGTGTGACCCACTAAAAACTCAAGTTCTCAAGCTCTAAGTACTTAAAATCATATTGTATAAGCAGCAAACGTGTCACGTGTCACGTGGCAACCTAGCTTCCCATTCCTTCATTACGTAATACAGTCTTTACACTTAAAAACAAAACTAAATAAAAGGTTTTAAAATTTTAGAAAAGTGTTATTAAAAAGCTCTTAATTCAAGGCTTAGTATTATATATTTTTTATATTTTTCAAAATTAATTCCACAGTGTTATCGAAGTTTAAATATGCGGTTATGTAATCAGAGAGCGGGAGCTGACAGGCACGTGATACCCCTCTAACGCGACGCGACTGCTTATTCAGCAACTGGTTTTTCTCACATATCTCAATGATTATATCAATTAAACATATGCAACCTGGTTCAATCAATCAGTATCTGAAAGCGCTACCTTACGAGTCTTTTTTGAAAATTTTCTGAATTTTTTAAGATATTTTTATTAAAGTTCTAGAGTATCTCTTATTTTGATTGGGTTGAGACTTAGGTGGTGCGCAGTACTTGAGTGCTGGCGACTGCTGGCTAATCTCGAATAGGAAGTTGCCGTGGGACTAAAAGTTTTTTGCCGTGTGGTTAAAGTTACTGGATCTGATAGGTACTGACGACATCTTACAAAAGCCCTAGGTTGCATTTTAAGACTCAATCCTAACTATCGCGAAATGGCGACGTTGTTCAGTCGGGATGTGTGGTCTGGCAATTAAGCTCACCAAATGTGTATATTCAAATTGTCATTTCTTCTATTCCAACCCAGCCCTGGAAGACTAATCAAGACCTATCTACCAAGTCCACTTCCACTTCTTCGCTAATTCTACCTGGTGCCCATCGGGTGTTTCCTCTGTCTTCCCAGTTACTACTGGGCCATCCCCTTGTTTCTCTATATTTCTATTACTAATTAGATACCAAATACTCAGAGCTACGATCTCTACAGCGACTGCAGCAGCGAGCACTAAACATGCCGTAAAAGCAGTATTGTAGAGCGGCGCATCTTGAGTCCGGAAGATCTGGCTTCCGGCAATACCGCCGGCATTGGCGCCCATTATGATCATTCTAATGTGAAAGTTAGCCAAGTGAGCAGGTAAGAGATAGGGAAACAACACTTACGCCATGGCAACGCTCCTCTCTTGCGGGCGCCGGCAGTTCACCGTCAACCATCCGACATTCAGAATGTGAACGGTCGAATTCATCGCCATCGCGAAAACCACCGCCGCGTACTTCCGTCCCGCACTCCACTTGTAAGCCTCCCGCAGGCACGCAAATGCGATGATACTCCACACAGCCGCGATCAGCAAAGACGGCGCGCGCCGCCGAGTCGTGTCGCACACCCATGCTAATATTACGGTAACCACGGCCGCGATAAACGCACCCACGCTCGCCATCGCGTTCGCGCGGACCGTCCCGTACCCGAGGCTCTTAATCACGGAGGGCCCGTACGTGCTAATCGCGTTCACGTGCGTCACGCTCGTCAACGTGATGACAATATGCAACAAGATGCGCGGATTGCACACCGTAGTCCAGATATCGGTCCCAGAAATGCGCAAATGGTTCGTAGTCTTAGCGGGATCGTCAAGGAGCACACGACGAACGAGGATGTACGACTCTCGACGGCTGAAGTACGACCACTTCCCGAAACTTATGAGAGGGGACCCGTTGCCGACTTTGGGCGGGAGGAATAGGATGAAGAGGATGCCGACGCCGATCGTGATCGCGCCTTCGACGATGAAGAGCCACCGCCACCCCGCGACGCCGTATCGGTTGCCCATGCTCAGGATGCCGGCGCCGATGAGGGAGGTGGTGGCGGAGGCGATTAGGTTTCCGAGGAAGAAGATGGAGATGCGGAGGCTGGATTCGGATTTCTTGTACCATGTCGACATGGTGTAGAGAGCACCGGGGATGAAACCGGCTTCGCACTGCATAATAAATGTCAGCGTCTCGTGTGCAATCATCTAGGACTCTTGCAGTTGATACATACCAAGCCAAGAAGTAAACGAGTGGCGAGATACCCTCCATAATTCGTGATGAAGTTTTGGAAGGTAGCGACCAGTCCCCAAGCCACAATCTGGCACGATAACCATCTTTGAGGTCCTACACGCTGCAGCAAGATATTCGAGGGGATTTCTAGGAGCACAATTCCAGCTGATAGCAAACTACTTCCAACATTGATTTGGTTGGTGGTGATCTTGAGATCTTGCGTAATTGTGCTTGTCAGCGCATTTGAAATATTTCCTCTGTCCATCTGCAAGGAGAAGAACGCCAAGCCTAAGATGGGCAGCAAAATGAGATCGAGCCTGGAAATCGAAATCGTTAGAATATCTCAAGTGCATCTTCGTGAAAACACTGATATCTTACTTGCGCTTTACGGCACGCTCTTCCGCCTCGGTCCAATCCGCCACCGTCGACTGATCGACGTTAACAGGAGCGGCTTCCTCATCACTATGATCATTGGCCTTTAAGGCTGGCTCAAATGACTTCTCGAGACTCATTTTAAGATCTAGGGAATCGCCTCAGGAAGACGATAGCGAAAAGTGTGCGATGATCATTTCCAAGGGTTTGGTACGCCGAGACGGAGCTCTTTAAGTATCACAATTATTTTCACCTCGTAGCTAACGGTCTCAGCCAATGAATTTCACATTACGCCGACTCGCCGATTGCGAGGTCCGCAATCGATTATCAAAGCTCATTTTAGTGCTCGTTTTTACTTGGGCCATCTCCATATTGCTTGCGCGGTGCTGCGACGAGACCCTGCAAGCCACGCTGACGTGCTCGGCGATAACATTGCGTGATTGTCTGATACGTCTCGGGACCCAATGAGCTAGCCCGGAATGGCCAGCCGACACGCACGATTAAGTAGGATGATGAGTTGATGAGGGAACTTCCCGTTTAACATCACAGATCAAGCCAATTCTCTTATTGTTTTTGTTTCAATTGAATGGTCGCCGTGTACAGTGAGGCGATGCTGTTCCACCTTACCCCGAAGCCAACGACTTCGACGTCGGGCTATCTTTCCCGTAGCTTGGGACTAGCATCATATTGAAAGTCTAGATCATGGCGTTTACTTCAGCCCCAAAACTCCATTCGCATCTCCATTCCGACGACGGATCCCTGGTAGGTAAAAGTCGTCGCAAACTAGTTCCACTTAGTACTTGACCAAAGAACTCATCATTTGCCTAGCATATGGGTATTGAAGTATCTAGATGATCAATTATATTGTCGGTACTCGTAGGTAAATACCTATTGGCCACTGTCACGATGTGGTATTGATCGTATATCTGTGCAATAACTTCAGATCATGACGTCGCTATCATGAAGCAAGTCTCAGATCATTTACCTATGGGGTAAGAGGTGAGATCTTTTGTGCAACTCTGACAACCATTCACTATCAGACAGATTGTCTAGGGTAAACACAGTATCCAGAAGCAGATCAAAAATTGATTATCTAACGATTATAGTAAAATCAAATCTATCAATACCTAGAGATGGATATCTAAAACGCGCTATGATGGGCAACCAGGCACAGTCTACTTGAACTGCTCAAAGCGCTCGCGCTCCTCATCCCCCTTCGCAAGGAAATCCACCGTCCACTTCCACAAGTCGTCCTGCTTCGCCTGGTCATAGCTATCTTTACTACTCCTAATCTCCTTCACGCCCTCAAAGTACTTCCCACTCACGCCCTCCACATCCGCTCCGATCGCCAGTCTTGCCAACGCGGCCCCGGATTCCTCCGGACGGTGTATATTCGGGGAAGCCACGATCCGCAGTAGCGGGATGAGTTTCGGCAGGACGTAGTTCCACAGAAATCTGCTAATCGCACCTGCCTCACGCGCGAGACCGGTGCCGGGCATGAGGCCGGGGTCGAACGACGTCACCGTGATTCCGCGCTCCGGAACACGCTCTTTTAGACGCCGGTCGAGCGCGTACCCCCAGAGTATGTTGGCCAGCTTGCTTTCGACGTACCGCTTTCGCCCCGGGTCGTTGACCGCGGCACCGGTTGGGTGGGCGAGCATCTCCGCGTTGATGTAGTTGGGCTTCGGCATGCCGCCGGTCATTTGGTCGGGGTCGTGGGTCCCGCTCGAAGTTATGACTATGCGGGCATTGGTGGCGAGGTAGGGGCATAGTAGGTGGAAGAGTAGGGCGTGGCCGACGTGGTTGATGGCGAAGGTGGATTCGAGGTCGTCCACTGTTTTGCTCAAGTCTCCTGGGAACTGGAGACCGGCGTTGAAGACGAGGGCTTGGATTGGAGGGTAGTCTTTCGTCGCCCAGTCTTCGGCATAAGCACGGACTTTCTGTAGGTTTGAGAGGTCAAGAGGGATGTATTTTGTGTTGGATTGGCCCAGTGTCTTGTTGATGGTGTCTGCGGCGTGTTCGCGATCGGTTCGTGATGAGATTACGACGAGATACTCCGGGTGGGCTTTTGCGATCTTGAGCGCTGTGTGAAAGCCTAGGCTGACTGTGCCTCCTGTGACGATAATGGTTCGTTGGTAAGACATATTCGTTATGAGTCGTTATAAAGAATTTGGGCGATTATTTGAAAATTCGGGACTCGGGGTATTAATTGGATTTTAGAGGTGGTGATATGGTATCAACTCAAAGACGGACTATGCTCATATTCTACAAATTACGATGAACTAGACGAGAACAACATTTACTTATATACTACTCACATACTTACATATTGAACTCTCGATCCTCCATGGAATACCGTCGCCTACGGAGTCTATGACGGCAGATAATGCATGATGCCCGTGTAAATTGGGACTATCTCCGTGGGACGGGTGCCGGGCGACGCCGATATGTATAAACTTACTGCAGTTATACCGGAGTTAAGTAAGGTAAGGATTTCCATGTACGGGTTATTTGCATAATAATCCTACACATCAAAGAACGGACGCCGAGGAACCCGCATCCTGCGCCGACACACTATTGGTTCAAATTCTGGGGAAAATGCAGTAATGCTTTTGATGCATATTTATTGAGAAAATATGTGTCAATCGGTACTATGAGACATAAGGGGAAGGGCACATAACTCCGGTCGTCGATGACGTCAACTTCACATATTCATCATCAAACGGATGTCCATATGAATGTGAATTGAATCAACACTTTAGTCTAAATCAACCTAGTATTTAGTAAGAACACCACCAGATATAATTTGATAGGGACTTATTGTGCGGAATTACAAACTACGAAACGACCAGGTACTGATCATCATGACGTTGAAGCTGACCCCTTTAGCTTCCTTGCGTGTTTCCCGTCACTCTATTCCGGCATATAATCTCATACCCAACACCAGCATCCAAAATAAGCCGTTGTTACACTATCATGAGGTTTTTCCTCCTTCAACCTTGACCGCGTCCGCCATTGAGTCGCATCTCACAGCAGTTGGTGTCGTGGAACCCCAATGGCGCTATACCATGTATAGCACCACTCACTTTCATTCGACCACTCACGAGGTGTTATGTATCAGCCAAGGAAAGGCAAAACTCTGCTTCGGCGGTGAGGACAACCCGGAAAAGTTGGAGAAGGAAGTTGTGCAAGGCGACGTGTTGATCTTACCTGCTGGTGTTGGACATAGACTCCTCCAAGATATCACGGGCCGATTCGAAATGGTTGGCTCCTATCCTAAGGGGTACAATTGGGACATGTGCTATGGGAAAAGGGGCGAAGAGGCTCAAGTGCAGAATATTGGAAATTTGCCTTGGTTTGATGGAGACCCCATCTACGGCGACACAGGCCCGGCGCTCGGAAACTGATTATCGAGATAATATGGGTATACTGTAAGATGCAACTACAGTAGGACGACATACTATCCTTCTCTTTGTCTTGAGAGTTCTAGGTCTGCTTTGGACGCGGATGATTGTAAAAGGAGCGGTCTAGAAATCTGAACCCCTTTGTTAACGGGACCTACAGAATTTTCGTCAATTTAATCCTTGGTCGCGGATCGAGGTCTGAGATCGCGGGTGATCGCCTTGTTCGGAGATGCATGCTGTGCCTCCAAGCTGCAAGATTCAGCTGGTACAAATACGGGATCGCCCAGTCGGGAATTATTAATTAAGTGTTTTCCCATGCAGAGCCCCAAAAGAAATGCCAATGTTGGCGCCTGCAAAACACATCCGCCGGCTCTCATGACTTGCGCTGAATCTTGTGCGCCTCCCACGTTGCCCCTATTACGAGATGACTAGGGTGAAAAGCATCATAAAACAGAAAACCTGCAGATACCCGTCGAGAGATCCCGAGTCGCCCAACTTGTATGGATGAATGACGATGCTTAATCATCTTCTCGCAATCGAAAAAAGGAGCTGTCATTTTAGCCACTCCGATGAATCTGAGTTTTCCGCTTCCAATGGTTGACTGAATTAGGATCTGTGGCTTCGATAAAAGCCAATAGAGGCTATGCTAGGCAAAAATTTCCGATGGATTATCAGTTAATGTATAATATTTCGTTTGATATGATCAAGATGAGCGTTTTAATTTCCTAAGAGAAGATATATAACCCCCCGAAAAGACGATCCTACAGCCCAACAAAAAAATGCAATCGATCATAACATCTACATTAGTTTTTTCACTCCCTAGGTAAACGGCAGTGTTAAATCCATATTTACTTGATACTATGTGCAAGATTATAATCACTTATCGCTGTGGCTGTAAGCCATATGAAACCAAGACACCTTGCAAGAAACCCGACTGCCAATCAGTGAAGGAAATCGTCCAAGAGCCGCGCTGCGAGCAATGCCAAGGGCAGGATGCAGAGATGGAGCTGGCTCTGAAATCAATGTGATCTATAATTACTACACGAGGTTAGGCTTGTGGTAATGGCTATCACGGGTTCATTGTTGAAGTGGTATGTTCCCTTACAGTGGCTTATTGTTTCAAGGTTCACAAATCCTACTTGCACAGTTCCGAGCTATTTCCTCTTAAAACCCGTTCAGATTCCAGCTCAAAACTCGACAAATTTTCCCCTTACGATACAATACGACGTGTCTATAAAACAAACCCCTATCAAACTCGAACATGTCGAATCTCAATCGAGGACTACAACTTTAGAAGATGGATCTCACGATTCCGCAAAAAACAACCAACCCTCAGAATTCGATGGTTAAGTTCTCCCTTGGTTAGGTCTTGAAACCGGCCTCTTACATTCACCTGGCTGCGGATTCTGGTGCAACCTAGGCAGGGGCTGAGTCAAATGCCCTACATGCAGGATAGCAGTATGAATGGCATTAGAACATTTGGGATAGGTGAATCGATATCATTTCACTATCATAGACTTCAATTACTATTTTTCCTTACATCGTTTCAATACAAATGATTCCCTACTCTTTGTTATTTGTGTTGTTACTTGGTACACTGTTCCGGCTATGAGATAACCCCAAATCCCTGAATTCGGTCAATCGTCGCATGAAGTATCAAGTCAGCCCTAGCCTTAGACCGGGGCTGAGGATTTTTAGCTAGGGCTGTGCTGATAGATGTCTGCCTGCTGGGATCCCGAGCCATCCTAACGGTAAGTGTTTGCGACGGGATCTAGGAGCAGTACCCACCTAACCGGGAGTCGGCGACGTAGCAGGGCGCACCTCCGGCCGAGTAAGGGCAAACATCCCTATATATAGGACTAACAACCTCAACTTGCGCAGGATAGACTGGAAATATGCTTTATATATACTGAATCATAACGATAACACACCTTTTGAGCATATTAATGAATGAATTTTGTTATGTCGTAAAACACAATCAACCCGAGGTGTGTCTAAGGGATGCGTTGGCCGATCCCTCCGTAGACCACCGCACCACCACACAAATCCTCCATTGAAACCATTGAAGTGATACCGATCAATTCCCACGTGTTGGTTGGAATATTGCCCCTTACCCCGGAATGGCAATGTCGTTGGGGGAAGTGGGCTTTTCCCTTCTGATTCGTCTCGGCATATTTGCGAGATGTCGATTTGATTGGTCACGTTTGTGATGTGGAAGTTTGGTCCATCACCTGCGGCGATCTCCATCGTCACGTCGCATGTGTGATTGGACCCATCAAAGTAGGAGCAATGTGAATGTCGAACGGGCACATCTAGAATTTTCTTATATAACTATTACCTTGCCCGGTTTTACATTGATCTTTCCACTTACATCTTCACGGCGATCACTGCCTAGACTACAATCTACCTAGGCACTTACACCAAGAAGCATCGCAAAATACATCATCGCACGATACAGCAAGCTTGATATCGCCAACATACCGCTATCCAAAATGCGCTTCTCAATCTTCCTCCTCGCCGGCGCTAGTCTCGCCTCCGCACTCCCCTCCATCCCCTCCCTCTTCACCCGTCAAGACGCCTGCTCAGGCAACAAAGCCGACGCGGGCTACTGCACGCCGCTAACCTACAACGACGTCACCACCTCATCCACCTCCATCACAACATCCAACTGCCAGTCCACCTGCGCCTCCATCCTCGCCGATGCGGGGGACTGGGGCGTCGACTTCCGGGGGCAGCCGGCCGGATACATAGACGGGATGTTCCTCAGCGGGTGCAAGTTCGGGATCGCACGGGAGACGGACAGCGATACTTCGCAGTTCTCGTTCGACGTCGCGAACCAGGATATCGTGGACGTGATCGACGAGAGCATTAAGAGGTTCGGGAGCAGCCATGGCGGAAAGCTGAGCGCGGAGGGCACTATGACTTGCCAGGGGCATACCGTGAGGTGGTTCGTCGGGTATTAGGGACTGCGTGGTGAGATAGGATGAGACGAATTGGGATGGAATGGAGGATTTGTCGCGGTGCGCATTGGGTGTGAGATGTGGATGAGGGGAGATTGGGCTGGTTTACGAGTTTATAGATCCTTTGGATAACGCACATCTCGGCTTGGGCAGGACGTCGTGCTTGGCTCGTCAGAGGGATGGCCGCTAGGCCTGGGGCGTTCACGGGGCATGATATAGGAAGAAATCTAACCTTAATATGAATGTGCTATGAACCAATGTAAAGAAGCAATGGCTGTGGCTGGCTTTAAGTGGTGTTGTGATGTCTAGGTGGGCTTGCCCAGTTAGGAAGTCCCGTAGATGATCATCAAGCCGCTTATGTGCAGCCCCTCACCTCGTGAGCTGACCTGGAAGGTTTACAATGAATTACATTTTCTATCCATATATTCTTATGGCATCCGCAGTCTTCCCTTCAGGAGATTCAATATCATCAAGTCCTTTCGAACACATAGCAGCTCACTGCTAGCCAGCTGGGTAGGAGAGAACTCTGAGGATCCCCAATGCTGAGCCTAGCAACTCCACTACTGCCGATACCCTTGTCATTATAGTGCTTCTATTGAAAAGCAGGCGGCTAAGTTACGTCAATGGCAGATTTTGATTGGCCAATGAGTTCATAGATCATGCATAGTGAATCGCTGGCTGCAAGGGGTATTTCAGGGGATGGGGTCGTCCCGGTCCAGTGAAGAAACATCACCCACAACACGAGTCGAATACCTTCCTGTGCTTACCTAAACGAGCTGATTATGTAAATTGTTTAGTCAGGTATGCTTATCAATGGAAGTTCTCACGATCCAGAAAGCTGATTGCTGATACTTTTGGAAGTTGGTAGGAAAAATCACGAAGTTGAGGGATTGAACTTGTTATACTATGGTTCTAGCTGAATTCAACCCTAGTTTCTCCGTAACATCGAGCGCGACCTTTATTTTAGCATTGAAAGGTCCATTCACAAGATGAAAGAGAAGCACAAGTTTCTAAGGTTTCCTTGGGCTTCGTTCTATGTCCCGAGGCGTTCCTGTACGACAATATTATCTAATACAAGTACCTAGTACAAGTATGTAATCAAAATCTTGATTAAGTAATACTTATCGACCTACCTCAGGGATAGGGTAAGGGATAGGGAAAGGGTTAGGGTAAAAGGTTGGGGTTGGGGTTTCTTGTGTAACGCCAGGGTTAGGGTAAGCATTCAAAAGGCTAGGGCAGCTTAGTCATATTCCCCTTTTCTCTCGAGTTCACCATGAGGTATTAGAGGCACAGAAAATATCAATTTCAAAGGTGTGAATAGATTTCATTGATCATTAAGTCTAGTATACCATGTAGATGCTTATGTTGCCTATATAGTGTTACCGACGGGTTCTCCCACGACCCAACCCAAAACACAGAGTAAATCATCCTTCTTCTCCTTTTCGTCTACAACAAGATCAATGATAGGCGTCATCCATAAAGACATTCGGCCTTCTTCCACATCCACATTTCCATGTGTGATACGAATTTGTGTTCCAGAACCGGTGATGAGAGTGACCTTACACTTGTTAGCTAACCAGGACATAGTCTAGCGAAAGGGGCCAATTATGGAAACTTACTGGAATGACTCGATGATGGCGGTACTCCTCATTTAGCAGACTCTCGTGTGTAAGTACCAAAATCGATTGGATCTCACTCGCTAAGGGGTCCATATCTCGCATTGGAGAGTTATCTACCACTAACCCGTTAATATGGGGAAGCGATGTGGACTTCCTGATGAGAAATTGTTCGATTTTCCAGAACTCGTAAGTTTCTTCTATCCGGTATCGGTATTTTGTTCTCATACCACTGTACAGCAATGTTAGCATGAAGGCTAGAGCCACATTACACATGTCCCTTCGGAAGATCGTGATCCTACCTTCTGCCTTCCCATCCCGTCGAAGTAATGGCTCCTGGTAGCCGTTCATCTTTATTGTTGGTTAAATATCTCTCGATTGTGATCTGAATGAATCGCGCCATCCATAGGTTGTCTAGCAATGGGTATATCTCTGTGATCGGATCGATCGGACTCTCGCCCTCCCAGGGCTTTGTCTTACTAAGCAGCTCACTCACTTCGCCTAGAGAGAGAGGCCGGAGAAACTTCTCAGAACCATCTAATAAATGACCAGTTCGAAAATCAAGATGGTTTATTTCAAAGTTAAGAAGTCTCTTAAAATAACCTCCATCTTCGCTGAGGTAATCTATCTTTTTCTTATAAATAGCTTTCAACATTTCCCGACTAAGTCGGAGGATCGTTTCGAGTCGTTCGTCTCCCATTGAGTGATGACATTTAGAATTGAGGAAGTTGTCGCAGTACAGCAGTAATAAGATAATGTAAGAAGCTCGGTTGTCGACTAGGCAACGTTCCACTTTTGCTGGTGTAGCGGTGTGGTTCTCAAGTGAAGTTACCTTTTCTATCAGCTATCAGCTCTCCACGCGATGACGCGAAGTAAGATCGTGAATGACACGGTCCACTCTATCAGGCATCCAGCTCCACAAGCTACCAAAATTCACCATGATAAGCGAACATTCGTAAGAAGGTACTAGGTATGTAATGCGGAATCAACTACAGCATATAATTCCACTAACTTCTTTGAGAGAAAATTTATATGGGATGTAATGTATTCTATTTTAGTAGATGCATATATTAGAGTAGGTAATGCTCAATACGATTGCGAATAGGGGTAAGCTGTCACGTGGTCACCATTAGCTACACCAATCTATATGACATAAGCAATTACATAAATATCTACACAGTACGCTTATATAAGCACTATGCACTTTCATAAACCACACAGAAACTTACATAAGTAATTACATAATTGTATAGGCGCTGACACATCATACGCGTTAATTGACTATGGACCTTGGAGTAGGATTTGACTCTTTTATTAGATATGTAACAATTGAAAATTGCCAGTTCCTACTCCCCCTACAAAACATCATAACATCACCTTTCCTCGTCGAGTTGGCTCGTTGATATTGCCTTTTTACTTACTGGCGTTATTTCCCATCTATTGACCTCTGAATGCCATTTGGATGAATCTCCGGTTTTAAAATGTGAACGCTGACGCAGGATCGTCATGGTTATCGGCAATCTCAAAACTTGGCGTCACAAAAGCAAAGTGAGGGGTACCGACCTTCAGAAGAATACCTCAATTTTAGTGATGTAGCTCGACACTAATTGAGAGAACATCGCCGACGTGCCCTATTTCTAAAGACATGGCCATGTCCGATTTCATCTATTCGCAAGTGGCGCATCCCGATGAAATCAGGACTTTTACCTTGCACCCAGGTACGGGAGACGATAGACTGGAGGGGTCCATCAAACATATTCAACTTCCTCCCTTCATATCGCCCACTACGTCTTTCTCGGTGGATACTCGACAACAGAATACAAGAGGTATTCGTAATACGAGACGACTTCTTGATATTTTTGAAGCGCATTCTCAACAATCTGTGGATTCATCGGATTTTGGTGGTGAAATATGGCGCTGGAAGTTGTTCGAGTCAAGCAAGCAATCCAAAAGGCGAAAGTCAATTGGTGGCCGGTTAGTATCTATTCGCTAGACCCCCCTAGCATTAGACTTAATTGGAGCTGATTTATGAAAGAGAGTTCTTCGTGGAAGAGCCGGTGTTGGGTTTCGATTGCAATCGCATCGAGTATTCACCCAGATCATATGACGCACTGTCGTATACGTGGGGTGATCTACAGAAGACTAACGAAATAATCGTCGATGAGAAAACTCTTGGCGTAACGAGAAACCTTTACTTGGCCTTGATGAAGTTGAGGTCTCCGACCGAGCCGCGTTGCCTGTGGATCGACGCGATCTGCATTGACCAGGGAAATGTCCAAGAGAGGAACCATCAAGTGCAAATGATGAAGCGCATATTCTCTACGGCATCGTCTGTGATTATATGGATGGGTGACGCCGAAGGTAATGTTCGCGATACTCTGGAAATGGTCCTTAAATGCAATTGGAGCCGGGGAAAGAAGAATCTGTTCAATTACCCCAAGGAAGCGCTTTTAGGGCTCGAGGAACTATTCAGAAGGTCATGGTGGAAGCGCATTTGGATCATACAAGAAGTAGTAGCTGCACAAGAGCCCGTTGTACTCTTAGGGAATATTATCTTTCCCTGGAAGATGCTGGTGAATATCTGCCAGGCGATTCAGGTGGCTGAGTTTCTCTTGCATCCTATGGCGCCTGTGATCCGCTCTTGTGGGTATCAAAAATTCACGGTCTTGGACCACTTC
Source organism: Annulohypoxylon stygium (assembly GCA_003314315.1). NCBI lineage: Eukaryota > Fungi > Ascomycota > Sordariomycetes > Xylariales > Hypoxylaceae > Annulohypoxylon > Annulohypoxylon stygium. Next base: position 261,430 of record QLPL01000007.1, on the reverse strand, counting down.
CGACGAAATAAGACCATGTCTCTCGTAAGACTTGTCCATTGCACTCAGGATTACCAAGCGACAGACTCTCGCGATAAAGTGTATGCGCTTCTCGGGATGGCTTCAGATGTGAGTCCTGACGATATTATACCCGACTACACGAAGCCGGTACAGGAGGTGTTCCTTGAGTTGGTTAGGTTCATGATAACCAACCGTTACGATCTAGATATAATCTCTTCTGGTCGTTTAACCACCTCCGATTCTTCGAGTCCCAGTTGGTTGCCGGATTGGCGGTGCTTGAATACCCTAAGACCGTTAAATAGCGAGGAAGTTGGAGGACATTTTTATCGAGCGTCAGGTAACACACAAGCTATGGTTAACATGGATGACTTCCCTTCCACCCTAAAAGCTGAGGGATGGTTGGTGGACACGATCGACTTCTTCGACGATACGATTACACTAGCTCATGTGGACCCGTCGACAATACAGCGCTGGCAGGACATCGCAAAGGCGAATGTTGATGTTACTACTATGTGTCTCTTTTGGAGAACTATTGTGATGGATAAAGATCATCTAGGAAATCAAGCCTCGGTGTCCTTTGGGAAGACATTCGATGATTTCCTCAAGAGCTCGGACAAAACCAGGTCGAGGCTCGTTCAACATTTCTCCGACGCGGTGACAAGAGCGGTCCTAGGCCGGCGATTCTTCAACACGAAGAAGGGTCGGATGGGACTCGGACCTCCAGAGATCAAACCAAATGATCAGATTGCTATTCTTAAAGGATGTCATGTTCCACTTATATTGCGCCAGGTAGGAGACTACATGATCGTTGTCGGGGAGGCGTATGTCTCTGCGCTAATGAATGGCGAGCTCGTATCGGAGCTAACAGAAGGGCGATATGGCCTAGCTACAGTCGACTTGAAATGACGCTCAAACTCACATCTTAGTATTGCATAATGGTACAAATGTCTATGGTACATGTGATAAGCTTATCATGGGTTGGAGTTATAGACATGATACATCATCCTGCCTCGGCCCACCAAAGCTCAGGCTCTCGAGGACCAAACACTAGATCGGTCATATCCCTGACATTAATCTGGTGCGGTGGAAATGGGAATTTCATGGATAGGGCTCAAAGTTCTTTTGAACTTGACTGGTTCTTCCCCCTCTCCGGTACTTAGTCGCTTCTGGCCACGATTCGGGTCCCTTTCTTGGAGAGCGTTTTCACGAGGGGACCTAGGCGCAGTAATGCTGACTAGGAGAAGTTTCTCTCGCAGCTTGAAAAAACACCACCCCAGCTGGTACGACATGGAATATACACCCTTCCTGGGTCCGCGCTTCTCTAGAAAAGCCGTCAGCTGCGGACGGGTGATACGACCGAGGGCTCGGCGGAATTGATCCAAGGACCATTCGCCGCCATCACTCGTGAGAATCTTGATCATCGCTCGGATTTGATCACAGTCCTGATCGATCTCGGTACCGGGATTGATCTCAGCTTCTACTGGGAATACCTTGTGGTCTGGTTGTATAACAGTTCCCGAGAGTGGCAGTACGTGTGTGCGGTGCGCAAAACCGGGCCGGGGAGTCAAGTCAATATTCACATTGATATCTTCCATGGCATCAACTTGCTCCCAGACACGCTTCGCTTCGTCCTTATTTCGTACGTTTCTCTCTCCAATGATACCATCTATTTTTGATTCTTTTCGCTGGATATCTTCCCACTCTTCTCGTATCCTTGTCATCAATGCGGCGTATTCTAAAACCTCTGACGCGCTAAGATCTGAGAAGACGTATTTACGAGCATGTTCTCGCTTGTCTTCGCAGATGCCATTGTTGATGTAATCCATGAGGTAATCTCGGACGAAATAGTTTGGTACGTCTACTTCGGAATGGTTGGCCCACCAATCAATCTGCTTACGAACGGTAGCAGATTGCTTGGGTCTTAGATCGACGGCCTTGATAAGGTCTTCAATCAATTGCGAATTGCTTTTGATAGCATCGGATGACTGTACGATATTAGCTTATTCATGATAACTGACTATTCATCATGCCGACATACAGCCCTGGACAGGGAAAACTGCGTCTCCGGAGGCCCGAAGTTGTTCTTTGGAGAGGCTTCCCAGTATGGGGTCTCGCTGACGCCCACTAGACCATCCATCACTTGTTGGTACACTCTCGCCCGCTTGTCAGGAGGGACCAGTTCTCCGATATAAGTCTCGGCTGTCGCTATGATTTTTTCCAATGGAACATCCTCAAAGAGATGAGGGGTCCCATTTGGTCGGACGAGCCCCTTTGTGAAGCACGGCAAGTTGCGGGGATAGTAGCGGGTTAGGCGATCGTCATCGATCACTTGTAGCTTGAATCGCCTCATTTGGTCACTCGAAAGTTCCACATATAGCTCAAGTCTATTCAGAACGTCGCATTTTTCCTGGTATCCATCATAATAAGCACTTATCCAATTAATTGGGTAGACCGCGAAGCGCATACCTTAATGTGAGCACTATCTGTGGCAGCCATCATGAAGTTCAAAGAAGCAGGTCAAAGGCCAATATTTGAAGTCAACGAATCTAGATTTTAAGAGCCGATTGAACTGATACATGGAAAAAATTGCATCGTCGACAGCGTTCAAATTGAACTTAAATGGGAAATAAAGTAAATAAACGCGTCGCGATGCGCATCACCAACTACGTCATCTTGATATCAGCGCTTGTCAGTGATCTTCAAGCATGAAACTTTTCCCAAGCTATCGGGTCGATGACTTTACGTCATATCTGATTTACTGGACCCTACTAGAGAGATCTTCGTATAAGCTCGAGCCGCATTGCGCGCGCTGCCGAACTGCTTTGCGTAATAAGGGATAGAGGTAACTTTGGCGAACTGAAGATATTCAGAAGTTGTGGAAACGGATGCTCTGGATCTGCTATTCCTTTTTTTCATTGCATAGCGATCGAGATTTCATGCTGCTCCCTGTAAAATAGAAGCTAGCGTTTATGGGCAGGGATAGGAGGACGACTAAATGGTAGATTTATGCCGAATTGGTGTCGTAGTGCCTGTGGATCTCCACGCGGAAAAAAGAGACGTTCGTATCAATTCTAGCGTCGGCATCTTTAAGGGGCGAATTCTCGAAAAATTCTAGGCTAAGTGAAGATGAAACATCATTTTCAACGCAGCCCGGCTGCCTCAATTGAATGATGGTGAAGTCCATCATTGGCGGACGCAAATTTGACGTTTCGACTCGTGGCGAGAGAGGTCTACTTGGTTCGACGTAAAACAGACGAGAGCTCTGGAACCTGGAATTTTACGACAGCTAGTCTTCGGAGTTCGCTCAAAGACGCGATGCTGCGCTTTGGCTTATTTCAACTCTTAGCCACGTGCGCGTCGGCAGCTTACGTGCAATGGAAGCCTTGCAATGGCTACCAATCCGAACCGGATAGCTTCATACCAGAGACGCTGTCAGCTGGATTGGTCCGTCTCAATTATACACATGAATGGTTATCTCTTAGGGTTGGTGGCAGGATTGAAGATGGGAAATGCGATCGGCGGGCGGATGAGATATCGGGTTTTAGGATCGAAATCGACTCAATAGGTCGATCGTCTTCTTTTCACTCCAACATCAGCGCAAAATGTCTCGAATTTCGGCCGGGAAGTAATATCTCCATGTTATATCTTACACCGGCCGAGAACACGGACCTTCCTACACCAAATTCTCTTTCTACCTACCACATTACTATTCATCTAGTTGGTTCTAATGATGGCGAGAAAAGTTGCTTAGAGGCCAATATCACTCCTGTGATTAGCCCCAATATACAGGCGACTTTGCGCTATACGCCACTGAGCATTCTTTTCTTCGTCCTGCTCGTAGGCATCGCGCGGACTCTTACTAGCAGCGATCTTACGTCGAATGATCAATCCTCACCACAGGCCATGCTTCCTGGCTTTGCTGATTGTCTTCAGTATCTGCAATTCATATTTTTTACAGGAAGCCTAAGTCTGTTTTATCCCGGCTTCTACCAGCCCGCAGTAAGCGGTCTAGGTTGGCTATCGCTTTTTTCTGAAGGGATAGTCACCCACGGGCAGACATACCCTGGGATCAATGACGGGATCTACGAGATAAATGGGACGTTTGGTGGAACCTATGGCTTGGAGATAATGACGCAGATTATCGGCGCGCCGATGACAATGGATACGTGGTTGAACATGGTTATTCTCGTCGTGGCCATAACATGTTTGTCGGCTTTATGTTTGGGAGCGTACTCGCATTGGAACCGACCTGTTCCTTCAAATTCGGGCTCGGGTTCGGATAGCGATATACGTCTCACCTTCAACCGAACACTTCGCGTCGTCTTATCCTACTTTATGCTGCCGCTCGTCGCACTGTCGTTTTACCAGCTTGACAATGTGGCCTGGTTACCCCTATACCACATTGCGCTCACTATTTTCCTCATTGCCGCTATCCTGGCCGCATTTATCTGGCTTCTTACGTCCGTGCCGACACGCAGTCTAGGTGTTCTTATCTTCAACAATCGGAAGCGATATCGTCAGATATCCCCAGAGTTAGGGAGTCGGCACCAAACTTTCGTTCTCGCGCTTTTCCTCCTATGCTTCATTCGAGGTGTAGCAATTGGTGGGCTTCAGATCTCGGGACGAGCACAGCTAGTGGTCTTGGGTATCTGTGAGCTGATCCTCTTGGTATGCATTGTACAATTCCAGGCGTACAGTATGCTCTCCATAGGGACAGTATCGACAATCGTCCGGCTAGGAAGCGTGATGTGCATGATAGCATTCATCCCCGGCGTCGCGTCAAATAGTGCTCGAAGCGCCGTTGGATATCTCATCCTAGTGCTTCATGCGTGCATGCTTGTCCTCGGATTCTTCATTCCCGCTGCGATACAACTTGCGAAATTGTGTGCTTTCTGGTGGATGACGCCCGGTCCTGACGTACGTTTTGGGTATTTCCTAACAGCAACTTTTGACATGACCACTAACAAATCTCAACAGGTCTATAGCCTCCGTCAACTCCGTCAACGACAAACTTCCAGAGATCATTTGCCAGAGCGTACACATTCATCTCATACCTCTATCGATTCGAACATTGACCAGGGAAGCCCAGTGCATCTGGGGCCAACACGTGGTTGCTCAGATAGCGCTAGTGTGCTCCGCTCCGATTCACCCTCACTTTCAAGTCGCGATTATTATCGTCCGCCGAGGCATTCGCGAATATCTCCATCTCATTCAATGGATCATCAGCATTGGAAAATGACCCAAGAAATGGCGGTCTCGCGCGGCTCGTCTACGGAGGTTGATCCAGGCGGACGCTCATCACGAGAAACCGACTCTTCGGGGTCCGTTCAATCGACCGCAATGTCTCCTGAGACGGTCACCGACACAACCGAGACGACATCGTTGCATCCACGATGGGCGGATTATTCTTTCCGAGAGTCAGATCTCTTTTATAGAGTGTCAATGCCAACATTGACTGAAACATCGACCGATTTGATTGGGACGTCCGCGCCTCTGGAATCGCGAGGTGGTATTCTTTCTTCATCTGTATTCAATATATGGCGCAAATTTTCTGGACGACGGACGGCGGAACAAGGGTTTTCGGTCGTTCGACCACCTAGGCCTTCGAATTTTCCGCCTACATAAAACTAGTAATCTTAATAAATCCTACAATTTTATTTATAGTCAATTGGTATATTTGAACGTGTTTGCCCTGCTACGCCAGAGTTGGGAGTTGTTTATGTAAGATTCTAACTGTGGGGAATTCCGGAAATTCATACGTGTGGGGCATGATACTATCGCGAGCGTTAGATTGGCCAATCAAATCGTATGATGTCATCCTCTTAGCTTACGGCGGGAGGAACAGCTCAACTTCATAGCTGATATGCACTACATTATAACTGATGCAACACATGATGCTTTAGCAGTTGCGATCTTCAGATCGTAGTTACCTCCATAGGTACCTACATACCTATTCTATGAGGAGGTGGTGAGTGGGCTCAAGACTGTATAGGACTTGCCTCCTTAACCGCTAAGTCCCCTCCTCCAACCTCTCACTAGGACCTCTCAAGTTTTCCCTCTTCGCATACGAAATTCTTAGATCTGGGACCTAGGATAATTCTCAACTCTTGATCATAACATTTCTGACATATCCGTTTCTCTCGTTTCTTTTCAAGATCGCTCTCTTTACGATCGCCTTATGTTTAGTTGTCTACCTTTTCTGCTACAATTCATACCTTTTACACGATATTCGCTAGCGAGGTAGCTTGTCGAGGCGCTCATTTTATCTAGAATTTATCCATGATTCAACAATAGTCTATTATCAGTAATATAGGAATAATTTCCAGTTCGCGATCATCCCAACATGTCTTCGCCGTCTCCTGAACAGGGCCTAGCCGCTCCGGGTACCCGATGGCCCCTGCTATGGCCCTCACAGTGGTTATCAAAGAAGTATTCAGAATTTTCTTCGACGAAGACTGTTATGATCATTTTCTCGAGCATCGCCATCGCGTTATACGGTTATGACCAAGGTATGATGTCTTTGGTCAATACAAACCGGTCCTATCTCCGTACCATGGCTATATCGGAAGACTCACCTCTCGTTGGCGTTATTGTTTCTATTTACTATATCGGGTGCCTGTTTGGCGCCATCTTATTTTCGTATATGGCAGACAAGAGAGGACGTAAGTCCGCAATCTGGGCGAGTCTTTGGACGAGTATTACTGGTGACATTCTGATGATCCTCCCTGGAATATATCCCTTCAATTGCGATAACCCCTGGGGTGGCGCCTCGATAGTGCTCATGATAGTTGGTCGTGTGGTTCTTGGGCTGGGCATCGGAGGCATCGACGCCGTGATTCCAGTGTACAGCTCCGAGCTCTCTAAGGACGACGCCCGTGGCAAGGCAAGTGAGTGAGCCCCACTTACCTCTGTCAATTATCTCTTCTATTCAAATTGACTACATCAATATCTAAACTCTTGTTCATTATGAAGGGTTGATAGAGGTGACTACTGACTCTATTCTTAGTGGCAAAGGAGTTTCGAGCAAACATTTTAGGATTGCTTTTCGCATTCGCACTCAATGTTTGGCTTACAAAGATAGGAGGAAAAGATAGTCAGCTGGCATGGAGAGTTCCTATCGTAGCTATGCTTATCTTCCCTGCTATTCTCCTCCTCATAGTTAGGGGCTTGCCAGAATCGCCGCGTTGGTTTATGAGTCAAGAGAGACCAGGCAACGCGATGAGTGTTCTTATAAAACTCCATGGAGAGAATGAAGCGGAGCGTAAGTTTGAAGGGCTTCGCGCAGCCCAACAAGATGAAACGGATCACAGAATCGGGTACTACGACATGATTTGGTTCACAGGCAGCCAATTCCATCCTACCATGATCACAGTAATGGGCCAGATCAACCAAGCATTGACGGGCTACGGAGCTGTCTCAGTGTATGGCCCACAAATATTCGAGCTGTTGGGGTTTCCTGTCCAGACTGCAGAGTATACCACTCTCGGGAACTACGCTTTTTACGCTTTCATGATGAACTTCGGTATACAGCTTATCGACAAACTTGGTCGGAGGAGGTTAATGTTGATTGGATCAATTGGCTTGTCAATTTTCTACTTTGTTTTAACCGCTTTAGGCTCCCGGTCTGTTACTGAAAAGTCCGAAAGCTTTGACTGGACGTCAATGTTGGGTGCAGCTACTCTCTATGCGTCAACTGCGACTTTTGGAATATGCTGGCTGACTACTGTTTGGCTCATTCCGACTGAGATCTATCCCAATTATGCGCGGGCAACAGGGAGCTCTATTAGCGTCATCGTCTGGGGTCTCTCCAACTTCATCGTCACATTATTAACTCCTGTTGGATTCAACAATCTGAAGTATTGGTTATTTCTAGTCTTCGCCATCACCAACGTCATAGCGGGAGTTACTACTTGGTTGTTTTCGCCCGAGACGGGTGGTAGGAGCTTCGAAGAAAATCAGAAATTCTTCACATCAGCCAAAGACGACGGAACTTGGCTCGTTAAGAAGATTGCCGGCGGAAAATATAGCGGCATGCCGCCAAAGGAGGACAAAAATACGAGCTTAAACGTCGAAAATGCCGAAGTGGAAGACGCTAAGGGTGAAAATACTAGAGGCACAAACGCTCGAAGCCAACCCTCGGAATCGACCCCCCTGTTGGGAGAACAGATCGAATAGTAAGGATGAGGCTGTTACATAAGAAATTACACAGCGATAAAGCTACCAGTGAGCTTTTATAGTACATGGCATAGATAGCGACAATATACAATAATCGTAGCGCATTTTGAGATTGTACTACCGCAATATGGGTGATTCAGGCTATCGCATTACGTAATTCTCAGTATAGCTTACGTAAGGATATTCTTAAGGATTAATTGCTGACTAATTGATTTTGACTTAGTCATGTTAAGCCATGGAATCATATATTCCCTCATCGCCAGCCACAACTGTGAGGCAGACTTATCTAAGCATCCATGGGGTAAATTTGGATATGCACGATTCTTACTCAGCTCGACATTTTATTCGTATCTACAATTACACCAATTCTTCGTAAACCCAGCCACCATGGGACCTTCCATAGAGGCTCTCCCGATTGAGCTTATAGAGCATATTGTACAGCACCTCGATCTACGGAGCATCGCTTCTCTCCGATTGACAAGCCGTAATATAGAGACAAAAGCCTCTCAAGGATCCTTCGCCAAGTATTTCCATAAGAAGGATGTCTCTTTAACCCCGCTCACATTGCAACATATGGTACAGGTCACAAGTCAAGACCACTTCGGTGGTCTACTACGGCATTGTAATATTGTTGGTATCGCAGGAATTGATATGACGACTCAATCGAAGGCTAATGAGCTCATACATCTTTTAGCTAAAGCCTTTTTCAATTTAAAGGAACGCTCCAAGAACGGTGGACTCTCATCACTATGCCTCCGCGTCACTACGACACCCCAGAATTCCGATGATTACATAGTTCAATCTGAAGCTTCGAAAGAATGGAAAGAAATATGGGCTACGGCATTGTGCACATTCAATATCACAATGGCGGCACTAGAAAGGTCGCAATTATCTGTAGACGACCAGCTAGATATATTTGGCAGCGTCAAAGGTTGCAGCCTGAGATGCGACGCATTCCTGTCGTTGCCTCACGCGTTCCCTTCTACGCAAATATTCGCAAAAGTAAAAAGACTGGCAGTGAGCTTGTCGTCTTCTTACATGGACCCCGAAGAACACGCGACTCAGTCCGAAACGCGGGACTATATTCCTACCTCGCATGTCTTTCGAGGAATCTTGGAGATGTCGAGGATCATGCCGAAATTAGAAAGCATCAATTTACACTGGTATCGACTTGGGGCTAATGTCACTGCTCTAAGTAAGCCTTATAGTAGTACCAGTGGCAGTTCCACCTTCACCTGTCTCAAAGAATTGATATTGAGGGGCATGCACACGTCCGCGGATAATCTCCTTCAATTTATTCAAGAACTCCATCCCACGAGCTTGACTCTGAAAGACATAGTACTGACTTCAGGGGTATACGATTCAATTCTCAAATTTATCACATGTCTAGAGTCTCCGATCACTTATTACTATCTAGACGATATCCACCAGAACCATCGATTAGTGCACTTTAATATCCCCGGCCGTCCCAAATTTCCATACCTGGATATGGAAGATGATATCCACATAGGGCCAAGTACACTCATACGGAGCATGGACGATGCGAAGGAGAAAATTTCTTATCTTAATACCCGCCTAAGGATGTTAAGTTCAAGATCAAGGTTGCATTGGTGGAAGAGCAAGCGTTCTGAGTATGGTCCGCCAGATTTTAGCTATGACTTCGTCGACCTCAATGCGCCAAAGCTTGGTGTTTCCAATTGATTCAGATGGAAGTGAACATTTTTTCATCCAACAGCTACCTATACGTCAATTTACGTACTTTAATAGTACCCATAGTATAGCTTGTCCCAGTGACACACGAGACGTCTAAAGTACCCCCGCCCCCACCCCATCAGAAAGAGAGGCTATTGACACGTGCCTACCTAGTATCTACCTATTTATTAAGGTCTAGCTCCTTAATAAATATGTCTGCAGCTTTTTCGCCAATAGCCATAGCGGTGTTGTTGGTGTTGGCAGCCACATTCAGAGGAGCAATACTTAAATCCACGACTTTGAGACCTTCAACTCCATAGACGCTCAGAGTTTCATCAACCACTCCCATCTGATCCCGCGGAGCCATCTTGCACGTTCCAAGAGAATGCCAAGTACTAGCCACGTTCTCGCGGATCCATTGCTCTAGAATGGCGTCGTCTTCAGACGTGTATTCAATGTCGGGAATATCGCGGCCTAATGGACCGTCAAGCTCGACGCAAGCAGCTTTCGAGCTAGCTGAAAATGGCGGGTGAGCGGGCGCGACTTCGCCGCGATACACATCCATACGTCGAACGATCTCACGTTGCGCTTTATAAGCCCACATACACTTCTTGATGTCGACATCATGAGTATCGGAGAAGAAGCCAGTCTTAAAGTCGAGTGGGTCTGTCAATTTCGGCCCGGTCACATGGATGGAACCTCGCGAATAGGGGTAGACGGAAAATGTTGATGTCGCCATGTACTGCCCTAGCGGAAGTTTTCTCGAATCAGACGGGAAGCTGGGTCACGATTAGGAATCATCTCTGTGAAATTGAGGTGCACTTACGCGTTAATGAAAGACATCAAGATCAAAGGCTTGTTGAGGTTATTTCTGAAATCACGGTTCCACGCTTGCTGGAATTTGGGACCAAGGGTAGTGACATCGGACTCCGATGGCCTAAGTTTGCAAGTGATATTCATCGCATTCCAGCCCAGCTTCTTGTCTTGGTTCGTCATCATTTCTACAGCGCCGACGCGACCGCTTATCAGATCGTCAACCGTCTCGTCTGGCGTGAGGCTTGACCGATAGGGGTGCACAAGCAGATGGTGATCTGAGTAGTTCTCCCCGACCCCCGGAAGATTGGCTACGAGATCAACTCCGGCTCCCCGGAGCACCTCCAGACTACCGATGCCCGACCTTTCCAGCACGGAGGGTGTTCCAAGCGCTCCACAGGCGACGATAACCATCTTACGTGCTCGAATACTACGCAGACCATTATTCGTGGGATTGACATTGTTGTCGAGGCTCGGTTTGAACTCTACGCCTACGGCCTTCTTGTTTTCAAACAAGACACGAGTAACCTGAGATTGCACCAGCACGTGCAGGTTTTGGTGCTCTCCATCGCGGAGCCGGGGGTGAAGGTATGCGTGTGCTGTGTCTTGCCGCTTGCCATCAGGTGAGATATAGCGCAATGAGCGCTGTACACCGTTATTCGCGTCCAGGTCTTGCAAATCTCCGATTTCTGGCCACCCAAGTTTCTTCGCGGATGCGATGAGATCATCCTCGCACCTAGTAACCTCATATGTGCCCCTCGATACCTGGATTGGACCGTCATATCCATGGCGACCTTGAGTGCCCTGTCCGTGGTAGTGTTCAAGCTTGTTGAATAATTAGCAAACCGACAGAAAGACTGCCACATCGACGAAGGACCCCACGAACTTTCTTCATGTACGGTAATATATCTTCAGCGGACCAGCCAGGTGTCTTCCAAGAATCGAAATCGGAGCGTTGCGCTCGCGAATAAGTGAGGAAGTTTATGGATGATCCTCCACCGAGCACACCTCCAGAGGGGACAACCACCTCTCTATTAGCAAGCTGTGTTTCCTTGCCTCCTTTATAGAAGATGGCAGTTTTGCTAGTTGGCATCAGATGCGTGAATAGGAATACAGGGTTGACAATAGTAGGGTCATTGTAATTATTCCCGCCACCCTCAATCACTAAGATGCTCAGGTTCTTATCCGCATCGGATAGCCTAGAAGCAACTATACACGCAGCCGTTCCGCCTTTTGAGGGTTGTCAGAGTTCTCGTTCTTTGTTTGGTTTTCTTAGCTAGAGTTGACTTACCTCCGGCGATGATCACGTCTACCTCTTGCATAGAATCTGGGAGATTTGTATATAACCCCATCGTGAGTCTAGGTCCTATTGACGACAGAGTACTATATAAAAATGAGTAGATTAATGAACGGTTCCATGTGCTGTGCTGAGGTGAGAAAGGAAGAGTTCAGGTAAAAGAGCGGGGTGGAACCTCGGAGCTTAAGCGTTGGTAGTTATTGGCAACTTACCAACACGACTACGTAGGTACGTACATAGCTGGGTCTCAAAGGCATCATCCCTTGCATTATAGGTTAATTATTTTCTAGTTATTTTACTAGGCAAATCAGTATCATTTACATGACCATACCTTCGGTCATTATTAGACTCCAGCTTTAGCGGGCGACATGTCGGCACCTGAGTATCCCGATATGTCCGCCCGGTTCCCGGAAGCTGCGGAGATTTCGGTTCACGAAGCCGGAACGAAGGCGCTAACCATCCCCTAAACCCACCCCATTTATCGCCCGTAGTTTCCAATCAGGGTTTGCACTAAATTACGACAGTCCGCTATTGTGAATCCACCTTCCCGGGTTGCATCGGTATAGCCCGCCCGGATAACGCATACGTGCACACGGGGCTTCCGACCGGCATTACAGTCATTATAAATTCTATAAAGGCCATCTGATCGACTTACGGGTTATGCACCTAAGCGCTTGGGCAGAACACTCTACGGCCGAAGGGCGTGCTCTCATACCCTAATGTGTCGACAACAGCCACTTTTACCGTCGAATTTATCGTCTAGTGAACCCATGCCTAGAAAAGTAACCTGATAGGTTCGTTAGCCAATCTTATAGGGGCGAGACTTCCTTTTAGAGGTCGCATCCGTTAACAGCTAAAACTTGTGAAACTCGTTATACTGCGAAGACTCATTCAGTGACGCGACGATTTAGGATTAGCGTTCGGTTGCTCCATGAAGTTACCCCTAAGTCCATCCGAACCTAGACTTATTTCAAAAATTCGGGCGATACTTGGAGCTCGTGCATGTGAGTCTAGAACAAAATAAAAGGAATCTAGACAGACCGAATGGTGCTAGGAGACGGAGAAGGCTGCATACTCGGTCGCTGGAAAAGGAGGAGGGGCCGGCTCTATCAATGCTCCAGGGCTTCGCTATGTCGAGGCCTAATGAAGTGATTGATCCACTGTTTTCCAGTGGATGATACCTATATTTTAGGGCATACTTGTTACAAGTTAGGCAACAAAACCACTAAGAGAATGCCTCATATTGCAAGAATTTTTAAACTCACACTGCTTTAGCCCATTAGCACGTGTACAAGATTATCGACTCCGGCGCCAAGATATAAACGGCCGTAGAATTCGGGCTGTTCACGCATGAGGTCCCCAGGGATCTATCCAGTTGAGATGAGCTGAAATGTCTCAAGGATCTTCAACATGACCGGTGAATGCCAGGCACCTACCGTATCAATTCACCGAATCAAAATCCACCAAAAGCGCCCCGTTCCGTATCTGATAGCATATCAGACCACAAATTTACGTATGTCAAATTGCAGAGGGGGGTATTTGCCTCTCATTTCAAAGAAACCAGGTACGACTCCACCAATTAATATGACGAAGATTCATTCGATAAAGTTGAGTAGGTACCTAACCACCTAGATATATTCTTGATAATGAACTTTTTTTTTGAACTGTACCTAGGATATTTCAACTGGAAAGCGAAGGCAATGTTCTCCATGATGGCAAATATATCCCCTTTTATCCCTGTTACCTCACTGTGGTCCCCCAAAGTGCACGATTCTTAGCCGTTGACGCTTGTCAGCCACCAGCAGGTCACCTACTGATGACCTACATCTAGTACCTACTTACTTAGGTACTTACATGTTCTAGATCCCTAAAATCAGCTTTGGTTGGTGGAGGATTCTCTTATCCACGATGCGTGAACCAAGGAAATTGTTTCGTCATTTCTGAGCGCGCTTCATAATTGGCTATTCAAGGGCTCGAGGCACTTGATCCAATATGGCCGGTCTATCACCAGGCTATCTGCCGGAATACGGAGGCACAACGGCGTCACAAGACAGTGCCAATAAATGTTGGGGAGTGATTGCTTTAATTATCATTTACAACTATTAGAAAAAATCACTGATGGCTCTAAACATTGTAAGAGTGTGCAGAATCGCGTAGTTCCCTACCTAGGCAGGCACCTAGCAAGCACTCAGCTACAAAACTGTCCGGAGTTAATGGAGTGTCCATTGGGGCGGATTGTCTCACAGCATGCATGCAGTGTGACGAGGATATGTAACAGTAATAGCCGGCGTAATAAAAGACATCTACCTATATAAAGCCAGTTTCCGTGATTTTTTGGTAAACTTGGCAACTTCATTATTGAAAGATCCCTTTCTCCTTGAACTCCTAGTTCCTATATCTATTAAGACAGTATATCATGTCCGTCATGGGTAGTCTAGCTCCTTTGGAACTGCGCCAAATTCATTTAGGAGTTGGTCCTCGTGAACATGAACTAACAAAGCACCATGACGCCGATTCAAGCACGTATGCACAGGAACTTAACAATTATCAAGCTTCCCTTTTGTCACAATGTCCTGGAAACCTATGGCCTAGACGTTCTTACGCTGCATATTGCCCTCGACCGATACTAATCAACAAGCAACACCAACAACAAGCTTTAGCGATACATGAGGCTCTAGCTGTTTCCATTACCGACATTGTTGAGAGATGGTGGACTGATAAGGAAGCGCGATTTCCCCAGCGCATGCCTTTGCATAAGGAAGAGGAGGAACTCCTGCAGGTATGTCACCCTCTTTTTTTTCTTTATTAATTGCCAACAGCTTTTGGCACAAAAATATTCTAATCAGTCTGCTACTTCTCCAGTGGTTAGAGTCCCGTGTATCATGCGGAGATCTACAACCCTACTCTATGTGTCAAGGATCGGTACGTAATGTCTAATATTCTTCAAATTATCTTAGACTATCTTGAAGTCAAACAGTTCAAGTTCGCTTCGAGTGAAAAACTTCGATCTTACTTCGTACTTATTTAATTCGCTCTATTAAATAATTTACTGATTTCTGTTTGTTCAGTGGAGACCCGATTTCATGACTGAAGAAGATGAGAGTAATCATCACAATGAAATCAGGGAGAAATATCAAATCACGGAAATCAATGCCCGCTTCCCGTTTAATGGGCTCATGCATGGAGCTTACGGTCAAAAAGCTCTAGAGAGCATCGGTACGATGATTAATGGACTGTCCAGTGCCGTAAACTCAGATAAGGTACGCTGAATTATTTCCTATCGCTCAGTCTATATTCTAACAGTATATAGCTCTATGAAGGGGCGTTCAGTCTCGCCAAAACGGACATACCGCTACATATTCTTATGGAAGACGAAGAAGGGTTTGACATACATCTATTTTTAGAGGCGGCGCAGCGGAGTCGGAGTGCTATGACACGAGTTGTCCGCCCTTCAGACCTTAGGCTGATCCCTGATCCCCAAAAGGAGGGGAAACATCGTCTCTGCTGCCTTTGTGAGAAGAATAGAGATGCCTGTCGTTCATCTGAGTCATCTACTTTTGAAACTTGCGACGGAGAGTCAGTAGAAGAGATTCAACAAATTGGCGTCGAAATGCGCCAATACGAGTTACTCTCCCTACAACCAGAGATATTGCGTCAAATTAGTCTGCGATGTTTCAACGATATGCGGACTATCCTTCTAGTCCACGACAAGCGCATTCTAGGCATAGTTAAACAGGAACTTGATTCACTAGTACAACGAGGATTGATAAATTCCACTCAAGCGAAAATCTTGGATGAGGGAATCGTGGACACAATTTTACCCGGGTCACAAGAGCTAAAACAACTTCTCCAACAATGCAAGCTCTCACCCACTCTCAAAGATGGTTACATCATAAAACCAGTCCGAGATGGAAAGGGGGCTGGGATTGTCTTTGGGGAAAATTTCACACCTGAGGAGTGGATATCTGCTCTGGAACCCTTACAATCTCCGGAGTTAGTTGGGGGGACAAATGGGATCGTACAGCGTCGGATCGTACCTCGCTTATATGATGTAGTCGTAGGTGCATCGGGGGAGAGGGTGAGATACCCTATTTATGGTACATATCACTCCATTAACGGAAAATTCCTTGGGTTGGGGGTTTGGCGTTCTACTGACGATCCGGTATGCGCAAACACTAGAGGAGGATCTTGCATGTGCTCTGTCATTGATAGCAGCACGGCTTGATCCATCTCCAAATAAGGAAAGATGTGAGCGATGTAAAAATGGCCGCTCGATTTTGTTAATGTTTATAGCTAGGGTGTTTCATAGTTACCTCTGGAAAAATATACATTCTTGATACATGATCCTCAGCACAAGGCGTTGCGGAATTAGTGGGTCTTAAGACGGTACCGACTTTATGGAGAGATGCGGGCCGGGTCGGAGGAAAGTGGGGCTCTGCGGTATTGTAAAAGCCGAATATTTGATAGGAGCGTAGGAATGAACCGAGCTCTTAAAATAGAGAAATATCGATAGGAAATGAGTGAAGCTTGCAGGTCATGGGAGATCATCCTTCACGTAAGGACCGAGCTACGACCACGCCATTGTCTCCTGCACATCATCTCGGTATTCGGAGATAGGCATAGTCTCCGCAAGTACGAGACGTTCCGATTTCCCGGGACAACACATTCGAAAGCTCGTACCCGAGACTCCAGGAGAATTGGCTGACATCACAGAATCGTTCTTCCGAGAAAGGCGGCCGACCGTCAGAGCATGGCCTTGACCCTGGAATTTTTACCACTCTTTTACCACTCTTTTACCACTCCATATTCACCGAAGACGCAACAGTCACGATCCCTTAAATAACCTCAAATAGTGGGGGCACTCGTGTATATATACTAGGTAGTCGTAAGAAGTATAGGAGGTAAGGAGTGTGCACGTAAATGACGAAAATATCTAAATCTTAATGTTGTTTTTCCCCGCCGGTAAAGGAATGCTAGAATCTGCTCCGTTCAATGCGAAATAACCGTGCCCACCGTCCCATCCATATCCCATATCCCATATTCCGTATCCATTAAATCCTACGTCCCAGCCCAATCAGTCGTAAACGTTAGACTTTAGTTTCCGCAGTCGATCTCCCAAGAAGCCCAGTTGGCGTTGGGAGGGGGAACGTTGCTGCAGGTCGAGACGGAGAGAGCAGTGCGGCCGGAAGTGCAGATGTTGTTGGTGTAGACGTAGACTGGCATCCATAGTTAGCTATTTGTACTTGGCAGGCGAGTTAGAGAGCAGAAGAACTTACCAGTGCACCCGTCAGCAGCGGGTGAGTACATGGCCTCGAGATTAACAGAGTTGACGCCGGGGCCTTCGGGAATACCCGTGAATTCGTGGCAGGCGTTGGCATCGGACTGGTCAACGGTGTAGAAGCCGTAGTTCAGGTCCGAGCAGCCGTCAGCGCCGAAGACACGGAACTGAGCTAGACGGGCACCGTCGCGGGGAATGGCAGTGGCGCTGGCGCCGAAAGCGAAGGCAGCGGCTGCGGCGATGAAGGTAGTGAACTGCATTTTGATTGTGGTTGAAGTTGTGGTGTTTAGTTGGAGTAGAAGGTCGTTCGGTTGAGATGCGGAGATCTGATGTTATTTATGGTCGAGTGATTGATTGATGGGTGAGACTGGTTGATGGATGTTTGGAAATCGAGGTCGGTCGTCTACCCTTTATAACAACGTGAGGTCTCTATCGCATCGTCCCTCTTCTAATCCACGTCGCAAGGACCATCATTTCTTAACCGAGTTTCGTTCGTCGAATTTGGCGAACACGATGTTTGGCACCCAATCTGACCATGCGGAAAAGACGACGATGCAAGGAGTAGAGTCCCTGGACTGAGCCTCCTCGCAAATAAAGCCACAGCTCGGATAGGTTATTTACCAACCCAGTAGCTGAGGACGAAGCAGCCAATCAAGCAGCACGGGGCCGATGAAGATCTATCCGAAGTGGGAATTGCCGTCTGACGCCCAGAGAAATTCACAGCCCCCAGCACTTGTAAGTTGTGGGGTTCTGAGCATGTAAAGTAACATGTCGGTTGACGCTTTTTACGAAGACTATTGATGATCGACAACAGAATTCACCGATTGACTGGCTCGACTAAATTTGGGTTGCTGGGATGTCTTTTCGTATGCCTCACCTAAGCACCAAAAAACCGTGAGAGCTCTAAACTTGCAGGGCTTGTCAGTAGCATTTCTCTCTTCATACAGTAGCGTACAGCTCATAG
Organism: Annulohypoxylon stygium; assembly: GCA_003314315.1. Taxonomy (NCBI): domain Eukaryota; kingdom Fungi; phylum Ascomycota; class Sordariomycetes; order Xylariales; family Hypoxylaceae; genus Annulohypoxylon; species Annulohypoxylon stygium. The sequence goes on along the minus strand of QLPL01000007.1, from coordinate 243,211 downwards.
CAGCATTGAATAATATAGAATTAAATTCCCGATTGGTTCTAATTCAGAGGATTCGGTAGTGACCCATCGTGACCGACAAGCGATTACCCCATAAACCGCTAGACATATAGCTATGGATCGAGTGTAACCACGCCACGATGCTGCATCGAAGATGCCGGAATTCCCTTTGATTTTGTCCGGTTTGCCATTCTCCTCGGTCGCTCGGTTTTGCTTCGCGTTAAAATAACACATCGGAGTTAACTCACATTGAGCCTATTGCTTCTTCAATACATGCCTTAATGCTGACTCCGACCTCGTTCTTTGAGGCCTAAAAAGACTGAAGGAATAAGACTTAAGATGCAGGGAGACCGTGGTGTTGGTGAATTTCTCGTATCGATTCCCAGGTGGCCGCGTGTTCATGCGATGTAGATTACTGACCAGTCACATCTCTCCAATAGAGACAATTTACGTAGGCGGCTTTCCTCGGAGCGGCGTCACCGGATGCACTCCTTTCCCTCTCCAGTCACAACATGTCACCCGATGCTGGAGCGAAGGAAGGGAGCGCAGAGCCTCTTCCCGGTAGTGATCCTCCATACGAGTTTATCCATGGTAGAGTTATGTAATAATTGCAACACAGTAACTACTAATGTTGCAATTTTCATCAGAACTCATTTGTCTGCCTAGAAATGTACGAATAATTGTGGTGAATCTGTTTGGCGTTGGTTCAACAACGAAGACCATCACTAATCATAATACACTTGTCCTACGGTTACTAACCGACCCGTCGCAAGGGACGGAGTTTTCTTTGAAAGCTGTCGGCTTCTTTTCGAGACATTACAGCGTAAGAAGTCATTTCCAACAACCATCGGTCTTCATCTCTCGTACGTGACGATGATATCGACGCTGCCTTCTATGAAGAAACTTTTGTGATCTGGCGACAAGCTTCAAAGCCTAACTATCCGACATACACCAACATGCAGGCATATACCTCTTCAGCTGAACCGTTGACATACTACTATGATGCGACGTGGAACACTTAGAACATCACGAAGTACCACTCAACCATTTACTACTCACGCCCCTGGTCACAGCATGAAACTCAATGACGCTGTTTCAGTGGGTAACGCTGGACAAGTGAGCAAATATGAGAAACTCAACAAACTGTAAGACAACACAACACTGCAGGAGTCAAGGTAAAAGGGCTTATTGTGAGATAAGCCCTAACCCAGTTCAAACTCCGTTGCTTCGTGTGCTCTCATCATATTATAATGAAGAATCGAGTAAATTCAATGACCTACTACCTAGTGTACAAGCAAGAGGAAGAGATGTCTAATTGCCAAAACCGCTAGAGACTGCAATCTGCCTCTCCCCTCCGTGCTATAGGAGAATCGGATGTCGTCAGCCATCGTGAGTCGACGTACGACTGGCTGGCCTGCGGATAGTGGCGATTTGGAGAGAGGGTAACTTTTCGGACGTAATTCGCAGAAACCGAAAATAAGGATGGTTCTAAGTCGGTTTCCATGTCGTCGAGCTCACGTTACCTCTTTGCTAGGCTATCTGGATGCCTAGAATCCACATGCGAGGGTATGGGATAGATACCTGACCAAGAGTTGTCTCTTGGTAGCTCCACATCTCACCATACCCCCTTTTCGTCTTCCCCTTTTCTATCTAATTTTCTTTCCTTTTTTTTCTCTTTCAAACAAGAACTAACAAAACTAGGCAGACGCCTATCTAGCTCATCTACCCATCCCTTATGCAAAGAGATTAGCCACGCTTCCATCGGACCAGGGATCACTATCCGGACTACAGAACTCCGAAGTCGTATCCCACATACTCTCCTCCTCGTCCTGGCTCCCGGCCTCATTCACGTCATCAAGCTTCGTATGCGTCTTCTCAGCCTGCGAGCTTCCCTCAGCTACGCAGGTCTCCTCCGTGGATTTCCTACCAGCATTCTCACCAGCACTCTCACTTCTAAAACTAACCACGATCTCCGGCACGCCTCCACCTTCTCCCGTCTCCCTTCTGAGCGGCGTAACTGGTGACTACAGCAACGATCGTCAACAATTACGTTCTAATGGTCTCAGGGGTATTATGAGAGGGGCTACTTAGAACATACCGGCAATCTCAGCTCCGGGATCTCGTCCGCGTCGGGCACATCGAGGTGCCACGAGTTAACCGCAGCACATACCGACGCCGACGTGAAAGCGGAAGTGGGAGTCGGTGAGCTAGCATTTGTCGTCGTGAGCGTAGTTCCCGGCACCAATTCCGGCACGTCCTCATCGGACACCTTCGTCTGCGACTCGCTGTCCTGTCTTTTGAGGAGGGGGGAGTGGTGGCGATGGAACCGTTCCAATGGCTCGAAGCCTGCAAGCTCGGCGGCTACTTGCCGGACGTTCGCCAGCTCGACCTCGAGGTCGCGGTTCCTATGCTCGAGGACGCAGTTCTTCTTCTCTGACTCGTCGAGTCGGTAGTACACGTCTAGCGATGGGTATAGGGGTAGACCTTGGAACTCGATATTAGTCCGATCCCACTCCGCGAGGACGGAGGGACCCAATTCCCCGGCGATCTTCTGGATCTCCGCTTGAGGGAGAAGTTGGGCTTGTAGCTCTTGGCGGATCTCCAATTCCCTAGCAGCTTTCTGCTTCTGGATGAACGACATGAATCTCGTCTCGAAGTCCGTGTTATCCCGTTCGAGCTGGTTCAGCTCATCGTACCAATCGATGCACAGGGTATACCACTCCGCCTTAACGCGGTGAGCGGCCTGCTTAGCCAATTTCTTTCCCTCATGTTTCTCCTCATCTACCTGTTTCTTAAGCCCCTTATTCTTATCCTCAAGCTCCTTAACCTGTTTCTCCAACTCCCCAATCTTGCCATGCATCTCCTCGATCCAGAGCCCCTCCACCTCGTTCTCATTCTTGCCCTCCTCGTAAGCCATCAGCCTCGCGTTCTCAAGCTGGAGCGCCTTGACGAGGCTGCACAAGCCCTCGATCTCGTTCTTGCGCTCCTTGATCTCGCCGTGCTGCACCTTCAACACTTTCTGGATGCCCTCAGCCTGCAGGGTCAGCATGCGACTGAGCTGCCGCTCGTCATTCAGTATCTTGTTCGCCGAGCTAAGCTGCTCCTTCAGCTTCGCCACCTCACGGGCCCGGTTCTCCTCGTTGCGGATAGCCTGCGTAGTATGTTTCAAGCTCTGCTCCAGCGCCGCCACGAGGCTCTGATGCGAGCGGTCGACGCACGCCGGAGCAGGAACCAGAGGGCGTCTGCGAGGCGTGGGGTTGCGCGGTGGCGGGTTGATCGTATGCATGGGCCTGGGGAACACCTCCGGCCTTCTCTTAAGCTCGCTCTCCACGAGCGCGACGCGGAGGCGATGGACTTTGCGGAGTAGGACTTTGGCGATTTTCTCCGCGGCCTGGGCTTTCGTCACGCACGACTCCTCCAGTTCTTCCTTCTCCTGCGTCGCTTGTCGGAGGCGCTCCTTGAGGTCCTCGACGGACACATCGTCGTCCGCACTACCCGCGCCGGACCCCGGGGACCCCGGCCGTTGGCAGATACTATTCGACGGCGAGCCTGGACACGGGAGCAGTGGCGGCGCCTCCTCAGGTACGGTGATAAGTGACATATCTGATATTTGGTATCCGTCTTGTTCGAAGAGGCTGAAGCTCAGTGTATGGTTCACGTATTCTCGTATTCGTCTTGTCTTGCGTTTGCGTCTTACCAACACGAAAAGTGTGTGTGAAGTTGTAAGAAGCAAAAAAGGACGGGGTCGAGAAAAGAATGTGGCGGGATTATTTCACGATTCAACATTTCCCCTGTCAGAAGACCACCTGGGCATCTGTGCCCTTATTCCACTGTATAGGCATCGCAAACTCAAAGCCCCCTTCCCATATGCTTAATGTTGCTGGACCCTTCGCCGGAGCGCGAGGGACATAGCAGATTTCGACCAGTCAGGTCGTTTTCTGTCCATCATATGAGGCTACTCGCGATTTGAGTTCAGGGCAGTTTAACCTCATTTGGACAAACGGCATAGCAGCTAGACCTTGTCGAAAACTATCGATATAGGAGGTCAACGAAATAAAGTTCGCAAATGCCGATTTTGATGACATTTTCGGGACTTCCGCAGTGCAAAACATCGAATAGAGTTGCGCTTTGGGCCACCTGATGAGACTTTAGCGGTAGCACTTGGGGCTATGCAATGCTTAATAGGTAGGAGAATGTGGTCGTGTAATGGCTGCATCGTCGAAGGTAAGGGAATAAGAATAGCGAAAGGGCTTACCGATGTGATGTGATAGAGTTATATCATCTGAGCAAACCTCTGTTCCTCTGGACTTGAGCCCTCAAGATGAGGCGATCCAGGACATTATGACCGTGCCAGATGCCAAAGCAAAGGTTTTATACTCTTACTAACGAAAGAGATCGGACCCAAGCGGGCTATCATGGAAAGGGGTATGATTATTGAATTCCAGGTCTATGTGATATATATGCCGATCCAGAGCAAATGATTCCCCCGTTTCCCCCAGCGCCGTATAATAGCGCACACAGTTGCCTCCCCCAAGATCAACCCAGCATATGAACAAGACAGAAATGAGATCTCTACGCCAAACTTTTGTGTCCGTGTCTACATGGGTATCTGACACCCTGAGAGACGCTTCCAACAGTGCGCAGAACATTCCAGCAACTACCATATCGGAAACCTTCAGCCACCAAGGTCACATATCGTGACTGATCAATCAACCTGTTTCTCACAGCCGATGCGACCGAGCAACTCCTTGCGGTCGCTGTGACCAGGTAAACTGACACCAGTAGAACTTGCGGCCCTTTTAACGCCTGTCCGGCGCTCCCATCCCTTTAAATCAATGGCCTCAACACCCACTTCTTCCTCAAGAGGCTGTGCCTCTTCGTACTCAAATTCTTCCTCTTCCTCCTCTCCTTCGTCATCGCTTCTAGTATCATCGGCACCATCGCCCTTCAAGACACGAATGGCAACCCGAATGATCATGAAGAACCAGAAAATGGTTATGACTTGAAGACCAAGTAAGCAATACAAGAAACCCCACTGAACAGAGCTCGAGAAACAAATCGTTCCCTCAAAATCACTAAAGGGCTCGAGATAATGACCCCATCCGTCAGGAATAGGGAAAGGCCCGGTCATATTTGCGTTGGTACCCTTGAAGCAACCCGTGGGTATCAATTCGGGCACATCCTTGTAAATGCTGTAGCAAGTCATAAGGTAGAAAACGTGTCGAGCGACAAACCACGATACCATGAAAATGCCAAAGGTAGCGTCACACGAACGTGCAAAACCCAAGTACTTCAGGCATTTTGCAAGCTATTTCCGAAGTAAGCTACCGCTCGATGTATGATACTAACATTAGATTTAAGTAGATTTTGACTTACCGGCAAAAACAAGTCTACTACATCCATCAGAACAAGGATCAGATTGCCAACCCTGGTGTGGTGGTAGCAATAAGACCCGGAAATGAGGGTGATGGTGATGAAATGATGAGTAAGCATCTGCCAGTGATCCTTTCTGCGCTCCTCGATGTGAATCACGAGGACTTGTTGCAACCAGAAAGCCCACTGAGCTAGCATATACGCCTTCATAAGCCCGTCAAGTTCTCTGTTTGGCCAATCCGTCCAGAGCGCTTTCATGTTCAGATAATACGGAGATTGAGAGTATAGATACTATTCAAAAATTAGTACTTTTGAGGGAGTTATATGAATCGGTATATCAGATGTAATGTCATACCGTTCCGAGAGACCAGAAAAAACTGTAGTAGATCAACATCCAAGCTTGCTCTGAAAACCGAGTTATCTCCTTTCTCTTAGAAATTCCCCAGTGTCTCGCCAACGGCGCCAACAAATGCTCCATAAAGCCGGCGCGAAGCCCGGTGAAGAGGATAATGCAGAATGAGATAAAATGGTAATCATTTGATCCAATTGCATATTTTCCCGATTCCGAATTGTAGTACGACAAAGTGAAGAACTTGGAGGTGTGAGGGCGCGCTTTCGGCAAGCACATGTGGGCGAGGAAGATCAAGGCGATAAGGTTGAAAGCGAGGCCTGTAATTGGAGAGAGTTAGTGGCGGCTAAGACCTAAGATGTGTGCTGACCAGGTAGATAGCGATGTGGTGTTGCTGTCGTGGAACAGGAAACTTCGCAGGATTCAGGGCGCCTTCCAATGGGGAGATGGGAGCTAGATTGAGCATTTTCTATATAGGTTGGCTTAGTTGCGACACGAACTTACCTGTTTGATTCTCTAGAAACCAACGTGCCAAACTCTTCATAGGACCGTCGCCTTTCCTCTTAACTCTCCGAATCAAGACCTTATTATTACTTGTCTGCATATACAATGGACCATTCATGGAACTGCGACTACGCGACTGCATCGCCGGTCTCACCACAGCCGAAGCCGACGCCGAAGCTACCTTAGGCTTTTCAGCTCGAGGTTTTTCAGCATGGGGCTTCATGGCGGTAGTTGCGACCTGTTCTATTTGGGCTGGTGGACTTGGAGATTTTGGTGTATCACCAAGGTCACCAAGGTCTACGTTGGCGACATTGGGCGCCGGTTCGCTCATATTCGGATTAAAGGATCAGTTGGAAGCTTAGCTATAGCAAATAAGCTCAATTGAATCCAATTGACTAGCGCCAGGCTCTCAATCGATCGCGGATATGTCGGTGGTTATGTTCAGTGGCCTCAGGGCGGATCGCGGGCGGCGGGGGCTTTCGCAAACCCGTTCGGAAAAGTACGAGAGGACAAGAGATACACAACCACAACACACAAAAATGTAACGAATGCCTTTTTTTCACACCTAAGTGGCTAACAAGCAACAAGCGAGCAAGCGAGCAGCGAACAACTGTCAAGATCCGGGAACAGAGAAAAGAAAAAACGCCTTGAATAGACAAATCATCACCTTCTTTTCTAAGAAGAACGAGTGTGTCGAAGTTCGAACCAAGTCTCCGCGCGCTTGACGGAGGATAACGAAAAACTACCTAGACAGGTTGGTAGTAGTTCGGTAGGTCGTTAGGCTCGTAAAGCTGGTGGGCTTGCACTTGGTAGGATCGAATATAATACCTCCGTAAAACTCGACGAGGGAGAAGAGTTTAGTGTTTTGAAAGATGCACAGGATGTTGAACCAAAGGTGGAACCTCCCCACCGTCTGCAAGTTTTTGATAGCCAAGATGAAATGGAAGACGGGGCGGTCAGAGCGGTGAACGGGAAAAAAAGGGAGGAGGGGTTCTAGTTACCGTCCACTGCGTCCAGTAACTAGCAGCATCTGTCTGGTCACTTACCTAACGTGGTAGCGTCTATTCCAACAGGGGCATAGTGGATCTTGTAAACTTTGTAGATCGCTAATAGATAGGGGGTTATTTGGTCGGTCGTGGTCCAGCAGTGGTCCAGTCCTGGTCTAATTGTCCATTGGGTTTCTATTGCCCCTCACATCGCTAAAGCTCCTACCTTTTTGCGCCTCCTACTCCCGCTATCCCTCCCGCTATCCTCGCTACAACTAGGTGCTACATATGGTACTCTAACACGCACATTAAAACACGTACATTAATTGTCTGGGTATATCCCATGGTTTTCAATATCTTCCCACGGGTTAGTGCTAGCTTGGGGGAGAGACTCGAATTAGCCCGGGGATGAGATCAGCGATCGATATGCCATCTTTACCTAATGCGGTATCATTCATAGCCTTCACCCTGGGAGCTAATCTGATGATTTGTTGAGATCCTTTTCTTAGCTCGCAGATGCTTGTAGATGAAGCTGATGTAAGTTGGTAGCTTCAATGTTAATTCTATAAACACAATCTTGGACAATCTTGAAACAATCTAAAGTATCTAGAGTCTAGAACCTTCATTAGACTTGCCCACTTTCTCTAGAAACCAGAAGCTTTAAATACCAACCGTCTCGTTTCATCCAATTGCAATATCAACTTGTTCTTTCTATGTAGATATATGGAGTACTAAAGAAGTGGTAAAGGAGGAGCATTCCTTCCGATGCCAGCTACCTTCGATTACTGCGCTAAGCTCTAAAACAAGTAACAGCCCTGGAGCTTGCGAGCATGTGCAACGTCACCTAACCAATGACGATTAATTGCCCGGGTAGGTAGTTCATGACAGCTCGCCGCATAAGTTAGTTTTCGTCACTTATCCATCCGTATTCATATGGATGTTTAGGTAACATTTCAGCGAATAAGCTTTTGTGAATTCCGCACAACCAGATATCAATCGTTCTCGTGGCATATTTGCTTATTCTCCGGGGCTCTTATGGGCGGGGAATCCATGCCAGTTGTCAAGTCAGTCCGGGTTCCGTAAGAATATCTACCGAGGCTTCTATATCGTTATCCTTAATTCAACCTTGGAAGACTTTACTGGTGCCTTCAAAGAACATAGCTGTCCACGGACTTGATTGAAGTTAGCTCTGGGGTGAAATATTGAATCGGCATTCTTGAACTACAAACCAATCAGAATATATGGTTTCAGTGATTGGATAACATATGTCATATGTTTCTTAATTGTAGAAACCGTTGACTCCAACTATCTGGATCTGGAAATCTCAGCCAACCACCCGTAAAGAGCCCCGCATGTTAAGTTCATCTAGCTTACGCCACATTGCCTAGACTTTCTGTGCCACACGTGGCTTCAAGCAATTAAAGATTTAGCCAATCACACATCGCCTTCTATGCCCAACTCTAGAAGCACTTGGAAAGAACAGTAAGCGTCACCACAATTCGTTGGTTCTCTGCGTGACACAGCCTTCCTCGCCTTACCTAATAGTGTCCTACATTAACGCCCCGCGATTCGCCGCCGTGCTGCCTTACGTCCACTTTCCACCTTCGCACCTAAACCTCATCCATCCATCGGTCCTCTCTCGCGCGCCCATCAACGCCAGCCTTGAGTAGATCATTACTCTTTTTTGTTTCTTTTGTGCATCAAGCACGATCATACATATATCGTAATAGACAATCAAGTCAAGTCTAAATCTCTAATCCATACGTATAATCCATACGTACGAACCGCGAAGAACTACGTGAACACGAACGCCGACATGGCCGCCAACACCAAGTACCAGCCGGCGCCGACCCAGGACCCCGACGCGGGCACCTGGTCGCAAGCGCCGCCCTCCTACCAGGCTGCTCCCGCAGCGCACACCCCCTCGTCTCCCCTCTTCGAAGCCGCGCCGCGCAGCAGCGACGACAACATCCCCGACGACTTCAAGTTCGGCGGCTCCGTCGCCGAAGCGACAGTCGAGATCCGCAACCAGTTCATCCGCAAAGTCTACACGATCCTGACGGCCCAACTCCTCGCCACCGCCGCCGTGAGCGGGATAAGTTTCTGGAGCGCGAGCTACAAGACCTGGATCCAGTCGCACCCGGGTCTCGTCTGGGCCTCTCTCGCCGGCTCCCTCGTCTTCATGCTCCTGACCTACTGGAAGCGCAAATCCTATCCGACGAACCTTCTCTTCCTGTCCATCTTCACGCTCATGGAAGCCTACAGCGTGAGCGTCATCGTCTCTCTCTACGACACCTCGATCGTTCTAAATGCCGTCGTTCTGACGGGTGGGATCTTCGTCTTCCTTACTCTATTCGCTTGCCAGACCAAGTACGACTTCACGTCCTGGATGCCGTACCTATTCGGCGCGCTGTGGGGCCTCGTCTTGTTCGGATTCATGGCCGCCTTCCTGCCGTATAGCAGCACCGGCGAGCTGATCTATGGCGGCCTCGCCGCGCTCGTCTTCTCCGGCTACATCCTTGTCGATACCCAGCTCGTCATGCGCAAGCACCACGTCGAGGAGGAGATCGCCGCCGCCATCAGCTTGTACCTGGACATCCTCAACCTGTTCCTCGCCATCCTGCGTATCCTTAACAGCCAGAGTAACAACTAAGCTGTTGGCTAAGATGTTGGATGAACGAGTTGTGAGATAGAGATTAGGGAGACTACGACTGGGCAAGGGAAAATGAGACATCAGCTGTGGACTATAGGTTATCTTCGATGGGAGGATAGGTAGTTCTTATTCATGGAAATTGACGTTCCGATTTGTCCTCGTTAGACTCGTCTATCGTTCTTTTCCTTCGATTAATTGTATGGATTAGGGAAACGGCGTTATAAGAAGCAACTCTAGCTTGATATTTGAAGGGCCACTCATAAGAGACATCGAGATTCTGTCAAGATTCCGTCCGCTAGCATAATCAATGTAGCTTGAGTTTTTAATTATGAGAGCGTTTTTATTGACTGGTGTGTCTTTGTAACTCTATACTATCGTGAGCAACCGAGGATATGAATCAGTTCAATTCATCTTGTACGCAATTATAGCTGGCCGTCATATAAGACTAGGGGCCTACACAATACGGCGATTCCTACTACAGCAAGGAATAATGTGTAGAATATTAAGTATCATGATTACGAATTATATACCTAATTAGAAGGCAAGATTAATATTGGTAGACATCAAAGAAAACTCGTATTGATATCTGCATTAGAAGGCACTAATACTAGGAGAAAAGGGGCATGAAAGTAGAAAAAGGCTACACAGTTTGCAACTAGTAAAACGGACATCGACTCGCAGAAGTTACAAAGGTAGCTCGGTTGTCCCCCTCGCCACCTTCGACTTCTCAGCGGGACGACGTGCCTAGATATGAAAAATCGGGGAACACAAGGTTGTTTTCTTTTCCCATAGTACCATCGTCCCTTTTCCGAAAATTGGGCATGCAATAATTGTAGGGGATATCAATGCCGCCCGGGTCTTATTCCTGACAAGCTTCTTCACCAAACCCTCTGCTTCACACTCCTCATGCACCAACCATTAGCTTTTTTAGGGTTTCATATAACGTCGTCTCGAATGGCCTTAGTTCAGGGGGTCGGGGACTAGGGGGATATCAAACACCCAACGCCACAATCCATACTGCTATCTGGCCGCCGGTATACCAGAAGTAGAGATAGAAAAGATGTCGTTCTAAGGCATTTAGTTGCCGTCTCCCTCGCCGTTCGCCTCGGGTGTTCCTGCAGCGGCGGCAGCTTCTCGCGCCATTCTCGCCTCGATTTCGCGCAGTTGCGATTCGCGGGCCAACAGCTCCTGTCGCTTCTCGTTAATCTCGCGTTGGACCTTGACCTCGATCTCGCGAAGCTTCTCCTCTTCTCGGCGTAGCTGCTCCTCCTTTAGGCGCACCGATTGGGAAGCCAAGTCCTCGGGGTTCATAGAAGAGTCACTGCAAATATCTATGTTAGAATGCAAATCACATCATTAAGTTTTCAGTGGTCACTTACACTCCGGCACCGCCCTCAACACTCTTAGAAAGCTTCTCGGTACGGTAGTTCTCGTAGAGGAAATCGTGGGTGATTTCCTTCAAATCGGCAAGATGGCTGTGGAGAAGAGCGGATCGAATGGCGAGGAAATCGGAGTGACGAGGGTTGTCGACCTCAACAACACCCCAGGGATATTGACGAGCTCGGACTTTGCGACCTCCAATCTCGATGACCTCCTCAGAGCCAACGATAGCAAAAGGCATGAGGCCTCTGAGCTCAGCGTTCTCCTCAACGGTATCCTCGTCGTCCTCCTCAATATCGTAAGGGAAGTTGTAGACAGGGATTCGGTAGTGCTCGATATCCTCCATGACGAGCTTCTTCGACTCAGCGAGTTCGGCGGGGGTGAGCGAATCGGCGCGGCCAATGACGGGAATAACGTTAACACGAGGAGCAAGGCGCTTCATCAGTTCGATATCGAGTTCACGAAGACTGTTCAGACTGTAAGCAGATAGCAAGCGTGTCAAGCGAAGACTAAGACGTACCCGTGACCGGTGGGAGTGATAAAGTACAGCATGGCGTGCACACGGTTGTCCCTGAACCTGGGGTTACGCTTGATACGCGATTCCTCGGCCAGGATGTCGTCGTATTGTCGTTCGAGATATCCAACGATCTCGGAGAAGCTGCAGACTCAAGATATTAGCCACTGACGACTGCCGCGTCAAGTACTGAACCATACCTTGCTTCATTGTCAATCTGGTCACCGAAGCCAGGGGTGTCAACAATGGTCAGCGAGATGCGAGTACCCTCCTCGTCCAATTCGAGCTCTAAAAGGGGGTAGTTAGAATCAATTGTCATCCTCGAAGCGTTCGATCAACTAACCAACGGTGATCGGCTTAATCTTAACACCATCCTCAACGTGAGCAGCGGTGGCGTCATCGGAGTCCTTATGGTTCAGAACGCTCTTGCTGCAGAGGGTGTTTACGAAGGTTGTTCTGCCTAAACGACAACAGACATTAGCAATTCGATCGATGCGTAGCTAGGCGGTCGAGTATTTGTTGCCCAAGTGGCAATGGCACGTCGGACGCGTCGAGATGTTGAAGAGGAAGATTTACCTGTTCCCGAGGCACCGCAGACCATCAAGCAGAACTGAATCCCCTTCTTCACGTTCTTCTTCCGGCGCATCATCTTCTGGGAACGCATCATGACAAATTAGCAGCTGCACTGTTAGATAGGAAATGATGAATTGGTGGAGGAGTTGGACGCGAATCTGTAGAAGTAGAATAGAGGTGCAAGTAGGTTGCAACGGCCGATGCAAATTTTGGAATGAGTAACAGTAAGTAGCAGTGTGTAGCAATGTGTAGCAACCGGACAAGGCGTGATAGGGGAGTGTGTGCTCACCGCTGGGGACGACATATTAGGCTAAGACTTGGGTTTCCAATGGGCTGACGAAGTTCCGCTAGCAGAGAATTGAAATTAACAATGATTGACGATTGAACAGGACTCGTCAAAAAGCGAAACGGATCTTCGTAAATGGTAAATGGGGGTATCTCAAAACGGTGGATTGTGAAAGGGGCGGATCACAGCTGGGAAATGTTGATGAAAGGTAGAAACCGAAAAAGATTTGAAAAGTTGTTCGGGTCTCGCTTTACAACAGTTCAAGGTTGACTACTAGGTAGTGACCAGTGACCAAAGTAGCTGTTGATGGGTAGATGGGTTGATGGTTCCAGTTCTCTCCTTCCCTGAAGTCTCCTCTCCAAAAAGTGCAATTTCAACAGCACAAAATAAGTTGCCGTAGAACGGGGACTAGACAGGGGGTGGGGGACCACTAGAAAGGCACCAAATCTGAGCACGGATCACCTTGGTACTATCAAAATTCAGGGGCTCAGGCCTTGATAGCCAGCAGCACTTGCCTAGTACTGTGCAGTAGCAACAAAAACTAATAAGTACCTAGGTACAAATGTTACAACCATTTAATTGGACAAGGTAGGGTTGTCCTAGTTTGGCCCAGTTGCAGCTTCCCCGTGTCAAATTAACACGAGGCTGGAAGATGTCAAAAGGGTAAGAATCTTAGAGACTAGGGGGTTTCTGAATCGGTAGCCAACCGTAACTGCCCTTTCATTTTCTTCTATGTACATACGATGCTTACATGCCCTTTTACCTTTAGGTGGATATAGGGATATTATAGAAGGAGCCATACCATCCACACATCACGGATAGGAAGAAGTCGAGACCGGCACTTAGCGACACAGCCACACAGTACCTAGATTTAGGGATGTTACAGCGTTGCAACGGAAAGATTACGCCACCAAACGCTCACCTAACTCACCTAACACACCTACTTAGAGCTTGCCCACGGTTTGATAGCTGCTTCCCCAAACCGTAGGCTGGATCTAACAAGGTTATCTCGTAATGTGTGTGTGGCTCTTGGTCCGTGCACCGCATCTTCAAATCTCCATACCACCTCACGTATCCATCCATGATTCAAAGTACCCGTGGAACTCTCACGTGTACTGTACTGTACCTGCGCAACATATTACATTCATCCCGTCCAATCCTCAGTGAAAAGGTAAAAAGGTAAAAAGCCAAGTCGTGATAGCTATCATCTTCAATCCTACAACTATCATATCTCTTCTCTCCAAACTCACTTAAATCTTCTATTTTATCTAATATTCCGGCTTTTATCATATTGTCGTATCGTTCGTTTGAATCTTCAGCCTCCCGTTCGTTAGCGGCGGCTTTGAAGTACAGTGAAGCTTATAAGCTTAGACTGGTTAGCGCTTATGGTTGCGCTCTCTCCAGTGGCTACCTACGTCTATATCATAGGTTCATTTAAAGCCATCCCAGACATCCAAGACGGGGAGCTTCGCGAATGTGCTATACAGCTATGATCTGGGATACCGAAACGATTCCCGAACTATCTGGTTCCCTTTGATGCTTCGCATCTTCGATTCATTCATTTCGTCGGCCCTGGTCTTTACCCTTTATTACCCTCTTATACCACCGCCTCTATTATCGCAGCAGCCTAATTAGAGAGCCATCATGAATACTAGACCGGTCATAGAAGGTTCCTCTGAGCATGCTGCTCTATCTGTCACCTTCAACAGCGATGCTAGTCGATTTGTTGTTGGCCTAGATTCCGGTTTTGCCAGTATGGTCCCTATTAGCTATAACATGCTTGTATTTCTAGCTTACATGCAGTCCTCATGCTTACGAAATTCATAGTCTTTCATTCAATCTCATCCCAAATACAAACTGCAAGAGGTAAAGTGGTCTTCCTTCATTTAAATCAGATAGATCCTAATAATTTGTAGTTTTTAACGCGGGCCTTGGTCTTGTCCAGATGATGGGAAATGCCAATTATCTTGCTCTTGTCGGTGGCGGTCGTTCACCCAAGTTCCCACAGAACAAAGTCATAATATGGGACGACAGCAAGAACAAAATAGCCCTTGAGCTAGCTACTTTAACTGCCGTTCGCGGTGTGCAGATCTCCAAGTCAAGAATTGCTGTTGTCTTGCAGAATAGCGTGCGGGTTTACGCCTTCCAAAAACCTCCAACGCCATTAGCCAGATATGAGACAGCAGATAATTTCCTTGGTCTTTGCTGTCTCACTGAGAAGTATTTGGTTTTCCCGGGTAGGACACCTGGTCAAGTTCAGGTTGTGCAACTGGCAACAGACAGCGTCAGCATCATCCCTGCTCATTCTTCGAGTTTAAGAGCGTTGCAGCTCAGTGCAGATGGGGAGTTACTCGCTACCGCAAGCGAAAAGGTAATGAGAATTCTAGCGATTCACAAAGGTGTCACTGGCTGATTATACATAGGGTACCATCGTTCGCATCTTCTCCACTAATAGCTGTGCGAAGCTTGCGGAACGACGGCGAGGTAGCGAGTTCGCTACAATATACTCTTTACGATTCAGTCCATCAGGGAACATGCTTGCTTGCACCTCTGATAAGGGGAGCTTACATATCTTCGATGTGCCTAACCCGCGCAAAGCAAGACCCAGCTCGCCGGCTCCTAGCATTGGCGGAGGTAGCTCAAATGCCGAGGCCACAAACAAATGGGGATTCTTAAGTAATATTCCTTTCGGACCCTTCTCCGACGTTTATTCCTTCACCTCAGCCCCATTCGAAACTGGAGAAGAACCACTCCTACCCAGCCCGGCCAGAGCAGCGGAAAGGGGCGATAATACAGTATTAGGCACTAGTAGGCCAATGAAAGGTATCATCGGATGGATAGGCGATAGGTCTCTCGTTGTCGTCGGCGCTGGGCAGGATGCACGATGGGAGAAGTTCGTGCTCAAGGAGGAAGAGGGCCGTACTGTAGTCTACAGGGAAGGCTGGAAGAGATACCTGGCGAATTAGGGAAGGCTCAAGGAACACTTCGCGAATCACCCCGCTTATAGAGTCCCGCCGCATTTAAGGGGTAACCCAGAAGAACAATGGGTATTGGTTTGAAAGCCAGGCTAGGCATGGGAAATCAGCACGGAGTAACAGGGCTCGAGGGATTTGGCGTTGAAATGGCGGGGAGGCGTCTTAACATCACTTTGCACTAGGATATGTGCTGGCGAGGTCATCTTAAGTATACAGCGTTGGCTTGAAATGGAAGGGTATCTTTATTAGCGATTAGGCAGTTTTCGTCAATCTCTATATGATCGCGGAGATCTGCTTCTACTTCTCCGTCTGCTTTTGCGATCTCTATCTTTGTCTCTACTCCTATCTCCGTCTTCGTCATCGGGATAGCGAGAGCGCTTGCTGTGTCTATCCCTATCATCCCGATCTCTCCGTCGGTCTCTGTCGCGGTGTCGGTCACGGTCGTCATCTCGTCTCCTTCGTTCGCGGTCCGTAGAATTATCCCTCCGCCTTGGAGGAGTTTCGTCTCGATCTCGACTGCCCCGGTCTTTCGCGACCGGAGTCTCGTCTCTCCTAGATCTTTCCTTGGCGACAGGGGTTTCATCGCGTCTAGACCTCCTATGACGATCGCGATCCTCGCTATCTCTCTCCTTGTCGTCTCTTTTAGAACGATGACTGTGATGATGTCGATGCTTCTTTTCCTTCCTTTCTTTCCGCTCGCCCTCTTTCCTTAGGGCCCGTTCTACTTCCTGCTTCTTCTCCTCGATCAAGAAGCCCTTCATAGGATCGTCTTCATCGTGCTCTTTAATCAGCTTCGCTAGCTCCCTTTCTTCTTTGATCATTGGGCGTCTCTCTTCTTCACCACTCTCCTCCATCTCCACGTCTTCTCCCTTCGCCGCTTTCTCGCGCCTTACGATATCCTCCCATGAGACTTTGAACTCCTCCGGATCCTCGTCGTCGCGGGCCTTGTAACGTGCATGATCGACCCTGACAAGCCGTCCATTGATCTCTGCACCTCCCAAGTTGTCTACAGCCAAGTCCGTGCTTCGCTGGTCCTCATATTTGAGCCAGCCAAACCCTTTGCTTTTCCCAGATTCCTTGTCGCGTGCTAATTTCAGAAACACGGGTTCCCCAAACTGTGAGAATATTGTGATGATGTCGCCCTCCGATAGCTCGTACGGCAGGCCACCGAAATTGATGAATGCGGTATCGCGATAGTCGGTGTGCCAGGAGGCTTCTGGTGGTCTAAAATTTGTTTGTTAGCTGGTGAATTGAGTGAAAAGTGTTTGAAAAAGTTGTCTTACACTCCGTTTTCAATCTCGCGCTTGTTGAGTGCTTGGATGGCGCGTATTTGATTCATTTTGTTGTAGCAAAAAGCCTCCCAATATTCACCCCAATAGCTCGTATAGTAGTATTATATTTGAATATCAAACTTGGAAGTTATGGGGTTTCATGGACACGCGGTAAACAGCTTGAGAAGGCTGCAAACTGTTGAAAATGTCAAGAGCTTAAGCTGCAAGGCTGAATTATGACGGTATTTTTTCAAGCTGGACCTCCGAAGGTACCTGTTAGCTGTCAAGAAGTACCTGTACCTGACAAGTGCCGCCCCGCGAACCCCTGTGCTGGGGAAACGTCGGACCGTCTGGACCTGGCAGCAGATCCACTAAATCCCGGTAGGCCAGCACCTTAATCAAATGCTGGCTCAGGTGGAAGCTTCAAGGGGGATGAAAGTTATGGATGTTTTTTATGTTGAAAGAAAGAATCACCGGTGAAACGATTTCACTCAGTGCTGATTTCACTTTTTTTTATTCTTTATCTGTTCTTAAACCACCCCACCTAAATTCTGTCATATTACATTATTACATACGACTTATCTTGTCTTGAGTTGTCTCATTTCGTTGAATAAAAAAGAGGGAGGAGATTAAATCTCCAATCTTAGATCGATCGTCATTCTCAACGCGTTTCAATTACATAGCCGAATAGTTCAAAGCTGAAAGTCCAAAGTCAACCCTTAAGACGCGCTTTAAGGGTCTGACCATAATCGCATCGCCAACTACGCCAACAACTCTCTGGGCGCATTTTAACTCCTCCCCAATGCTACCAATAGATCGGAATCAAACATGACCGCCAACTCGAACCGGTTCTCGACCTACACAAGTACCTCCGTCGGTACCGGTACCGGTTCGGAGGGAAAGAAGGATGACCAAAAGAAGGATATGTGGAGTTCTATGCTCGACTCCGTCGCCAGCGGCAAGAGATTACCTGAGAAGAACTTGCTGGTTCTAGGTATAAGCCATATGAACACATTTCTCAAATCGCGGGACATCGGCGACTAACACGACATATTAGGGGGTTCCGTAGATTCACAGCGAGACTTCCTCGAAGCCCTGTCGAGCAACGATACACGAAAGAATCTTGACCGGAACAACCAAAAGATTCCGCCAATAGCCAATAGCTTCGCACTTGGTTATACATATTATAATGTCTTGGATGCGGACCAAGAAGGTTAGTCGGCGAAGTCTCCGAAGATCCCTACGACCCCTTTGGCGAACGACTCCAGCGCTGACCAAGACCAGACATCCTAGCACGAATATCTCTGTACCTACTTACGAGTCCGGCGCCTTCCTTCACTTCACTCATTCAACCCCTTTTGACTCCCCAATCGATTCCGAACACCTTAATAGTAATACTGCTCGACTGGTCGCAACCCTGGTTATGGATGCGACAACTACGGGAATGGCTATTGCTTCTGCGGACGGTCATTATGTCCTTAAGCCCGGAGTGCAAAGAGACTATGGAAGAATCAATGAACAACTGGAGGGATCGCGGTCGAACAGGCGGATCCGTGAATCTAGATGGTACAGGTGCGGTCGCCGCTGAGGGAGATGTCGCGCTACCCCTCGGACCAGGAGAGTGGGAAGACGGACTAGGTTTGCCCCTATGTGTCGTCTGCCAAAATGTGAGTGATGTTAGTCCAACTCACATTCCCAATACACTAACATCAGCGTCTAGTCCGAGAGGATAGACTACTTAGAGAAATCCCAAGGTTGGAAGGAAGAGAAGTTTGACCTCGTTCTCCAATATCTCAGGACGGTCTTGCTAAGACGTACGATCCCTAATATGCAGCTCATAGTTATATCGTATACCGCTTGCTAACAAATGACAGACGGAGCTTCTCTTATCTACACGACACCATCGATGGAGTCGCCTCTACAGACCCTTGTCCACGCCAGCCTCGGAATTCACTCATTACTAAAGCGCACCCCCTTAAAAACCAACGTCATCGACCGAGACAAGATTGTCGTGCCTCCAAACTGGGACTCGTGGGGCAAAATCCGAGTGCTACGAGATGGTTTTGATGTAGAGCAAGTCAGCGAGGGTTGGGTAATAGATCTCGACCAACCTTTTCCCATGCCCAGGATCGAGAACACAGGTGATATTAACCAGGCGAACGGCGATTTTAATGACATCGACGAACCCGAAGGATCAGCTGTCGTATTGTATGAAGAGCAAGTTCAAGATACGAGTCTAGACACCCTACAACTAGCCCAAGGAATCAAGGACACGAGCAGGTTGGAGATACCATCGGTTGATACACAAGCTTTCCTCGCGAACCAATTAGAACGACTCGAACAAGCAAAGAAGGCGGACGAAAAGGCCGGCAAAGACAACTCTTTCGCACAAAGTGCTACCGACGACATGATTAGCGACCACATTGGCCCTGTACAATTCAATATGGGAGGCATCCAAGTAGATGCTGACGACATGGTCCAACGTCTTAAGGTAAGCTAATATTTTTATTCCTGTAGTATACAATAGAAACTAATTTCTTTATAGGATCGCCAAGCCTATGGTCACTCTCCCGAACCTCTTCTAGACGATGAATCCCAACTGGAAGAAGGATCGGCTCCAGTTGACACAGATACCCTTGCCAAGTTCTTTGGCAACTTGATGAACAGGAAACCTACCACACCAGGTCCCGTGACTAAGGCTTGATAAGGCCAAGTAGGACGCGGATGTATGGTGGTCGATACTTGGTAGAAGCGAATCTGTCCGTACAAGCGGACCATTTAATCCTCCATCATAAGCGACACACCCGATACGCTACACTAATTGCGATCCACGATCGGCTTCTGAAGTTCTTTTCCACCTGTACAATTACCCACGGAACTAAACCACGTCGGTGTCGGGGAGAAGGAGGAAAAGGGGTACCAACTTACCAAAGGAGGGTTTTTACATTTCGGCGAAGGGTGAGAAGACAAAAACAAAAAAGAGAGAGAGCCTCGCATTAGCACGTACCCGGAGTTTATCGGCCCGTTTTCCGCCTCTATCCGTGCCCTTTTTTTCGTCTTTTCTGTGTACCTACTTACTTATTATGGGTGTTAACTTGTCTAAGGAACCTTGGATGAAGGTCAAGATGGAGAGGGAGCGGAGAGGAAGGTGAAGATGGAGGAGAGGGAGAGCCCCCGCGTCTATGGTTCGAGACTGTAGAATAGATACCCCCTTGCAATAAATGATATGAAGAGAAAACAATGTATTGAATCATGTATGCCTTTAATTGATGTAGTTTTAACGTTTTACGTTGAATCTGATTCTGTAAGTCGTATATTAATTTATGAATGATGGTATGACGTAGATGCCATTTGGATCTTATGCCGGACATCGAGCCGTGTCCGGGGAAAGCGAAATCCTCACCGCAACCCTAACCTCACGAATGCGTGTAAATCCAAAACATCTCAGCATTATCACAGGTATCAATCAAACGCACCCAATTTTCCATAATTTCCAAGGTCAGATTCTTTTCATTCATTTAGGCATCATCTACCTACTAGTTATGCAACCACCATGCAATGCAAATAAACACATCAATCCCCTATCCCACATTCCTCATCCCCTGTCGCACCTATCACACGTAAAAAACACACACATCCATCCCCTAAAACCTATGCCGTAGACGCCTCCCTGGTATCTTTCTCGATCCGTTGAAAATCCTTAATAATAATTAAGGTGATAGAAAGGAGGGGAAATGGGTCACTTCGTGTAGTTTCGGCCGTTTTGTCGTCATAACTCTTACAGTCCGTCAAGATCGTCTGTGTCAAGAACGCAAGATTGCATTCTGTATCAAGACACGTACACCAATATTCATCACAACCGCCATTCCTTCACTCATTTAATGCGGCTGCCATTACCATATCCACGTTAATTGACAACCCCCTTCTCCCCATTACAGCCACAGTCCTCGTTTTGGGAATTCGTCATATCCTCCGGAATACTAGCCGCGGGGAAATGAGGGGTGAATCTGGTCCTCCTGCGCGAGACTTTGACCGTCTAACTTGGTATACGTTCCATCTGATGCCCTAGAGTAGAATCCAGTTCCTTGGGGTAGAGAGGCAGTCTTCGCATCCCGTTTAGTCAACCAAGAATTAACATTCCCGGGGTTGTGATAGCGGAGCGTGAACAAAGCAGCGCGGGGCGACTTGTGGAACGTCCTCAGTTGTGCAGGGGTGGTCTCTTCTCCGACAGCAACCCAGTGCTTACCACCTAACTTCCACGGAATAATTCCACATAGGAGACCAGGGAAGAGGTTAGGATGCTCCAGCATCTCGACGCCAAATGCATTGAGGCTCTCTTTCGCTAGGTACGTATACTTCTGATCACCTAGCAATCCTCCTAGCCGGAACAAGTTTGAGACGGATACTGCATTGACCGATGGTTGGGAGGTGTCCATGGCATCTTTGATACGGAGTAGCGTGTACGGCGCACCCAAGACTGTAGAGTAGAAGGCTCCGCATCTAGCGTTGGCCGTCGTAGGCGCAGGTGTAGGACTGTCGTAGAACAGCTTAATCTGAAGCGCCTGTAACTCATCAGCCCATTCGAGCCACGATTCCTCCGCAGTGCCTTCATAAAGCTCAATGAGACCTTCGATCAGTAAGGCATAGTCCTCAGCAAATGCCTCAATATCTCTACGACCGTCAGAGTAAACTCGATAGAGAATCTTCTTGTCGTTATCCCAAAGCTCATTCTTGATGAATAGGGCAGCCTTCTTAGCTACATCCAGGTACTTCTGCCCTCGTTGAGCCGTGGTGCCAAGAATGCTATCGGTATGAAGGAGCGCAAGAGCTGTGCGTGTCAGACCAGCAATGGCCATACCATTATAGGCAGTTACAATCTTGGTGTCAATTTCAGGCTGGACGCGTTCCCTTTGTCTAGATGAGCGTAGCTTCGCCTTTGCGGCTTCAATCCGATTCTTCACCTCGCGCTCCGAGATTCCTAGCTGGTTACTAAGCCTCGTCGAATTCTTGACGATTTGGAGAACATTTTGGTTGAGGAAATCGTCATGGGGGTCGTTTTTAGGATCGACATTGCCATGTTCTTGTACATTCCAGTACATGGCTCCAATCTCGCTCTCGCGCACGTCGTTGATGATGCTATCGAACTCCTTTCTCGTCCATAAGTAGTATGCTCCGTTGCGCATCACTTTATCACCCTTTCGGGTATACGAGTCCGCTGCTTCACTGGTGTAAAATCCACCTTTTGGTGATAGCATTCTGTCGCTAACAAGGTAGTCGACAGTCTCCATCACGACGTCAGCAAATTCATCATCTTCGGTACCTCCAGAAAGAAGCCAAGCATCCAAGAAAAGGTTAAGAAGCAGGACATTATCTATCAACATCTTCTCAAATGCTGGTAATGACCAGTCTCTCGTGATCGAGTATCGGTGGAAGCCACCTCCGACATGATCATGAATAGCACTATTCACGATCCGTCGTAGAGTATGCAGACCCATTCCGCTGATGTAGCTGCAGTCGTTGGGACCGACGACATCCTGCACAACTTTTGGAAATTGAGTCGCTCTCAAAAGCAGCGATAGCTTTGCCGAGGTAGGGAACTTATCCTCCAGGCCAAAGCCACCAAACATGGGATCGAAGGTTCTTGTAATGCGCTCATACGCCTCTTCGATCTGATCTAAGTCGACTTCACCAAAAACTTCACGAGAATAATCCACAACTCCGGTAGCTGCTCCCCCCTGTATAGAGGAGGCGGGGGCATGTAAGAAATCGCTCCCCGCATGGTTCAGGGTTCCTTCAGCGGAAATATGACTCAGCTCAACTACCATCTTCTTAGCCTCATCGCGAACACGAGCTTCTTCGTCTAGCCATGACGCGAGGACTTTCTTAATAACCACAAGCCAATCGAGGGGTTTTTCAACCCCATCATTTTCGACGGCGATATCGTCCTGGACACCAGGTGCTGCCCAGTACGTTCCACTGAAAACTGGTTCCAACTCAGGGGTGAGGAAAACGTTCAATGGCCAACCACCGCTACCACTAAGGGATTGGTTATAGCTCATGTAAATGTTATCGATGTCTGGTCGCTCTTCGCGATCGATAACAATAGGGACGAAGTTTTCGTTGAGGAGCGATGCGACTTTTGGATTGGAAAAGGACTCCTGCCTCGTAAGATAGCAGTCTAGTAATGGAAAATCAGCACTACTGGATTACATGGATATCAAATATCGCAGGGATAAGTGGATAGCTACGTACGGTGAGAAGCAAGGAAGCCGATGCTGAGAAATATCAACTTATTTTCCTTCTTAGCCCGGTCAATCGCATTGTCGTCCAGCAGTTGCCAAGCTACTAAGCTGTCGGCATGTGCTCGTACATACGGGCTCTTGCTTTCTAGGGCGCGGTTTCTCAACGGCTTGGTTTCCATAGGCTTTCGACATTCTTCTCCTGAAAGAACGGTCGTATCAGTCGATTTGTTCTCGGACGCTGCTAACTGAGCTCCAGCCTGACCAGGCTGTTGGAGCTGTGCTGACATCATATTTTCGGTTGGATCGGTGCAATCGGTTGACTAAGAGAATGGCACGAGGCCTTGTGATTCGACTTCTGGTTCGAGTCAATGTGGATAAGATGTTGATGGTGGCTTTCTTGGATTTGACCAGTATTCCTCCTATGACCAGTATTCGCAGTGTAAGTTTCTGCTTCCTGGGCCATGCGCCGAATCGCCAGCTCTGGCGAGCTTACATGCACCTGTGGGAATACAGCAGTAGGGCTTGCGCAGAGGTAGTGGCCCAGGTAGTGGTGTCAGGCTGATGGTAAATCCTAACGGGTCTTCCCGAAGGCGCAGTTCTAAATGCCGATAGACCAATTAATGTCTTACCGACGAGATACAAGGTTTGAATAGGATGAATAATGTACGAATGTTCAGCACAATGTTAGATTTAATAAGAGTCTCAAAGTCTTAGAGCAGAAGCTTGGGAAGAAAATGAAAGAAGGATGTGAGGGAAATGACGGATTCGAGAGCTCTAACAATACAATAGGTAAGATGACCCGAAAAACCCCACCACTCCACCATTTCCACCGTTCAATGTTTCCACCATCAATTCTTTAGCTCAGTTGCTGCTACTCTGCTACTGCCTACCTACCTCCTACCTGGTAGGACGACGCTGCCTAGACTTTTCGCTACAGCACATGCATGATGCAAGTAGGCAGGTGGGTACCGATGAATGTACAGGGTACGCGATGTACCTATAAATACTAGGGGATTGGAGATCACAGCGTGGGGTAACTCCCACCTGCTCCCATCCGTTCCCATCCACTTGGAGTAGAAGCAGCAAGCCACACCCGAAACAGACCCGAACGAAACTCTATTTATTACCGGTATACCTTATTTATCAGCATCTGAGATTTATGAGATATGACAGAATTTAGTCACATTCTCCCTTGCTTTTTTCACTCTAAGTCGTACCCGCAATGTCTCACTCAAACCGGTCTGGGCAATCCGCTGGGCAATCCGCTGAGTGAGGGGCCATTCTATTCTCGTATACCTAGTAGCCTTATAAAAATACACTTTTTAAAAAAGATACAAGAATGATAAATAATAAGTCTACCAAGTTTACCCCTTTTCAATGTTCCTGTCCAATATGTATACGGTTCCAAGTATCAGTATTTCCAAATTATCCACCATATATATCCCGTGAGTCAATTATCCAGTAATAATAAACCAACCTTTTCCAAGTTCTACGAAGTCGTAGAAGGAAAATCAACAACAACCTTATCGACCCAAATCTCATTACTCTCCGCCCCATCCCCAAGCACAAACGAGAACACAAACTGCAACATGCGGTCGTCGCCCGCGTCAATCGGGAACTGGACCTTCGTCCAATCCGCCATCTCCGTAGTGGCGTTGACGCGGTGCGCGACGGCCTCATTCGCCAGCAGCTCCAGGAACGACGCCTCGTGCACGGTGTCGAACTTCGTCCAGAACGATACCGTCCAGTTCGTTCCCGGGGGCGGCAAAACGATAAGCGGGCTTACGAGCCGTAGGTTCGAGCGCAGGTCGTCTGTCTGCAGGTTCCGCTCCATCGCGACGTGGAAGGCGCCGCAGGATCCGTCGGCACCTGGGGTGGAGATCTCGTAGCCGGTGGACATGACGTCTACGAGGTCGATGCTCCATGGTGAAAGCCCGTTTTCGAAGTCCCCGTTCTCTATTGCGCCTTTGCTGGGCGTTCGTACACAGTTTGGTTGCGACGCGTTTAGGGGCGTGGGGGTTGGACGGAAGGTTGGGAATGTCATGCTAGGCCATGGCTCTGAATCTGGCTCGAATGTCGGGTCCGCTGTTGGGTCTGGGTCTGTGTCGGATGTGCTGCTTGATGGCTGTAGTGATGATGCGCTTCCTAGAATTGTCATCGGAGGGTCTGTAGCAAAGGAGTCGGTCGCAGTACTTGTTCCTGTTGAGTTGCCGTAATCGTAAGATCCACTGGTTTCGCATGGCCAATCGTCTGTCGATGTTGGCGTCGGAGTCTCCCAACAAGTATCTGTCGACATAGACCCGCTTCCAGTTGTGAATCCGGTGGAAGTCGAGTTAGAGAAAGGAGCCGAGGATGTTGAATTCGTAGACGGCGTTGAAGTAATCGAGGAAGGCCAAGACGATGTCGTTAAGTTACCCCCTGTTGTACTTGCTGATGGCACCGTAAACGTCGATGACCCCGTACCAAAAATGCTCGTACTCGTCATCGTCACCCAGGAAGTGCATGTCGTGTTCGGCCAGCGCGCTGAGCTACTGGAAGCTGACCATACTGAGCTACTTACCTGGCTAGAACCATTTGTTGTGAATGAAGATGCAAATGTGGATAATGGAATTGAGGGTGTTACTCCGGATGACCAAGGACCTGTAGGCGTAGAAGATACCCCAGATGACCACGGAGTTGCGGGCGTGGAAGTAGTAGAAGTATTCGACCAAGTCGAACTTAGAGTCGAACTTAGATTTCCAGAGGTCGAAAAAGAGATAGTAGCCGTCGTTGACGACGTTATATTAGCAGCCGTAGTTGAAAAAGTCGAGGATGCACTGCTATTCCAGCCCGTCTGTGTGCTTGGGGTTGAGGTTGTCCATGACGTTGTAGTGTTAAAACTTGGGGCCGAGATGATGGGCGTTGTTGTGTTCGAAATCGTTACTGAGTCCGTAATAGTGGTCGTTATATCAGAAGCTGTAGTCGGAGTGGTACTGGATACTGTGATATTGGAGTCCGTTAGAGAGCCTGTAATGGAGCTCGTTGATCCTGAACTTCCCGTAGTGCTAGTGCTTGTGATATTGACTGTGAACGAAGAAACGGTAGAGGAAGCCGAATAAATGGAGTTAGAGGTGCCTGAAGTCGTCAAGTTAGACGTAAATGAAGTCGAACTGGACACATTGCTCGCTGGTGAACTGTACGAGGGCGTTGATTGAGCAGTACCCCCTGAAGTCGTGGTCACGGTCGTCGTAAATGAGATCGAAGTATCGCTGGTAGACAATTCTGGAGTAGTGATTGTAGATGGTACTGATATCCCCGTAGTGGATATCGTTGAACTAGTGATAGTAAGGACTGATATTGTACTAGTCGCAAATGTCGAGTTCGGCGAAGTAGGGGTGCAAGAAGGGCCACACGCGCAGGCCGAGAAGTAGAGTCTCTTATTAGTTGTACCACACTACAGCAATCGAAGTTAGTAAGTTTCTCATTACAAGTAAATCATCAGAAAAGGATGTAAGCTCCTTGGCTGGTGCCTTGGCTCGCTGGGCAATTCGAACTGGGGGCACATTAAGGGGCATCGGGATACGAAACCACCCAATATCATACTCACAGCCGCTGTTGCTTGTGCTGGGAAGTTCGTTGCTCCATAGTGTCCCACGGTCGAGCAATAATCTACTGCTTGTGAAACAGCAAGGGGGAAAGCGCAAGGGAAAAGAGCGTTATAGCAGCTATTGAGCAATTAGTCTTTGGTTGAATGTAATGTTATTATCGTGATAACTTACGCATCACGTCTGCAGTTAGGTTCTGCGTTTGCGGCAAGTATAAATAAGGACAAGATCCGAACAGCTATCTGAGTTGGTCTGATAGCGAGCATTTTGAATAAATGAGTGACAAGAGGTATATAAACAAAATAAGTATAGAAGTATAGGATACAACTAATGAGTCTATGGACAGTTAGAAATATTCTGAACTCTTCTCCATCGAGGTTGGCGTATGTTATATAAACCCATCATCTCTTGGATATCAAGCTTAGGGGAGCCCCTATTCCATCGCGATCGAATCTCACCAGTCTTTTGGCGGCGACAATATCCGACATCAAGGAAATCTCAGACAGTCTCTATTAGGCTCGTACGATTCCGTCATGGTGTTGAGCCCTATTTTCAGCTAATTCACCAGGCGAGTGATACAGACGTACTTTGCACGACCGTTTGTGTTTAATGAGCACGGCATAAAGGCCTACTTTAATGAGATTGCTTAATTCAAGACACTATCTGTCGTAACTTACTCGATAGCGACAGGTTGTCTCGTGAAGTCGAATAAGACTCGACCTCAGATATTGTCCTAAATGACTCGTCTTGGTTGTAAGGAATCTGATAGTACGTACATTGCCGAGACAAAAAATCTAAAATATCCCTACGAAGTATGAGATTTAAGCGATATTCATTTGTTGACTCTCCTTTCGACCTATGGTCCGAATGGAGTCGAATTAGACACATTCGTCATCAGCTGATGGAGGCAACTTCCCTTCTTGCCGCATTACAGCTTCCTAGGGGATTCATGTGAAGAGATTATCGAACAAGAAACTATCTAGATCGATCAGATCTAATTTAACAACCAATTTAATGTATTCTAAGTGTTACTTCATAAAGTATACTAAGGAGACTACGAGCAAGTATAGAGTAACTTCTATAGTAGTACCTAGTAGGAAAATCTACAACGTCACATACCTAACATCTCATTGTTGGATTCGCGATTTCCTCTTTTATCGGTTAATAATTACTTGCTAGATGTTAATTACGAGACCTGTGTCTCTAAGCACTTTAGAATCTCAGCCAAGAAGCAGAAAGGTGTGGAATAGGGGTGATCACTAATCAATAACAAAATGCCAAACTTAAGCTGCAAGTGCGGCAATCTGCTTCCGATGGATCTGACAATTGACATCTCTCGGCACGTCCCGAAACTTTATATAAACATCTATCTACTATTTTCCTAAGATGAGTAGCAGTAGCATATTGAATTGTGTCGTCGTCTTTGGGGATATCTCCTTGTCTCAAAAGACAACACATACAGACCGGAGTCATCCACGGGTAAGGTAGGCGCCTAATCAGGCATTCAGAGCCGCTCTTAGCAGTGCCACGCCCAAACATCCTCTACTCTATAGCTCAAAGTACTAAGACTTACCCTCAACATGGTCTTCGGCTTACAATAGCCCTATCCAGCTATCTACGCTATCTACGCCTCTAACCTACCTCATACTATTCCCTCGAGGCTACCATCGGGAATAACGCCTCTTAGCTCCGCAAAGCAAACAGTCTTCTCTATCTATAGCTTACAAATCCACGGCGCCGGCTCCCCATCCCGCCCGGCTCTCCAAGGATCCCTATCTCGCCATCCTATACCGATCACCGCTATCATAATCTAGCCTTCACACTTATGCAAACCCAAAGGTCCCTCTTGCCAAAACGAACGATTCAACACTCTCGCAGTACCGAGCGCAAGAACCGAATCTGCCCGTCGCGACTCCTGAAAGCCGCGGCACGTATCCATCAAACCCCAGAATCCCAGAAAAAAGGCAGACTCCGGAGATAGGCGATACACCGGCCCCAGCGCCAGCAGCAGCGACGGACGGTGCGGTAATTCCAAATATGCGTAGGGCTGCGAATAGGAACGACGGGAAAGCTCTGAATCCACCAGGAGCCGCGGTCCACGGACAAGGACCAGCCAGGTATTCAGAGAATACCTTTCGACGGTCAGCGCGAGTACATGCTGACCGGTCCCAGAGCCTTGTCGCTACAAGCGCGATACCTCGCAGTACTCTCACAGAGTACCTACCTATTCTGTCCTCGTACAGGGCGCCAGATATCTCGAGCATGAAGCCCGGTGGCAGATCGACGCGGTAGATCGAAATTAGGCGATTAAGTTAGGTTTAGGGGGGAAGGGCGAGCAAGAAAACAGCCCGAAGGGCCAAAAAAAAAACAGCGCATCGGCGAGCCTTGGCGTTCGCCGACAGCGTTTCCGTTTGGGCGTCGGCGACGCAGCGGCCAAGACTTCGCCGCCTTGGCCCCCAATACGTGCGCGTATCTGGCCATCTCACCATCTTGCCGTCTATCCATGGATCCGACTTACATGGTGCGCGTTTAAAGACGCCCCCCAGCCCGGGTCCTTGTTTCTGTTCCTGCCCTGTCCTGCCCTGCCAAGACGACCCCGAGGGTCCCTGGCGGATCCCACACGCACGGCACTTGAGATAACGCGCCTATCACGGCGTCCGTCTCCGGTTCAGCTTCACATGCGCGGTCGATCGCGGTCTCGATCCCCCCCAATTCCAAAGTCTTAACAGTGAACATTAAGGGAGACCCTTGCGCGCTGGGGGCGAACCCGCGCAGAGTCCCCTACTGCGAGATTGACGTAGCGGGTTAGTCTCGACTGGGTTTAGTCATCTTCAAGCGAACCGGGAACGGGACACCGTCGCAACTTGCTTGAACACACGGATGGGGCGACGTGTGACGCAGATGCAGACACACGGCTGGTAGCCACGGCTGTAACAGATAGCGCCATGCCTGCTATAGGGTGCTGTTACATACATACATAGCACAATAACCATGAGGTAGGAGTGGCGGGATAGTAGGTACGGAAGCTTAGGCAGGAAACGGAGACCGCTAGGAGGCGAGCGTCTGGGGCTGTCTAAAGTGATTGGCGGGTTCTGGACCGGTCTGCCGCGCTCTGCTGCTCTTTCGTCGCGACACCGATACGAAAGGGCGAAGGCGCAGTGGTCGAGCATAGCATGGAGCAGCAGCATGGAGCATGGTTATGGCATGGCACGTCGTGACAGGGCAGATGGCATATACCGCTCCAGAGCGGTGTTAAGATCTGTTGAGATCTAGGCTTCGGCTATGGATAGAACGGACGTGCGCCGATGGGAAATGAGATTTTTGGGAATTCCAAATTCCAGAACTTGGGACTTGGGACCTGGGATCTGTGTCTGTGACCTGTGAAAGGTATTTGGAATTAGTCATCCACGGAGATACTGGAATCTAGATATTTTGGTGGTTAGTAATAATTAGGTAGGTGGCTATGGCTAGGAATGTTCCATGTTCCATGTTCCAAGTTCGAAAGCTTGGTTTCCAAAGTTTGGGATTGGCATAGATTAGGTTATAGTTGCTTGAAACGTATTAGTTGGGGCAGTAGGTAGTACTACGTAGCAGTAGGGGGGCATTAGTAGAAACATGTCAAAAATGTTTAAAGTTGCGATGTGCGACGTGCGATATGCGATGTAATGTGGAAGCATTAGCCCTGCCTTAGGTAATTGGAGATAATTGGAGGTCGCGTTTATCTCTTTCGGGACTTGCAGATTCCAGTTTCCAAGCGCCTAAGACTCTTAGCTAACCTTAAACGCCTCTTCTCTGACGAATGATAGGCGCGTCCCTTCTAGTTAGTCACCTGGTAGTCAGCTATTTGTGCCTGCTGACTTATTATTATCGTATACACTTCAAGGTTGTGCTTGTTAATCTGCTCTGTATAAAAAAGAAACTACTACTATCAAGTATACAGAGGTGAATCCCTCCGTCCTAGCTACCTCACAAGCTACAGTAGTATACTGCAGCTAGCTTCTTCTGTTCACCTTACCCACAGGGTCCCCGACCGTGAACCCCTCACTCTTAATAATCCATAATCCATACTTCACATAAACACCAACGCCACGGAGGAAACTCCGGGTGTTATGCAAGCTGCGACCGTTCATTAATAAGCTTGTTTTACTGAGCACCCCAACATTGAAGAAACTTCTCCGGACCGGGATCCGCAAGGGGGTGTGGGGTGGAAGAAGCCGTGGCCGATCCCAGTTGGCAGCTCTCTAATGTCGATGACTCCTTGTACCCTGATAGGTCACGGCAGGTCACAATATCGCCCAGACGCATAGGGCTGTGCCTGCTGACTCCTTGGGTCTTATTACATAACGCCGACCAAGAAACGTTTCGTTTTGGGAGTCCAGATGCCTATCACCTACCACCTCTCTAGGTCCTAGGTTCATACCTAGGCTCATACCTAGGTAGATGGGAGATGGAAGGACCCGTCGTGACGGGTTGCCGCTGCGCTCGGGTGCCGAAACAATGGGCAAGCAACCGTCGTGTTTGATGAATCTTCCTATCTATGACGCCTTAGCTTCAGGTAGCTTGGCTTAGGTAAGTATAGGGCGAGCTCGAGAATAGCCTCGGAGTGGGGACCGAGCACTCGAGCTAAAGCACATGCCTCGACTCAGGTTCGTCTTTGCGACCGACGTAAGGGGGTCGGCGATGGGCACTCGATGAGTCGATGAGTCGATGCTAAGCATTATTGTAGAAATGAGTTACAAGCGCGAAACCGGCATACATAACTCGCGCATAACGAACCGAGAGAGAGCGAGAACGAGACTTACGAAGTTCTCCATTTTATTATGCTGAGTGCGGGATTGGGTAACAGTCCTGGTTAAACGCCGTCGTTAACTCCGTGCTGCTATACTAGTATGTACTTGAGTGTATGTTATAGGTAACGAACAAATATTTGCTGTTGCTGCCGTTGTTACTGTCACCGAATCTACTACATCTTGTTACCGCCCACAAGGGCGATTCGGGCAGATTGAGATGCTAGATAGATCCCAGATCATCTTCAATTCATCTGATTTCGGATGCTGCTGTTGCATATGATGTTGGCTGTTTATGTGCGTGCGCACTGATGAAAACAGCATGTCGGGTCCGAGTGCTTTGCACCACCCACCACAATATTTTTCTACACAACTGCCATAGCATGATTATGATCGGTATATTTCATTCGGTGTGGGTTAGATCAAGTATTCCAAGGACCGACCCCGAGATCCTGCCCTATCGGTGTTGAGAACTGTCCACAGTACATCCCAAACCGTACCATAATGAACGAAGGACGAACTCCGTGCACAAATAATCGCCGAGCGTTGGCTGCAACCTGCCTCAGGCACAATTCCCTACCTAATACAACTCTACAAGAACTCATTAGCACCATCCCAAGGACTTGGCGCTTACAAAGCCCTCCTTGGCTTCCAACAACGTGGTCACCAGATTTTTTGATTGAAGCTAATATAAAACCGAATTAGCACAATTAAAGTATAGCATTTCAGGGACCAAGAAAAAAGAAAGGCTGGCGCTAGGAGTTAAGGATATCGAGCTATCTATCTGGAATTACCTTAGCTACGGTACTAGAGAAGAAGAAGAAGAAAAAGAACAGCCTCGGGAATCGGGGCATTCCTGAACCCCGTTTTCCGCTGGGCTGTACTCGGATCCGAAGCGCACTTTGTGAACAAAGACAGAAAAGACCAGCACGCTGGCGCCGGAGCGTTTCGTCCCCCCTAGGTCGGCGTCCGTACCTGACCGACTGATTGGAATTACCTGCATAACTTGTATCCACGTGGGTGCGCGTAAGGTAGTATGTAGATACTATACCAATGTATTGTAGGTGTCCAGCGGTAGTGGGAGTGGGATGAACCCCTGTTTTTTCTTATAACCCGTTATAGAAGTCTAATCGAGAAAATAAGGTATCGTACATACACCGATCTTCAACCATACATACCAGCCAGGTATTAGGTATTATTCCAATATAAGCGCGTTAGTAGTTCCCTGATGAGCTAAATAATAGCAGCCAAGCGGCCAAGTAAGCATAGATATGAGAAATTCGGGGAAAAGCCATGATTGATGACGAATTATTGGTGCCGCGGTGACGGTACTGCTGACATATCAACGATCGATACCTACTTCTATGTAATCTATGTAGTAGCTAAGTAAACTTGGCCGTGGCTTGTTCGTCTTGCGTGTTGCGGGAAGCGCCCCTAAACGGCATAGGTAGGGCGGGCTGTGTAAGTGAGATACCTGTATTCTAGGCATGTAGCCCTGAAATTACTGAAATTACGATATATTGTGCCCAGGTGCTTGTGCGTTTCGCTGTACCTAGCCTACCTACCTAAGGCTTAAGCAGCCCAATAATTATGATATAGTAACATCCATACCCAGTACCAAACACACCCATGGACGGTCGGGAGGTTTGCGGAGACCGCGTACGCCCCACACTTCGGAGAGTTATTCTGACCGTATAATAATAATATTAAAAGTAGACGCCTAATAATATACTAGGCAATAAGGTAGGACCGTAGGGGAAAAACGCGAGTATAAGAAAACGAATACGTGGGATACGATAGGCTACCACCATGTGGCATGTGGCATGTCACTGTCAAACCGTCGCATCGTAGGAAGTCTGCATGGCATTTTCCGCCCGTTAGCTACATCCTTAGGGGGCGCGCTTTATGGGGACCTTAGGGAGGGTAGGTCGCAATGAATATGAAGCAGCTATTTTATGATAGGGTTGACGGGTTTGACAGCTTTGCCTAGAAATAGTTAGAGATCGCATGGATGATCAGTAAGGAAAAAAGGAAACGAGGAATTACCCGCTATATCGTATTTGCAATGTACAATATTAACACTAACAGAGAAATCCCAAGACCCAAGAAACCCGCGCCATTGTGGCTTACGTATACTTGCTCGCACGAAAAAAACATCCATATTACTTCAACGGGAAGATATAATCGGCGGTGTTTAAGGCAAGCGAAGGATCCCCGATAGGGCAATCCGGGGTAGCGAAGAAGGGGGTTACCGCACTCCAGGTGAGCGAAGCGCTGCTAAGGTACGTAAGTCACGGTGGCGGGACGGCTTTTAGCACCCCCGACCTTCTTGATCATAGGTCGGCGACGCGCAGGCTAGATATTAGAATGGCTTGCTTAGATTGAACGCCCTACTCGATCTACCCGTCCCCATTCGCCGTTTTGCGCGAGCAGCATTGGTCGGCTACCGTCTCGTAGCTCGATCCCCCAGATTCTTCAACTTGGTGCACGCTTCTTGTCGATGCCGGGGGTTCGTTCCGTAGCCAAAACCCCTGCTTGTGCGCACATACTCGCAGATTGACGAGCCTACTTACCTTGTCCTTGTTTGGCAGTCCTTGACACCTTGTCAAGCATGTGTAGTAACAGTTGGGATAGCAGTAGTAGTTGAGAGAAAAAGAAACGGCGAATCCATTAATGTCCTGAAACCGGTGGGATTTTTCTATGGACTAGCACGGATTTTGCTTAAAATAAGAATCAACGGATTATCAACTGTTTCGGTAGTCCGATCGGCGACGGAGCATGGCACGATGCAGGGCACAATTGGGAAACGGGCGAAATCAGCAAAAATAGGTACTAGGTAACAGAAAAAACGTAAGTTCGTAAAGTTAGAAGCCATGAAATATGGTCCCATTGAATATGATGTCTTCGTCGTCGTCCGCCGTAGATCGGTCGGTCGCGAGAGAACAGAAGCCCCTCCTCAGTATGTACAAAATATGTAACATCAAGGAGGGGCATGGAGTTATGGACATAACGCTGGAAATAACCCGCCAACGCCGCAGAATGCATTCCTTCTACCGCACTTTGTTTGGTGATACAACTTGGTGGTCGAAGAAAGTAGGAATATTTTCCTACTAGGTACTCTCCTATTCCCGACCATCCAAACGTCCGTCTATAGCTTTGTAATCCACCGCTTGAACCACAGTTCTTCTATTCGCGCGAAGAGCTGAGTACGCAATGTTTCCAAGTCCAGCCAAAAACCGGTCAAACGCCTTGCAATTAGGTGTGTTGAAAAAAGTATTGCCAGACCACCGCCACCCGCCGTACTCCCCCCATTAATACCCAATCGCTGATAGTTGAAATTCGTAAATTAACCCCTCCGGAGTTTTTGCCCGGGGTCTAATCATTACGATCGTAAGGATTCCATATTATATCCGGAATAGATCATCGGGTCCCCGATGCCTAGCATGGCTTCCGGATTGGGACAATTTATCATGTGAGGCTTGATCGTGCCAAACTCGGACTCAACGAGACCTTGGCTGAGCATCATCTCTGCCATATCCATGTCCATCCCCTGCATGAATTGCGGCGACATATCCATCGAGCTTGGCCTGCTCATGTTCCACGTTGGGTAAGATGACGGAGCTGAAGGTGATTGGACGGCGAAAAGTCCTCTGGAGTCAATGTCGGAGGGCATGGTCTTCGTATCCAGGTCGTAACTCGCAAAGCTTTGCGGCGACATAGTTTGCAGGTTCTGGTTGCCCAATATCACTTTCCTGTAATCTTGCTCGAAATCTGAGTGGTCGAGCTCCGAAGAGCTGGCCCGGTCTGTCCTCGTGCAATTTGAGTCCGTCTCTGATCGATGCTCTGTAGCATGTGTCTCCCGCTCTCTTTCACGTTGTTGAACATCTAATTCAGCTGCCAGCTTTGCTAATCCTGCCTCGTCTTCAGGAAAGACTGAATGTGGTGGGAGGTCGGCGTCCGCGTTGGGTCGTATGCATCCGAGCTTCGTCGCGATATTGTGAATGACCGGTTGGCCCCTATCATTGAGCTCGGGCTCTCCAAGGTCCCACGATTGGCCATTTCTGACCATAGCATATAGCTTGTGTACAGTTGCAATTAGAGCGAATTGAGTGTTCTCCAAGACCTCGGCGTATCTTATACAAAGTTAGCCAGCTGGCAACACTCAATTAGGGGCAAGGTATCATACCCTCTAGGCAATTGCTTATATTCTGTCTTCTTTCGTGTGCCTGCTGTGCACACTAGGCCGTCGTCCTTACACCTCTTACAGGGAAACTCTCCGTCACACTATGAACGGCGTCAGTGAGGGATGGTTTATAAGTAGAAATGATCAACTACGAACCTTGGTCTTCTTCATTCTACACCTTTCACATGCCTTCCAGACACGCTTATGCCTGTTGTCCATGGCATGTGGCGAGAGTGGTGGTGCATGATCGTGAGCGGGCGAGTGAGGATGGTGATTGGATGCTCGCTTTCCACCACGATGTATCGGTTTAACAGACTTGGTACTAGAAGCTGTACTCCTCCTCGACGACGATGACGATGTAGAGATCTTCATATTTTCCTCAACGGGAGGCGTTGGCATCCCGCTTTCCATTTTGGGAGATCCGACCAACTAGGTAGATACTTGACTACTTGGGTAACACCAAGGCAGAGTTGAGGTCCACGATTATATATAAGTGGGTGTAAGTTGGAAGTATAAGTGGACTGAGACAGCTGGAGTGAATGTGTTCCAGATGCGCAGAAGTGGAAACCAGAACTTGAATCTGAGACCAAGAGAAAAAAAAAAAGTATATATCAACAGTAGGGAAGGAAGAGGGAAAAATAGATATTTGAGGAATTCGGTCGATAAAATGTGACTCTCACAGCCGGGATTAATAATGCAGCTTGGGAAGTGAACCGAGCTTTTTAAAGGGCGTGACGATTATGTGATGTACTGATGCTTGCCCTTTTAGATCCGGCAACTTTATTCTGGAAACTGAGCGGTCGAAGCTAAGAAGCTAAAAGGACAGGGTTGTCCAGGGATGGCTTAGGGAATGGTCTTTAAATCGGCCGCGCTTTATGTCCGAAAGTGCGGGCTAGGTGGGCTGGCCACTTGCTGACTGGGTCGATACTGGTCGATTTTGGTAGATGTAAGTTCTTTGATGGGACCCGTAACCCATTCGATATGTTACGCCCAGATAGGAATTGCTAAGCCTTGAGTCAGGATGATGTATTCGTCGTCCTTGTCTCGTATGTCCGTGCTGTATCTGCTTGATATGCAGTATCTCAGTAGCCACCAAGGTCAAGAAGGTCCAGATAAGCCGTAGTCGTCCACGAGGTCTTTGCAAATCGTAAGTTGAGGTGGTCCAAGTGAGATTCCCGGCGAGGGTTTGTTTGCTACTTAGTGTCGATGTTTATGTGGCTGAATTCTTGTTGAGATGAACAAAGGGCCGAGGGCCAAGTTCCAAGTTGCTATCAAGTTATCGTTGTATTAATGTATTAGTGTCGTTATAATAACTAGCTGTGACCTCACCATTCGAGATATGTCGGTTGAGCGGGACAATTGTCGTGGCGCGAGAGGGTAGAGATATCGGAAGGTAACACGAGTCAAGTTAGAGGCGAGGTGTGCGTCCTTATAATATATTCATATCAAGATTCTTTGCTCTCTCTCTACCTAGGTAGTAGCTTAGCAGTGCCTGGCATTCGTAATGCCGTTTGGGCTACATAGTATCTGGACCGTCTGGGCGATAGCCCTTACGATAGCCGTTCCACAACGGTCCATGGTCCTTGGACCTTGGGTGCTTGGATGTTTGGATGCTTTGAATGGGTACATAGTGTAGTGGGATAGGCGGGAGTGGGCTGTAGGGGGCGGCTTGTATGGGTATCGGGGTACCAAGTAACAAAGTGACGAGTTACTTAGGCGAAGGATTAGGCCAGGTCAGAGTGACATGAAGATACATCGGGCTACATCACGATCGGAGTCGCAAGTCGCGAAAAGTGACCGACCAAAGAAGTGGCTCAGTAAGCCCGTGCCTTCGAGTTACAACCAGGAGTGCCAGGAAGAGCCAGGACCCCGTTCGAACAGGGTGGACAAGGGAAGACAGGGAAGACAGTGGAAGACAGGGCTAGACGTTAGTAAACAAATTCGGAGTTATGCTAATTAGTTGTGCAAGCCCAACATCCATAACATCCATACATGTACGCCATGTAACAGCATAAACCCTTGACATCCCTGACACCTCTTTTCCATAAACCCTGCAACCGGTCCAAAGCCGGTCCACATGCTTCCCATCGATGTTTGCACAAACTTGCATAGTGTACGTAGGTTAGGTACATAACCTCTAGGATCTTAGCGGCATGCGAAACTAATGTACCACGGTATTACTACCTAGGTAAGGTATTCAGGTATTGACGATATTGACCTCTCATCATCGACCTCTCACAATTCTCAGCCAGCATCCGTCTCTCATGTTGTGCTGGCACGTAATATCCATGTATATCCATGGAGAATTGAGAGGTCAGACTGCTAACTCCGAGTTCCGTTAGTGAAGCAAGCTGATTCAATCTGATTCAATCTTCTATGCAGGTAAGGGAATGTGTACATGTATACAAGATATTCCAATGCTGTGCGTACATAAGGGCAAGTAAAATTCAATGGTCCCCATTAAGCATTGAAGTATCCATCGAGGCATCAAGGTATCTAGGTATACTTTTCAAGCTGAATATAGTAAACGCATAAAAGACTCTTCGATGCTATTCTGTCATCTCGAAATAAACCCACAAATTATTTTTTTCTGAGCAGGGTTAACTGTGCCTCTTTTTTTTTCCTCGTGAAAGTTTGACTTGATCTGAGATCCCGAAACGAATTCGAAGACGACGTGTATGGGTCCATAAATTCCCATCTCAAATTTCCCATGTGTCCATTCCGATCTAGTCGTCGAGCCGTTATGAATTCTTTCTGGCTTCACCTGATATCCTATGTAGGAAACGGGAGATACTTGTCCCGTATTAGCGCACGGCACTAGTTTCCTAGTATGTCACCTGTGCTTCAATAGATAATGTACGACAGGACGGCAGCGTGGATACCTCAGGGCTATTATTTTCATGTGTCTCAATGCTACTGCTACTGCGGCTCTGCCAAAACGCGCTAATAGCAGCTCAAAATTGTCCATGTCATTGATCTAATCTGCAACTCGCAGAACTTAGACCTCGGTAATGAGAGAACCTTGAAGCTATCGTCATGATGACATGAATTTGCATCCGATATCGTACCTCTCAGCTTGTCAGGTGTCCCTGATTTTTTGAGGAGAATTATTTCTTTTAAGTTTTGATTTTCTTTTCCCTCTGGGCTAGGTCGAAGACAAGAGTCTTGGCTCGCTTAAACGATGATTTTGATGCAGACAATAAGTGGTAACCTGTAAACTTGTACCTAGGTTAGATTTTGTGTGGGCAATTGTGGTAAGGGTGGGAAAGGTGGGACAACCTGCAGCTCCCAGCTCCCACTGATTCCCATAGCTGCAAAGGGTAAGTTTAGCAGATCCGGAGTAAAATCCCGTTCTAGGATTTGGGTGATGTATATTGTATATTGCATTTACCAGATTCATCTCGTATGGGTGTACGTACATACATCATGGATACCAACACCTTATGCATCTTGTCTTCCAATTGCTTTTTACGGGACGTTGAGCGTTGTTTGATTAGTACAACTAGCTTGCTTAGCTAGCCTCGAGATGTTATGTCCTTACTGTATCGAGGATTGGTCCTGAGATAATCTGCAGTAAAAAGAACTTGTTGAACGGATTCAGCAGATGAAACATCAGTGATCTCATTACTTCGAATTGTTGTGGTCGCACATAATACAGTAATCATTTTGGAAAGTACCGAGATCCACACGGAAGCTTGAGAACTGGAGGAGTTCGATGCTTGATGTTCCGTTTTTGGTTAATTATTTCTTATTCTGGAATGATTAATGATTAGAAAAGATTCCATGTCGCAGGTCAACCTCAATTAAAGAACGGAGTGGAGATTTCAAGCCACTCCGTGAAATCTTAGCGCTGTGGCAAATGGCTAGCTGTGCATACTGACCTTGTATGCATGTGCCACTCAAACCCTGACCGTGAATTGAGTTTAATTCTTTCTGTTTATTCTAGAAGAGGGAATGCTGGTTGAATCTGATTGGTCCTAAATAGAAACGGTACTAAGGGAAGATCATCGGTGGATCCACCATGTTCTTCCCACGTTCGGTGCCGTGCCATATGAAAATGCCGGTTCGGCTCCGATTATGTTCTGCATTGACCGAATTTACATATTAGGATGAAGCGTGTAAGAAGGAAATGCTACGATATCATGTAGAAGCCTGTTTGAAATGAGTCATGTAAGAGATTACAGCCATAAAGCCACGTCTTTCAGCTCTAAAAAGTACTAGGCATACGGAAAATGCATCTATCCATGGATGCTCGCCATGGTGCATGCGGGATACGGAAAGATGATGGCCAAGTGCTAAAGAAGGTGGATGCATAAATTTATGAATCCCCACCTAGTATTTTAGTATTTTAGTACCCCCTGGACCCGGGAATTTGGGTAAAGGGACAGCACTGAGATGGAAGGAGTAGTTGGTTGGTTGGTTGGGGGCTAAAAGATCGACGATAAAAAAAGTACATTGCCGTTCCTAAACTTATCAATCGCATCGGCATCGAAAATTTCCCATGTAGGGGCACCAAAGGCACCAAAAAAACTTGAGAAAACGAAAGAGAAGCTAAAAAACTAAAACTCCAAAAATGATCATGAGAACCCGTGCCTTAGCGGGTCCTAGTCGATCGGAGCTCGGCCGCGTCTTAACGGATCAACTTTCGGAGAGCGAACGCCCTGACGCCCTGTCACTTTGGCCGAGAGAATGCTACGGTACCACTTTTATTCTTTAATTCGATCTAGCACTGGATCAATTAGATCGAGTAAACATCAAGAAAAGTCTTTAAGGACCTTTTCTAGACCGTCGTCTGCTTCAAAATATTGCTTAGGTCGACGGTTATTCCAGCTACCCTAACCTGATGCAGCTCATCATCAGTCCAAAATTAACTCAAATTTCGCAATCATAAGCGATGACGACAGGGAATGCCTAACTTGCTAAGTCCCTCATCCCTCACTTCCAGAAACCTGTCAAAAGCCGGCAGACGAATAACACGAATAAGACGAAATACCCAAATACCATAGATAAAACGAACGAGAGGAAGAAAATGAACCGTGCGCTATGATCTAACCCCCCAAACGGATCGCTGCAGCCCTGTCTAGCCCTGCCTGTCCCGTGTCACGAGTGCGCTTCGTCCTTGAATAGCAAAGCTCCGCGTGCGTGGTATCCAACGTGGTATTCAGTCATCCATTCATTCTTTTATTCCCCGTACTAGGTACTGGCCCTGGAGGTAAGAGGAATGTAAGCTTCACCCATGTTCCTCCGCAGGGAAAGTAAGAAACTGCAGTACCTGAAGTACTTAATAATCTTCAATGCCTTATGTGGGTTTATGGCGGATATGAGAGATGAATCATATTGAATCAGATATTAATCCTCATTAATACTTATTAGGTATAGGTACTGTTAGCACCTATATCGATCGGTGGGTCGGGGATTACTCCACTAACGCCGTGCCCAGGGAGCGCTATAATTTTCAATGCTTGGAATTTTATATGAGCTATGAGGGTAAGGTTTACTGCAATATAACAGCTAACAGCTATGCTAACAGCAGCTTTTACCGTCTAACCCACAGGTTTATGTGCCGCAACGATGGGACGTGGGTCGCTCTAGCGGTACGAACGAGTACGACCAAGCCACTTACGTCTTAGGTCATTAGATTTTTAGACATTTTACTAGAAGTTACACATTACATATTACACACACAAAAAAGATACTTGAGAGACTCCAAGTTACAATTCGAAATCCGCTTCTTTCTTAAGTCCAATCCCACCGCCAGTCGCGCTGATTCCTCCTCCGAAATCCGGTTGACGCGATATTCGATGATTTCATAATCTTCAGCCCTAAAAAAGGTCATAAGCGTCGTTAGCTAATTACTTAGTTACCTACTTACCTCTAGCTTATACCGACGGCCGATTGTTTGTTCACGGATCGTTGCTGAGCCGTCCGCTCTATAACCATCACCTACTTGTCTAGTTCAACGATATCCACGATATTTACCTTGGTAGCCATCCGCGTATTAGTCTATTCAATGTTATTAGTCTAACGTCAAAGCAGCTAGAGAGGTACATATGCAGTATTATGTAGGCATGAAGAGGATGGGACGACTCCACTTCCATCGGACAGTCGGTCGTCTCGCCTTGCCGCATGGATCATATTTTGAAAAAATTCCCATTCTAGCATTTCGACCTGTGTAAATGGCCATTGTTGGCAGTTAGTCATCCTTGTCAATGGTTAGGATAAAATAGGATAACTTAGGTCCTTGGCACTCCAGACTATCGACATTGGGTTTTATTCGGTTTATTCAAGTTCCATACAACTTTGCACCGCTCTGCGACGGGCACGGAGAGTTTATTGTCAAAAAAAACGGCGACTTTCGGGGAACTCATCTGTCCCGAGTTACCAAAAAGTGTAAACCCCGACGTCATACACGAACCTATTCTTCTCCTTCTTCTACGACATCCCCAACTTTTTGAATTTTCATATTTTCCTCCATCACTTTTCGAACTTGAAAAAAAATTCA
Source organism: Annulohypoxylon stygium (assembly GCA_003314315.1). Lineage (NCBI taxonomy): Eukaryota > Fungi > Ascomycota > Sordariomycetes > Xylariales > Hypoxylaceae > Annulohypoxylon > Annulohypoxylon stygium. Next base: position 201,052 of record QLPL01000007.1, on the reverse strand, counting down.
GACGAGAAAAAATTGAAGGAAAAAATCCTCCGGACCCTACTAACCCCCCTTAGTCACAATCCAGAAATCCAAGATCCCACTTCTCATCAAACGTTACTTAATTCACGCAAAATTCGAAAATAATAAGGAACAACAAAAAATCGATCTATTTAGATTATCGAGTACCCGCCACGTGGGGATCGTTGATGCCGGCTATGATCGCAACGGGTGGATGCAGTAGGAGTGTTGTAGCGTAGGAGTACGCGCGCGTGTGTGTTAGGTAAGGGTACAAGGGCTACTTGAGATACTTACAATTACATAGGTGATACTATTTCGCTATTTTCGAACGCGATCGGCCCTTCTCGTCGCGAGAGGCAAAAAAAAAGCTTAAAATGTCGTCTCCTGAATGGATGGAACCAAGGATACGTCAAGCTGAAAAATGAGTAAGGCGGTCGCAGGGCTAACTTTTTCACCTATTACCTAAGAGGGAAAAATCAAAACAAGAAAAAAGTTTGACAGGTTCGATGGGTTTGATGGGTTCGATCGTTTCCATGGATGCCATAGGTCGATGGACTAGATGGCTTCGATGGGCTCGATGGAGCCTCATCTACCTCATCCCGATATTGTGGGAATGCGTGATTTACTGATTACATCACCGAGATTTCTCCTTCTGCCGGCCCCGTTATGGTTCGAGCCATCCCGGCAGGAGAAGGCCAAAGATCCAACCATCCACCCCGAGTCATCCCCGAGTCGTGGCCCGGCCGGCGGGTCCCTCCGTGATCGCTGGCAAACTCTTGCTTCCCTTTAACCGCCGTATTACCCTCGGCTCTGCCTCTTAAAATATTGGTGATGTCAACCGGTGGCCTCCGGAGCTCGACACGGAATGAGCGAAAACATCATCAGGTTTGTTAATTTCCACCTCATAATGCTCCGGCATAAATAGGAGTATACCCCTGCGCATACTCATGAGAGCTATATTTTCCTGCTCATTTAAGCTGTCTTGCTGGCATGTTTCTTTATCTTTCAAGGCTCCTATCGTACCATCGCGCTCGTTAGATACGGTGTATCAGTCGGTCAGTGAGACACGTAGACAATTAAGGTCACCATGTGAAACCATACCTATCTACCTGCCTTGATAATTATTCTACTATCGTTAGGCACCATATACTATTTCCCTTTTCGGCTGAAAATGTGGTCACTCTCAATCGTCGATGTGATTATTGCAAGGCATCTCAATGGCCTCGCTATAACCGAGGTTAAGTTAAGTAGTGAGACTTCGTCAGGTAGCCCCCTTTTTGTATCAGGGCAGTGATAATCTAACGTTGTGGACGACCCCTTTCCCCTTAATCTACAGCTTAAGCGGCTGGTGAGCTGTGAACAGCCAATCGGGTTATTACCTTGGGTAGCCGAATAGCGTCAAAAAAAGACAAAGATTCCTGCTAACCCGTAGTAATAGTCGCCGTGTGGTCCCTCTGATCAAAATATTAACCCGCGGGATTTATTGGTATCTCGGGCAACGCGATGAAAGTGATCTATTTTAGCCCAACCGTACGACACTATATCCACAATCCTTATGCCGAATCTGGACCCCCTTTTCACTCCTTACGTACGCCAGCAAAGAGGATGGCTACAATATTGAACAAACCTACGTGCCCCCTACCTGACTATCAACCAACTTGCCTCTATTGACCAGCTACTCTTGACTAACTATCGATGCACAGAATTAACCTTCAAACTCCTATTAACTACTATAACCTAAAGAAATCGTCAAATCACTAAATCACCTATCCCACAGACGCCATCCCACATCTGCCTCCATCAACCTATCTTCATTAGGCAAGCGCCGAGATGCTTATCAATGATTAGTCCCACGCATCTAAACCACCCATCTCCGTACCCGCGGCTGCTTACCACGCGCCGACTCGCGATGAGTAATCCTACATCCACCCGGGCACACATATCTGTCTACATCTGCACCTGCGCATCTGCACGCTTACCGATCCCCCGCCTCTAATTCGCTATTCGTCCTTCTTTTCCCTCCGCGGACCATCCTCTCCCCGGGGGCACCAAAAAAAAAACTAAGACTCAACCTCCGAAACGGACGACGGTGGATTGCTCGCTAATCCCCTATTGCCGTCTTGTGACGGTAGGAAAGAATTTTATCCCGACGGCCAAATTGGTGCCCTGAGATGGTGTAATATTGCTTACCCGGGCGTGTGATCACTATAACCATTAGTTAAGCCGACTTTGAAAAAAAAAGTTATCAATGCGAATTTAGGTAGAATATAACAGCGGGAAATTATTACTTCTATAATATAGCTACCTACTAGGTAGGAGATAGGTAGGCGTCTAATAAATACAATCTAAATATGTAATCTTCAAGTTCCATCTACGCGCTCTCTATATATCGCTTTCAACGCGTCCAAATGTCTAAATAGTAGGTATTATGTAAAGAAAATGTAGCCGATATTCTATCTCTCGCTGTAACACTTGTGCTTGTGCTATTGCCATCATCAAGTCTAAGTATGCGCCATGCATGTAATCTCACACGTATCCCACACCGGCTCAGTCAAGCTCGTTATAGCTTCGCTTTCGCCTTCTTCTCCTTACTCTCGTCCTTTAATCGTACAACGCCCTATAAACCACAAGTTAGTCACACGTCCAAGTAAAAGAAAAAGGATAAAAACTCACCTCCTGAAAAGCCGTAGCAAGCAAAACCCCATCCTTACTCCAAACCCTCTGCATCACAACCCCCCTCCCATCCCCCGCCCACGGGCTCTCCATCTCAGTCAACATCCACTCATCCGCCTTGACCGCCATCGGGTTATGAAAGTAAATCGAGTGGTCGAGCGAAACCATCATGCCCATCCTCGGGCGTCCCTTATACACCTCCAGGGGCCCATGTCCGCCCTCCCACTCATTCAGTTTCTCCAGATACTCTCTCTTGGAAGGAGGTAAGGAGTCCAGGTCGTCCGGGGAGGTGGTATACCGCCATAGCTTATGTATGCGCGGGATCGTCCCGATGAAGAAGGAGTCGGAGATATACGCGAGCGCGCTAAGGTGCGCGCGATTCCCGCCCTCCTTACTCACCTTCCCGCGCGCGCGCACCCATTGCCAGACGCGCTGTTCCGACTCCGGTTTCACCGTCTCAGCCGGTTTGTACCTGACGCTCTGAAACGGGTCATCGTCGCGCGTCAGGAACGCCGGGTCTTGGTAGTCGTCCGGAGGCGGGCTGGCGGGCGGCATCGCGGTGCTGTGGGAGACGGTGGGGAGGGCGCTGCCGCGCTCCCGCATGAAGCTGCATGTCACCGTGAAGATGGCGTGGCCGCGCTGCCGCGCTTGCACCGTGCGCGTGCAGAAGGAGCGGCCTTCGCGCACGCGTTCCACGTAGTAGACGATGGGGATGCTGGAGTCGCCGGCGAGCACGAAGAAGCAGTGGTACGAGTGTACGACGAAGTCGTCCGGGACTGTGCGCTGGGCCGCCTAGTATTGGGTCGGTCTTGTCAGCTTATGGTCTCACATCGTACTTCCGGCCACTATGTATGTATGTATATGGTGTTTAAGGCGTGTACAGATCCCGAGGCAGGTATCTACCTAGGTATCTAGGTACCCATAGATCGGAGACAAGAAGATGGGGGTGCATGGATTCGTGAACACATGCCCACGCTTAGAACTTCCCGTCTTTTCCCGTCCGTGCATATGCGCGTAAGACTGACTGAGAGGGAAGTAAGGCTGTGGGGGTACGGGGAAGGAATCAGGGGAGCGGAGCGTGACGAGGATGGGGTGTGAGGTGAGACAGTTGGGGGACAGAGTGAGAGCGCTGAGAGCGCGAAAAGAAGCGCAAAGCAAAAATAAAGAAGGCCAACGCCCCGAAAGCCTCGCCACGAGCACCCGATCCGAAGCCGAACGTGATCGTCGGCCCAAGCCGACCCTCCGTCCGAATCTCCGCTCGGGCTGGCGAACGGACGTACCAACAGCTCGCCCCAAATTGCTGAAAAAAGGGACGGACAAACATTCGGTCATGCAACTACGCAGGCGAAGAAATGTAACGGTCGTAGCAAGGGATCTGAAACGGGTAACCGAGTAAAAGGTACCGTACCTAGTACCTATCTGTAAGGGAGGGGGATGGGGGGGGACAAAAAAAATCATGAACTTGTAAATTGAAAAGCAAGTTACTTGGTACCAACTTGGGTAAAGTGGTGAGCCAAAGTACAACCAAAGGAAATCGCATAAAAAAGCCACAACGTACCGCCAGCGTTTGCGCGATCACAGCGCCTCCGTAGATCCCCCTCGCCCCCGGCGGATGCCAGAGCTCGCGCGTATTGGTGAAGATGTCCTGCGAGCGAAAATCGCGAGTGTCAGCGGTGTTACTGATGCATCGGTACCTCTTCCATTGTAGGTAACACCCATATCATCATGGAGGTCGCATGCCATATCCCATCTCACTATATACATAGTAGACATGTATATAGGTAGATAGGGCTGATTGAAAAGTAGCTAGGAGTATACGTATGACGGAAGGATTGGGGGTTGCGGTACGTAGTATATGCACAGCATAACATGTACCTATGTAAGTCTTGGGGGCTAGATAGTAGGTGGTGATGTAGCCCGGAGGTGATGTAGGTCAGTAATGGAAGGTAGGGCAATAGAAAATCTTACAGGTCCGATGATGCTTAAGTCCGTCAGCTCGAGCGCATTCTCAATTGGCGCTTTGGACTCGTCGACCGGAGGCGGTCTGACCAACGTAGGTCTATGTTCGCCCATCCTGACTGTGCCTGTGTCTGTGATAGTCGAGATTCGGAACCGATTCTCTCGCTGTTGGTTCCCAGTCTGCTCAGACTTCTCTTTGTCTCCCTCTCTCTCGCAGAGAGCTCAGGTATGTCTCAGTCCACGTAACGGGATTCGTCAATTCGAATCCCTAGTGACGCGGGCGGATTTAGAAGTTGGTAGCACGAAAGAAACCGGTGATATACCAACGCGAACCACGCGAACGGCAGCTTAACTCCTAGTTCTTGCGCGGATCGTCCGATGTGGGTAAGAAAAAGTGAGATCAAAGAATCCTTGTTCCTCGTCTTCTTCCAAGTTACCGGTCCTAAACCCCTACGGCATAGTCTCAGTCTTATCTGCTTCTCTGACAATAAGTTCAGCTCGTTACATCGAAAAGCCTAAAAAGCAAAGAGGAAGCCCAAAAAGCCCGTAGCCGTCGGTATTGAGACGCGATCAGGTTTAATTGGTTAGGTGATCCAATGTTCCGGATAAGAAATCGATGTTTTGAAATTTTACCGAGGCTCGGTCCCAGACAGGTAAAGTGGCCTGGGTACCTAGTCGGTGGAGCCGTAGCCGCAGCCGATAGGGATTGGATGCTAATGCCAAGTTCGCAAATGCCGGCCGATTAACTATTTTCAGGGGCTAACTTCAGGTACGTTCCCGAACACATGAGCCTCTTCTCGTACGAATGCCTGGTGAAGAATCGGACAGCTATAATTAGTTTGTATCAAACATGAGAGACCAATGATTAAGCATTTTGATACTTTTTTTCTTAATTTTCATTTCTATCCTCGTTTTCTTTCTTTCACATGTGATCGTTGCGAGCATGGTATATCCGCGTACCTGTCTAGTACTAGCTGGGCCATGTATCGTCGGATTAAACACAAGGATTCTTCAATAGCTTTATCGAGAACCACGTGTTGTAGCGAGAGCAGTTCATAATCATCCTCATAATTAAGTCACTAGTGCTGTGTTCAATACATACTCGTCTTACAGCTTTTGTATACAGGCTCTTTTTTTCTCCTCTATACGATGTACAGTCACTGCTTATCGCCCGAGCTTCGTGAATCCTATGCCTATTCCTCCGAAGTATAGATCGGTTCTAAGCCGTCCCACGCGTGAGCATCCCCCTTGCCAAACTTCTCCCGTTGTTCCCAGTACTTGCCCGTGAACTTCCAGTACTCTACCCCGGTGACTTCACATGTTGTCTTTTCGAACCATGCAGGGATGAAGTCCTCACCTGTCTGCTGCCTCACTTTTCGCCTCGCTCGTTGGGCTTCCTCCAGTCGGTTCTTTTCGGACGCCGCGAAGTCGTACTCGCCATCTTCCATGGCCCTCTGATCTGGCCGATATCTAGAGTCTGTAGGAGCAATCCACTTCTCGAGATTCTCGTCTATGTGGTTAAAGGTGAGTACGAATGGTGTGAGGTTGAAGGGGATACCCTCGGGCCGATCGTTCGCTTCCCATACTATGAAAGCTCTGCTTGGATCGCTTATGCTTCCCCGGGTGTCCTTCGGTTCCTCGACGGTTGCTTCAAATCCAGGTGTAAGGCGAGCGTAAATCTTGGAATTCCACCGGCCGCCTAAGCTCATGCGTGGTCGGCCGTCGGCATCGAGAATCTTTCCCGAGAGCTGATAGGCACTCGAAGCCTTCCAACCTCGCTGCTTGAAATCTAGCAGACAAGTTTCTCCAGTAGTCCAGTTCTTGATTTCCACAAGTCCATAGTTGTCTACTACGGGGTTACCTGTAATGATACCAACCACCTGGGACTTGGGCTTCTTCCATGTGAAAAAGTCTTCTTTGCCTCCAGCGGTAGGGCGCAACTTCAGGAACCAGGTACCGAGATGATAGATATCGAATGATTTACCCAAGAACCTAGAGTCAACCTTGGCCTCACCCCAGTAAGTCCATTTCGCGGATTCTGCGTACGAAGCTCCGATAGGGGGATGGTGGCTAACTTGCTCGATGAAGAAACGATATCCTCTGTCCGGTCTCGCGTATTCAAACGTCTCACCCAAGAGAGGGTTGAAAGGCTTGGCAACACGGCCTATCGTCGAGGCGAATTCACTTGATGCAAAGGCGGCGACGTACAACATTCGTTCGATCGAATCCGATCGGTCGGCTGCCATATCTAACAGGTGTGCATATTCCATATCTTCGCCGGTTCGATATAGCAAGGACGTGGGCTCGTTGAATGACACAGGTAGCGTCATCTTCGTCATATCTTTACCAATCATCGACTTCAAAATACCCTACAATAGGTGTGAGTGATTATACCAATTACAGGTGGCTTGCCGACTTACCCATAGACCAATCTTTGGTCGGTTGTCTTCATCCAACTTTAATCTTGTTCTAAAGCCGTTCTCATAGCCGTGGAAGGCACTGCTAACATCAACGCCTGACACCACGACGTCTTGCTTTGAATCGGCCGAAGGCACCACATCAGAAGGTGGCATTGGCTCCGCGTCAACTTCACCTGCGTCGACCGCATCAAAGAACTCTTCTTGCTCGGACTCGGAATCCTCCGAGATTTCGATTGCCTGAGAGCGCACGGTTGATCTGCGACCCAAGCTCTTCATCGACGGCGAGCGCAATACCCCGGCAGCCTCGTCTTCGTGAGCACTCGGCGTTGCAGGGTGAACACTATCACTGCTGATCGGCCGACCCTCGCTTCCTATGACTTCACGGAGAGCTCGCTTAGCCATCTTGCGTTTTGCTTCGGCTTCGCTCACTCGTGCTTCTAGAACCTCTTGTTCGGCCGCTACCTTAGCCATACTCTCTTCCCACATTCGTCGCATCTCGGTTTCTTGTTCCAGGCGGTATTGCCAATGCGCATCACGATCCTTCGATATCCTTAGCAGGTCTCCCATAAGTCCCTTCAGACTTTTAATCGCGGCGTCGTATGTCGCAAGTGCTTGTGATGCCCTCGGATCCATAAGTGCCATGGACGGATTTCGATGAGCTTCTGCCTGCAAGGCAGCACTCACAGATGCTAACGTGTCTAGTTGGAGTCTTGCTGACTGTGCCGTGATGTTAAAAGCGTCCTTAGTCGCTGTTGGAGCTTCACCACGGCTCGAATGATCCATATATTCGTTATCGTCGTCGTCGTCATCCACCTCCCCGGGAATCGTTGGCGCTTTGTTGCTGTGGGCTTTCGCGTCAGTAGCACCCGCATCGACGAATTCGTCATCCCCGCTACCCGCAGTACTAGTACGGGACAACCCTGCGTGAGGGTGAGACGTTTTCACTGAGGGATAGCGAGTTAACTGAGCACTACTCCTTCGTTCGGCGGTACTTGCCACTTCGCTGTGGGAATCGTTTATCGAGGGCTCTGCTGGTTTGATGAGGCTGTCTCGAGCCTGCCGTAGCATCTCAGCGCTCTGTGCCTTCTGTTTCTCGTCTTGCTTCGCTTGGTCTTTCATCCACTGGATCGCATTGTTAAGGGCCCAGAACCATCGCTTGGCTTCGACTTCGTGATTTGCTTTTAGAGTGTACTTGACTGACGACTTTCCGATGATTTCGAACTTCGTCTTTTCTTCCGGACTCATGTACAACCTAGCGATGCGCATGCTGATGGCACCCCTGCAAGCATGTTCCGCGTCGTCTTGGTGCTTGTAGTAGCTTAGCACACCGTTTTCGAGGACGAACCAACGAAGTTGGTAGCCCTTGCGGTAATTTGTCCATTTTTTAAGGTAACCCTTCATCTGGGGTTCGTGAGAAGATAGTAAATCTCCGGTGACAGCAGCACTAGCTCCAGCTTGAGAGGTCGCATGTCCGAGCACAGCTTTCTCCTGGATGCCTCGTTGAGCAGCTACCGCTGCAGGTGATCGCTTAAGCATGGCCTTTGTGATGTCGTCGTTGGTGACCTGCTGAGGGAGTTTGCCTTTTCGGTCTCGCTGAAATGGGTCGGCGCCGTGAAGGAGGAGAGCTTGAATTAGCTTTGTATCCCTCTTGCGAGCAGCCTCGTGCAATAGGGACCCCCCTGATTGAACCGTCACGGGATCACAGGGTAATTCAATACTGTTGATGTCTAGGATCGTCTTGACACGGGGCTCTTCAAGAATGTGACCTAGCGTATCATAGGCCCCCGTTCGCACAAGGTCCTGGACTTCCTTTACTTTATCTTGCACAAATAGAGTCCTCGCGAGTTGGAGTTGTTGAAATATTTCGGGGTTTCTTGCCACATCTAAGGGGAGCTTTCCCTGGTTGTTCGCAATGGCATCGTTGATGTCTTTCTGTTCCAGCAACAAACGGACGATAGGGCTTCGCCCTTGAGAAGCGGCAATGTGGAGGGGTACATTTCCATCCTTGTCTCGGGCATTGATATCGATGTATCCAGCACCATCAGAGAGCACGTATTCGACAACATCGTGTTCAGCGCATTGAATAGCAAGATGTAAAATCGTCGTGTCTTCTAAAGGCCCGGAACTTCCACCGCTTAAGGAGGATGTACTGGCGCGAGGACCGTTTTCTGACGTTTCTCTGATCGCCTTGGATATCGCGGCTGTATTACCACTTCGTAGTGCTTCGACGATTCGAAATTTGCGGACGGATTGTTCAAGGCTCGAACTCTTCTCGGCGGCCGAGTTATTGGACCGAGTCGGGGTCAAGGTGTTGGGCTCGCGAGAGGGGATTCGGCCCAGTGACATTCTCTGATTATAGGGTTTGATAGAGGCCTGGTGGGAGGTAGCAATGGCGGGGGCGGAATTGGTGGCGTTTGAAGCGAGGCCTGAGGTTTGCGATCCATCGGAATCATCATCATTACGATCCTTGTCCCTACGTCGGAGCAGGGATAGTGCCGTAGATTTGGACCTCTTATGAGGCTGGCTGTTGTAGTCGAAGCGAGTCAGTTAACCATTATCCGCGAGTACCTGAACCTTCAACCCGTCACCCGCTGCCACGGCACAAACTAAACTTAAGTGGGAACCATCCACGGATATGGTTCGATTCTACAGGAATACATAGTAGGTATGTAGAATTCTGAATAGTATTTCAGGGTTATGTATTATATAGGGAATATAGGGATGGGATACAGTTAGTAGATAAGGATTGCTTACACATCTCCAGAGTCGGACATTGTGAGTTAGATGGATGATCGGGGTATCGTTCGGTACCAAACAGTACCAGATAGTTGACCAAAAGTTGGCGGTGGGAATATTTGATTGCTTAGCTTAAGAGATGTCAAAACATCATGTTTGGGTCGATTGACGACAATCGGAAAGGGAAGCGAAAACGAAAACGAATATTAGAAAACAAGGTTGAACTTGATTAGTAGCATAGGTAAATTAAAAGTGGTTAAAAAGTGGTTTAGGTATGATGGTGTTTTGGAGTTCACTGTTCAGGAATGTCGACGGTTGTTCGACGGTGTCACAAAGATGGACCCGGTAGAATTCCAGAATTCCCCCCCTCGATCTAAAAAAATGACGTTAATAGGTACAAAAATACAGAAATAAGTACAGATTGTGCTAGCTTTTTGGCCACTTCAGCGCGCAGCTTCCCTAATCCCAGGACTCGAACGGCGCCAAACCCACTATGGACATTCCCCACCAAGCCTGCCGTCATCGCTGGAAAGAGCCAACAATTGATTTGTAGAGCTACGACAAGGTGTATGTACAGTTTCGATACGGTGCTTGTACTGTTTATTCCAATCATCTCAATCAAGGAATATTTCGCTCTATGTTTCCTATTATTAGGATGACCACGCTTAAGAGGAAGGAATACATTGTTTTTCTTGGTATATCATGGGATGATTAAGATGATTCCAAATTACAGTCATGTTTGTTATACGCCGTATCATGAGTACCTATTCACGTAGCACCGAAACCTGCGTACGCATTTCCCAAGAACATAAAACAAATCACAGCACCCTGAAAGCAACATCACAATGAAACTTCATATCATAGAGGCAGTTTGACCCGGTGGCAAGAGAATCCAAATGTGATGTAGTCTGCTGCGAACACCCGTCCTCAAATACCACCTAGATCCGTGTCTATAACGACCACGATAAGTCCCTAGATCTAATATCCAAAACCATCACGATGAGCTCCGGCGCCACTAAAAAGTCATATTCGGTAGTATAGGGCGAAGATCATCTGCCGTCACCTTGCAGGAGTCGGGTGCACTACGATGCGACCATAGCCCTCCCTTATTCTAGCTAGGATTCTAGCTAGTATACCTATACCACACCATCTTAACTCCTCACATTACTCACATTATAGTGATACTGCGGAGTTTAGATCCGGTGGGGAGCCGTTGGCTCGATGCTGGGTAGGTAGGAAGAATGCGATCCAATGACCGGAACACGTTGAAATCTACCCAAGCATCTATGTAAATGAAATATTGCATCTGAGATCATACACGTCTAGGTAACTAACTAGCCTCATAATCATAATACGTACCCCAACCCATCGGCCTCCATAGCCTTATATTTTCTGCAGTAATATGTATCACCAACCACACCGTCTATGACCTCACATCAGCCCAACCTTGCCTCCGCATCACTAAGCACCGTCTCCATCTCCAAAAACTCAAACGGCCCCAACTTCCAGCCGAGCGCATCCTCCTTCTTCCCAGGCGTCCTCACCGCCGTACAAGTCATATAATCCTCGCCCAGGCTCCTCAAACAAATATTCGCATCAGTGACCTTCTCCCCCCTAAACATGACCTCATGATCCGTAATAGCCTCACCCCCATCATCCCCCTCTCCTCTCTGCTCAAACCCATCCGCCCCCGCCTTCGGCGCCCTAAACCGTCTAAACTCCAAATCCTTCAACCAAGGCGCGAGCAGCGCATCGCCCGTCATCTTCACATACGCCTCTCTCAGACACCACAGCGTATAAAAGCACCTCAACTTAAAATCCACAATCTCCTCTCCCCTCGCCAGGGCGGGCAACCCGGGCTGCGTGGACAGCAAGTCGCCTTTTAGATACCTTGCCTCGCTGCGTCCGAACACGTCCGCGTGCATATCGACGAACTTGCCCCAGCCCTCCGTGGCGATGACGCGGTGGTCGCGGGTACGACGTTCGCTCGTGCATACTACATCCGTCCCGATCTCGACCTTTCCTTCTTCGGCGGGGTTGGTGGTGGGGTACCCGGCAACAGCGACGAGCGCGACGAGGCCGGCCTGATGACTGACGTTGAAAGCGACGGGCTGCGCGCCCGTGCTCGGGTCCACGAAAACCGGCTTCGTCTTCTCGTCGCGCGAGAGCTTGGTCTCCCACCATTTCACGCCGGCGTAGCAAGCGACGACCCAGTGCTTCAGCAGGTGCGAGGCCAGCGACATCTTTGCGTCTGCTACGAAGTAGTACCGCAGCACTTTTGTTTTCTCTTCTTCTGTGAGGAGCGCTAGGGCGCGGGAGGCCTGGGGTTTGGTGTTAGTTAATTTTCGGTATTCCGGGTTTGACTTGCTGCTTTCTCGTGTTGTCGCGAAAAGAGGCAAGGGGCGAGTGAGGGTATATTGGAGGTAAGGTAAGAAAATTACTCATACCTCATTTTCGAGATCCTTCGTCTTAGTCGCCTTCGGCCATAAAGGCCGCGTGTCGACGAGGTATTGTATGACCTGTACGTTATCCGATCCCATCGCGCGAATTAGATGATCGATGAATTGCGATTGATAGGAAGTAGTGATTCGGATATCAAAATTGGAGGTTACTTAAGCTTCAAGTTGAAACGGTCCCTAGAAAGCGATAGAATCCCGGAGCGATCAATCTCACCTCACCTCGAACAAGGTAGGTAAGTACCTATGATGCTATGCAGTGCGGCACGTCGACTCCTTCCTGCAGGAAGCTTCCAAAGCTTGCCATTATTGGCTGTAACCCGTTTGTAGGAAGGGGATGGGTAGCAGGGTGAGCTCTTAGCAGCCCTATATAAGACGTTGGAATACCCCACTACCCTCGCCAATTTACCGAAGAAAGTAACCTCTAGCTACGACTATCTATTGGTGTGAACGAAGGGTTCCTAGTCCAACAAGAGAGTAGAAAGAATAAAACCAATCATGCTTCCTTATTCAATATACTCGACCAAATTGATTAGAATCCGACCGAATCTCCGGACACAGTTTTGTTCTATAAAGGTCTATACAGCGCGTCCTTTTTACCGAGCATGTTTAGAAGACCTCAAGCTATCAGTCTAAGACTGGTAGCACTGATTGCCCCTGGAAAATAGCGCCGGCAGCAGCCGATTCTAGGGGTTTCACGCAGCACCTGGGTCCGCTAAATGGACTCCAGGACCCGCCTGTGCGACGTCCAGCATCATACCTCACTATAGGCCAAACCATCAGTCCCCTAACCTCGGCATATCTACATCACTAAGTATAAGTATCAATCAAATGAATAAATCACCACGGTCATGTCATGTCACATCAATCAGAAGTTTGGTTTGTTTTATGAATTCATTCGTAAGGAGAAGAGAGTGTTCCTTGAATCACTCCACCTGAGTGTTCAATCTGTACAAAGTGGAAGCCCTTCCCGACCTCCATCGCGATTCCGCGTAATGCGCCGATGCCCCACGGCCATGTGCAACTCTCTCAGACCGTCGTATTCCTCAACCATAACTCAACCCGAATCCCTTCCCAGAGCTAAGCAGGTTCATCATACACAGTACCTAAATAAGTAAACATCAATTAGCATAAGTCGATGATCAAGAGAAGGGGGATATAGTTAGTGATGCATACCTAGCAAGGTGACTATTGCAGTCTGTATTCTTCGGAAGTACTTTAGTCAAAGTCGATACCTCCAGCGAGGAACATCAGACCCTCCTCGGTATCGTCGTGGATACCTCGCACGGCATCTAGACCCCAAGCGATGTGCTTCACGTTGCGGAGCAAGTTGGGGATTTCCGATGTCCAGTGGCCGCGATCGTCGTTAGGGTCGTACGAGACCAAGTCCTCGGGGCCGGCTTCGACGCCGTTGAGTTCATCACCGTTGGATTGATCCTGTGCCTTAGGTTGGTGCGGCATGATGTTCTGCTTGTCGGTGCCTTGCTTCATGACTTTCTTCTTCTGATGAGCCTTGCCGTCGTGGCGCTCGAGGGGATTGTGTCGACGAGTTTGGCGCTGTGTGCGCATAACACCTGAGGGTTGCTTGGCAGAGGTGGACGAGTTGGTGGTAGCCACGGGAGTGGCGGTCGATACTTTAGCCGACGAAGTTCGAGTGGCGTTCGCACTCACTTCGGCGAGTGCTTGGCGGCGGCCGGGTGGAGCGCTAGGCGCAGAGTCACGAGCGGCGTCGCTCTGGCGGCGAGGTGACACGGGGCTGCTGGTGCCGGTCATCTTGTCGTCGATGTCGGGTGTACCGACGTTAGGAGGCGACTTGGTTGCCATGATGATAGAGTAAAGGTGTGTACTTGACTTGAGATGGTGACAGTAAGGTGAATGTTCCTAATGGCTAGAAGTCTGTTGACATACAAATGTCTGACTTGTAGTAAAATGACGAGTCTTGATGTTGTCCGATGATAGGTTGGCAAGGTGGACAACGGAAGAGATGTCTTGTGAGATATATCTCGACTTGACACTATCGTGTTATATTTGCACGCCAGTGTCTAGGGAAACAAACTACTGATAGCAGTGTAGGGTATAAGTGCTATCAAAGTGATTTTTGACTGTGTGTAGAAGAGAAGAAGTTGATGTAAGTGGTTGATAGGAGATGGGGGCATAGCCCACAAAGCGCGAATGCTTCAGGCGATGTTGACGAACTTGAGAGGTCCGAACTAAACTTTTAAAGATTGTAATTTAAAAGTGAAGTTACGAATGAAGAATAGATGGAAGGGTAGGAATTGAAGGAAGTGAGGGTCATGGTAGTTTAAGATGTGTCTGGTCAATGGTCCTTGCATTGCATCAACCCACAACTGTTTTGTCCTAGAACGTGTGAATGATTAGCTTCCCATAGGAGATTGCAGGATGGATGTGACAAACACTTCTGTGGCGGAAAACCTATCGAGGCAGAGTGTTACCAGATCTTGCGTTGAAACTTTTACCTACCACTGCCTAAAGGGAGTCTGGGAAATAACGTGTATTTTTTTCTGACGGATGTGTGGAAATGGCGGTGGCGAATATTACCAGTATCAGCACGTGGGAATAACCTTAGAATCAGTAACTTGATGTGACTTAATGATCCGAGCATGCGCCAAATGATGGTGATGGTTTCCCTAAGACTTCGTAGGAAGTGCTTTGGGCGAATCAAGGAAGGCTCTTATATGTTATGGGGGAGGTGCTCCTTGCTGAAAACTGTAATGATAACTTCAGACCAGTGTAGAAAAGGAGATTGCAGGTATTGGTAAAGGAAACAACAACTTGGCCCCTAATCGCTTACATATGAATGCACCCGCCAAGGTTCGCGGATCGTGAGTTGAGTCGGCGGGTGGTAGGCATATGGCAGTGTCGTCTGGATGTCCTTACGGCGTCAGGATCAAAGAGAATGGCAAACTACCTTCGAAGGAGTGGATAGGTCCGCTCCCAGGGGCTCCAGAGGCTGAGCCGTCTAGAAGCCTCGTGGTAGGGAAGCAGAGACGAGCAGTCTTTGCTTAGATACTCAATGTCATTGACCTTCCTGCTTCAAGACGTGTATTATTGACGATATCACTCCTGTGATGATCACTCGGTGTAGATCAATTGTGGACGAAGTCTAGACATTGAAGCCAGACCATTAATGCCATCCGGTAATTAAAGTATAACACTTAAAAAAGATCCAATTCATCACAATTATAGTGTTGCCTCCTTGAGTGGCCACTCGAAAATCGTATACTTCTTCAGTATAACTTGGTTGATTGCTTTGAAGGCACCTATCTATTCCACCAAGTTCATTAGGTGGAGGATAATCTTCTCGAAACTGGGGCCTCGATCGAGAACAGGAAAACGGGATAACTCTTCGTTTCGCGTTCAAGGGAACTCTTGGCCTCCAAGGGTTGCTCGTTGCCTTCATTTGTTGGTGACGCGTCTTGTTTGGCCGAGGTATTATCCTCGAGAGCACCATCTTTAATATCGGTCTGTTTCTCTTTTTGGTCCTTGACATCCTTACTACCATCCTTGTTGTCTTTGCTTTTGCTCTCTTCCTCATTGTTGCGGACAATGTCGATGATGTTTCCGTTTCCGTCCACTTCCACTATAGTATCTGCCGTATCAAGCTGACCATCTTCAGTGTAGGACCACATCTCGCGAATCTCTTTTCTTGCCGCCCCCGTAACCCAAACAGCGAAGACGACGCCTGGAACGAGATATAATAGTGCCGGCTGTGCGTGGCGATATAATATGAGCATGGCTAGGGTCACTATCATAGCGAGGAGATATCCTGTCATGGCGGCGTAGAAATAAGGCTTTGGAAAAGTCGAAGCCTTTAGGGAGGGTGTCGCATCCGGTGACAATACCTTTCCGAATTTAGAGCTCCAGAACCAATCGCCCCACTGACCTTGAGGGTTTACATAATCGGGCTTGATAACCATGCGCTGAGTCTGCATTTTGGTAACGAGCTGGCCTGAAGACTCATCCTTGGTTTCAAGCTCTACAGGAACGAGCTTTTGCTGGCGGTAGTAGTACATGTAGTGGTCGAAGCGAAGACATAGTCCGACAAAGATACCAGGAAGAACAATATCGCCCAAACCAAGCATACTAGCCTTGCCAGGACCTTCGAAGACAATCTTGATTGGGACATCAAGCTCGGTGGCTACTGTCACCATGTACGGGCTATAGGTAAAAGTTAGTGGAGTATATGGTGGGCGCTGTGAAATAATATACATACGTAAAAAACACCATGTAAATATCATAGAAGAATAAGCCAAAGAGGACAGCCGTTCCCGTAGCAAACGTGGTTGGAGACATTATCATTATCCCGACGTACGAGAAGGCGTAACCCATGATGTTAGATAGGAGGGTTGACTCTGTCTTGTAGTATATGATATTAGCTATAACAGCTAAGACAGCGCCGAGAATGTCGTTAAATTTGACTTTCACTTTCTCGTTCACGATTCCGTGGACTGAAAGACGAACAGTCCATTCCTCTACAAGTAGGTGACGCACATCCCAAAGTAAGTTGTTCTTGGTATCAGAAAGGTTCAACTCGGACCATCGACCTGGGAAGGGGGTCTTCTTCTTGTCGTCGAATGACTTCTCATCATTATCGGCCAAGGTCCACTGGCCTACTCCCGGATAGTTGACATGGTACAGCTTGCCATCCTTGGCGCGCCATACTGTGGGAAATATGAATCCAGTGAGTAGATGTAGTGAGTCGGCAAACAGTTTTCCCATGCTCGCCAAGGACATGGTCATGAAGTAGACACGAAGAAATTTGTTAAGAATGTCCGGATCCTCGAGCCATTTTATCAGGTAGTAGAGACCTACAAGAACAACAGCCGCCATGATAGGGAAGAGGATGGCATCGGAAGGCAGCATTCCTTGGACCTGTTGGTCTTCTCGTTCCTGATCGCGATCCCGTTGCTCGTGTCCTTTCTTGCTTTTCTTCGGTGGGTTTGCAGAGGGGGGACGGCGAAGGGCCGCATGTGATCCGATGTAGATACATGCTAGAGCCGTAAAGATAATGCGGCCTTCGAGAATAAAGTAGTCCTTGTTATCCCACAGGAATGACGGCAGAGTTGCGAGTTGCTCTGTAAAAGTGAGGCTTGCTGCTGGCAACCCAGTCATATTGGTAGCTGACATCTCGCTTGCTGCGAGGAGAATCGAATCATTGGTGGCCATGTTTTCCCTGCCCCAGACTGAGTGAAAGTGCGATATAAGACACGGAATTTGGTATTGAGAAACGAAGAGTTGAGTGTACCAAGACCAGCAAGCCAATTCAAATAAGTTTGATTGCCTAGGCCGTGTTATTAGTTTGGCAGTATGAGTTGGTCCAATATTTCAGGAGCCTGTAGTTTTTATGGCAATGAAAGAAGGTCCTAAATCCCTAATTACCAGTGTAAAATTTGGCGTGCTGAATAAAGAAAGCTGCGTGGTGATGATCCTAACGAACGCTGGGTGAGGTTGGTGACAGCAGCTTTTAAATGTGCCTGTAGTATCTAGCGAACTAAAGCAATGATCTGCTAAGATCCTAACGCGCCCTGCAATCGTCTATACGCCATCTAAATGCGACGATAAAAGTTTCTGAATGAAAAAAATGTCTCTATAATGAAACATTCGTCGACCAGCTCATGAACACCGTTTGTGAAGAAGACAGACTGTTGCAAAGTCAATTCTAGCTGGAGTTCAGTGCTCTACATGTAAATGTGGCGTATCTGAGGGTACACAAGATCCTCCAGCCACCAAACGAAGAGACTCGGATAATTGCGTAATCGGGGCAGCCCCTCCAAAGCTTACATTCATCTATCGGTGAAAATTGGAGCTTCGAGATAGCTTCAATTAGCCAATTTTGCAGCTATTTTGTAGCTGTTACATCTCTATCCCAGACTCAATCGCCCAAGATGACGACCAACATAGCTCTTGAGACCTCTATGGTATGTCCCTCTCCCTCACTTCTTCCCTTCATCACCACGCACCACTAACCCAACCCCAGGGCACGATAACCCTCGAGCTCTACACGACCCACGCGCCGCGCACCTGCACCAACTTCCGCACGCTGTGCCAGCGGGGCTACTACAACAACGTGATCTTCCACCGCATAATCCCGAACTTCATGGCGCAGAGCGGGGACCCGACCGGCACAGGGCGAGGCGGGACCTCCATCTACGGGGAGAAGTTCGCGGATGAGATAGCGGCGGACCTGCGGCACACTGGCGCCGGGATCCTGAGCATGGCGAACGCGGGCAAGGACACGAACGGCTCGCAGTTTTTCCTGACGCTGGCTCCTACGCCTTGGTTGGATGGGAAACACACTATCTTCGGACGTGTTAAGACTGGGCTTAGCGTGTTGAAGCGTATGGGTATGGTGAAGACGGATGCGGATGATAGACCCGTTGAGGAGGTCAAGATTATTAGGGCGAGGGTTCTTGACGACGAGGAGGTTGTCTAAATTTATATCACGAGGAAAATGAGGACACCATGAATTTGGAAATGGATGGTGCGTTTACTAAAGTAGTAGGTACTAGGTATGCATGGATTGGCGTTCCGGTTATAAAAGGCTCTATGGTTTAGACAGAGATACCAAATCACACAATACTATGTATTCCCAATTACCATTTACGAGTAAAATCGTAAGGCATCACTTTGGTATTGATTTGGGGTCTATATGTATTGAATATGTGCAGCAGAACCCCTTCTAAAGATACAGCTTAATGTGACACGCCGGTTTTCCCTACCGACGCAAGATGCAAGTTCACTCCAAACACCCCTTTCCTGTTGCTATTTGCCGTATAGCCCTGGAACCCCCTATGAATGCAAGACCGCGGCCATTGTACAACGTGTCAGAAGACGTACGACCGGATAGAATTTTTTAAGACCCCAGGTTGTTAGTCGATCAGTGAATGATATGCCATTCAGTCACTGACGACATTGAAAGTACTCTAATTTCTCGACGTGAAAACATCCCGTCATCATACACCGGGTGGAGATGATAGAGTACCGGAGCTCTCAGACTCGCGATCATCATCTTTACCGTTGGGTGTTGAGTGTTTATTGCCGTTACTTTTAGAGACCGGCGAAGAAAGAATCGGTTTAGCATTTAGCTTCAGCTTTTTGGCCGGACTCGGCACTTTCGTGATCTTCTTTTTGGGTGCGACTTCAACCGTAGAATCCTCTGCGTCGTCATCGTCTACCTTTTGCTCGACTACGAGGGAGGAGCCAGTCTTGACTTTCTCCTTCTTAGTACCCGAATTGCCCTTGTTCTTGAGAATGAGCTTCTTGTTAGCCGCATTCGCCGCTGTGGGCTTGAGCTTCTTCTTCTTGTGTGCGTCATTATCGGTTTCTTCATCATCGTCTACATCGTCATTGTCTCTCTTCTTGGGGCTATTGGCTCGCGAGCTAGGATGTGGTGTACCCTTTTGACTAGAAGGAGGAGTGCCATCCACGCTCCCGTTCGCGTTATTGCCATTGCTGATCTTCTGTGCGGCGGCACGGCTTGCATTACGACCGCTGTTTCCGATACACGAGCCCATATGGTTGTTCAATCGAGTGACAAGAATGCATCGCTTGCATTTACTGCAGGTGGCCGACGGGAAGGAAAGCATGTTCGGCGGTCGCGAAGCAGCACCTCCACCACCCGTTCCTCCTTCCGGTGTGGGTGAATCCGAGTTCTGCTCTAGCTTCTTCTCCATATCCTTCTTCTTTTTACCTCGACCCGGGCCTTGTGCAACCCACGTCTGGCCGTAGATGTCGTAGCCGGGCTTGTCGATGTAAGGGTGCTTCTTGCAGTAGATTATGCTTGGGTCCGGTTTTCGGGCCCCCTTGCCGTCTGTGGGATATAATAATCGCGGGAGGTGACATCGTGGGCAGACAATGTCTGGTGTGGTGGCCAACGGGTTCCCCTTCAACAGCACTTTTCCTTCGTCGTAGATAGCCGCGTCTGTTTCGACTTTAATGTCTGGTCGGGCGTCAGGGGCGTTGGAATCTGAGGTGTCGGCGGCCAACTTCTCGACCCGAATGGCAGCAGTCGCGGCACGGGCGATTTTCTCGTCTCGGTGGGTCTTCATTAATAAGTCGTGAACGATGTTGTAGAGTAGATCGTCAAGCACGGCGTGCGCCTGTGAGATCACATGGTTAGTTGAAATCTTGGAGATTTGTAATATCTTAATTAGAATGATAAGTCATAAGTATGTTTTGACGCGAACTTACAAGCTTGTCCATGCTGCCAGCATCTTCAGAAGCTTTGATAACTCCAGCCTTGCCGGTATTGGGTGAGGCCATAGCGAAAGCTCCGTATGGCCGCTCGCGACGTTAAGAAGGATTATGGTGGCGGCAAGAAGGATGGAAAAGGGAAAATAGATCCCCCTGAAGCTGACAAATTATGCGAATATCTAATTCGAAGAGGGATAATAGGGGATGATGGAATTTAAGTATCGGAAATATTAAATGTAGGGAGATGTTCAAGGTGAAGTTTAGTAAAGTGAAGTAAAATGGGATCCACTCTCCCCAGAATGTACAAACCCCTAATGTTTGGTGGTTTGCAGGTGTTTAGGGCGTTTAGGGAGTGTCTAAGGTGTCTAAGGAGATTAGAGTTTTGTTGGATTCGCCGGCGTAAATGCAAATGTAAATGCAAATGCAGATGTGTACGCAGTAAAAGTAGGAACAGCCTCAATTGTGAGTTGTTCTTTCTTATCGGCGTTATAATGCACCGGTGATGCTGACGGATCACGGTACAAAATTATTTGGAGGCTCGTTTCGAATGGTAATCCCCGTTCAGGCGCGGACGGGAAGGAAGATCAGGAGAAGGTCTCTTTCCAGACAGTAATACCGTAATACCCATCTGTACCTAACCGGAGGCTGATTTTTTGGTATGGACCTGGTATGGTAGGCCTGACAGCGTAGTACAAACTAGCCGCGATAGCGAATCGATTAACTGGAAACCCATGCATTAGTGGACAAGAAGGGTCCCGGATCTTTTAGAGGTGCGCTACGTAATACCTTGCTGTACCTGAGCAGACACCTTGAGGCTTGGATGTTTGACGAAATTGACGAGGAAATGAGGGAAAGTTGAATTTGATTTGAGAAGAAATGAAATTGCGTTCAATCGTGAAGAAGTGAATTCGATGTTGTAATCTGTAACTTGCTTTTCCTAAGAAGAAATTAAACCTTCCTTCTCAAGAGCCACAGGGTATAGCTTACTTAATACCTAGTAGAGGAAAGTGTTAAAAAAAATAGAGGCAAGATCTTAGGTGCTGTGGTACCTGAAATTAAAAGCGTATGCTGTCCATAGTGGGGCTATCGATAATCGCCAAGGTCTATTTTTTTTTCTCGTTCCCTTACCGGGTAGGTATTACCCAGTAGGTACATGCATCACGCGAGATAGGTGAAGCACTGAGGCACTTAACGCGGTTCTTACCGTAGTAAGCCGCAATTAGTAACGTCAATGCCCCCAAAAGCCCCCCAATCAAGGTTCTAGAATCTAAGTTCCGGGTACGAGTTCATTGTTGTCAACACATTTCCTAAGACTTCACTGGACAATAAACTTCTAGACAATAACAACTCTATAAGATATAAACATCGTGAGATGGCATCTAGTTGACAATTATAACAACGTTATATCTAACCGTAGCAAACATGTCTCTACCATCCTCCAACTCCAATGGGCAATCCTCGATTCGGAATTTCTTCCAGCCCAAATCGCCATCCTACGCTCCTCCCCCCGCCATGTTACGTACACCAGCTACTAGCTCTACTACTGCTCCTCCGCCGCCACCACCAGCCGCTCGCCCGCCCCCAATAACCGGACAAAATGGCTCTAAATCGCCATCCCTAGCAGCAACCGCGAACGCGCCACCACCAAGGCCGTCATCTCTACACCCGCAAGCAACGATAGCTCCAATCCTACCCGAATACATCCCCGCGCTCCGGCGGATAACCTCTCTCCTCCTCCCCGTCAACTACCCGGACTCCTTCTACCAGCGGCTCTCCGACCCCCTCTCCTCGGGCGCCTTCAGCCGGGTTCTTCTGTGGACGGACCCCTCGGACGCAAACGGCGCGCCAAAAGTAATCGGCGGGCTCGTCTGCCGACCGGAACTCAACCCCTTTACGCCCTCGTCCGCCCCCACGAAGCCGAACGCGCTATACATCCAATCCCTCGTTCTGCTCTCTCCCTACCGCTCCCTCGGTCTCGCCGCCGCGCTATTAGACGAGGTAGCCCAGCTAGCTAGTAACAGCCAGTTCGCGTGCGAGGAGGTATACGCGCACGTATGGACGGACAACGAGGACGGGTTGCGGTGGTACTTCGCGCGCGGCTTCGCCAAGTACGGCGAGATCCAGGGGTACTACTTCAAGCTCAAGCCGGACAGCGCGTGGATCGTGCGGCGGAAGATCACATCCTCTTCTCCCTCCCCAACTAACTCGCACTCCCTAAACTCAACTCTCCCCTCCATCCCCCCAAGCACCACAACAGCAGCCGCCAACCTCCCTCCCATATCCCCGCAACCAACGCAACCCCAGGCCACGCCCCCTCTCCTATCCGCAAGCACGCTATCCCCTCCTCCCCGCAGCGCAGGCCCGTCTCCTAACCGCTCACCCGCCGGCACGCCGGGGATCTCGTACCAGAACGCGCGCCCGGAGACGGAGTGGAATGACTTGCCCGCCGACATGCACGCCCCGGCTCCTGCTAACGGCAGCGCGCCGGGCAGCAGCGCGGCGAGCTCGCGGAGTAGCTCCGCGGCGCCGCGGAAGAAGCGGGATAGGGCATACCCAGCGGCCGCGTTTGGGAAGCAAAGCTAGCTAGCTGCTTCAGTGCGGGGGTAGGTGGAGCTGGGGAGCTTGGTAAAGGGATAGTGTGAAGTTGAGAGAGTGGGTGACCGATAATGGCGTGGTGAATAAACTTGGAAGTTGAGTGAGGGTGGGGGTCGAAGTTTGAATAATCAGGCCCGAGTCCAGGAGAAACACTACCTAGAGAGGTGTACTCCGTAACCACCAATTAGACAGGATCACAAAACGAACCATGAGTTTGATAAAAGAGGTTAAAAAGGCAGGGCAAGGCGAGGGAGCCGGTAATATATATACATATTTATAATCAGGAGTCGTAGACCACGGTTGACGCTGTTTGCGACAACAGGGGAGCGGAGAGTACCGTTCGAGTCCAATAGAAAAAAGGGGTGGAGGTTAAAATGGTTTAGAGACCGTGTGTCCTCTTGAGTAGATAGATGCGTAGTCTTAATACACTATTAATTCAAACATGAGAGATCAATTGATTATAATCATTGGGTTGGGTTATGCTGGTGGTAGATTTGTTCTTTAAACATCACATGTAAGGTAGTATAGTGGTAATAATTCCTAACTTCGCCTAACCACGCAGATCAGAAATCTCTTCGTTCTTAAAAAAATGAGACGTATAGAGATAACTTGTCATAAGAATTTTTGCATTAGGTCATGATCGTAGGTTTAGTTTAGATACATACACGTTCACTGCGAGTTCGTCCACTTCATGCCAGAAGGGCCTCCGAACCCGTGAACCCCTCTCCCAAAACCCATGCCTCGCCTTATCTCCCATCACCCACCATCAGCCAACCAATCAAACAATCTTACATCACAGTCGTAGGCTCAATCTCAGGAATCGCCTCTACGATCTTCGACGTGACACCGTTCCTAAAGTGGTTCAGGTAGTCCACGACGCCCTTCTTCTCCATGTTCGCAGCCACAAGGGCTATTAGCGCGGCGCCAACACCGCTGCCGTCCTTCGCGATGCCGATACGGATCCGCTTTGCGCCTTCGGGGCCGATGCCGTCGACTGCGGCAAGCGCCTCGTACACCATATCCCGGAAGAAGGGGTAGTGCTCGACCAGACTGCCGTCGACGCCGATGTCGATCGGCTCGTCCTTCGTCTTCTGCAGCTCGCCGCTCTGTAGGACGATGGCACCGACTGCTACGGCGGAGAGTCTAGCTGCTCGTCGTCCGACGGCGTAGGCTACGTTCTTGAAAGCGAGGGTGTCTTCTAACGAAGCGGCGTAGATGTGTAATTGCTTCTCAATCTCCTGGCGCAGGGTCGACAGATCTGGTGTGTTGTCGGCCGCGGCAATGGACATTATCGAGCTATCCAGACCCCATTGTTTGAAAATGCCGGAGTCAGGCGCGATAGTTGTTGTGGATTTCCAGTCATTTTGGCTAGAGTTTTCGTCCCGGAATAGCGAGATGTCGGTGTTTTTGAGCATGTCGACAATAACCAGACGGACAATTTCGCCCAAGAACATGCCAGATACCCGCTTTTCGAACATCTGGATGCCTGGGTTAACACTCTTCTGATCTAGTTCTATGTCATATGAAGTGTTGGGTAATATGTTAAGCTGGTTGTCGAAGGAGCCCCACTCGGTATTTACAACCATCAGTCCTGTCGACTTGTCGTAGTCACCCTCGACGGGCTTCTTAATGTTAGAGAGCTTTTCCACGTAGGCACCGTTGGTGCCTGTTCCGAAAATGGCACCTAGGAGAGTCGACGTCTTGCCTGGTGAAGTATAGGAACGAGCCATAAGCGTTCCAACTGTGTCATTCACCAAAGCAGCCACCTTAACAGGTAGACGAAGCTTGTCAATCTCATCTTGAAGTAAGGCACATACGTCCTTGCCGATCGCATCCGGGATGTCGAATCCCTTAGTCCACCTCATTAACGTTCCCTTGTTGATGCCGAATTGTTGGACTGGGAAACTGAATGTGAAGCCGAGTCGAAATATTTGCTCGTCGCGGTAACCCTCTGGAGTGCTGACGGTCTGCCGCCGGCGGATGTGAGCATTGAATTGTTCTCCGTGGTGCGTTTTTAGGAAAAGTTCGATTTGTTTAGCTAGAAATCCAAAGAGGTCGCTAGCTTGCTTCGCAACCATTAGCTCTTTCGGAATCGCCACTTTGCTATACGTGAGATTGAAAGTTGTATCGCCATTCAGATGAATGGAACAGACTCGGAAATTTGTGCCTCCTAGATCTACTGCTAGATACAATCCCTTTTCACTATGTTAGCTACCCGGTTAGTGAACGATTCAGAACCACGCATACCTTCTCTGTACCATTTGGTACGCCAGTCACGTATGTCGGAATTTGACTCAAACTTGTGCCATCTTTCTGTAACCCCTCATCTATAGACAAAATTAGCTAAGCTCCAAAATCTTACCAAGCTTATGGATGAACATACGCATTTGCTGCAAAAACTCTTGAACGCCTTTGTTCACATCTTCGTCTGTATAGTCGAATTGCGCAGCAATGCGCTTTGTCTCTTTGGCAAGAGCCATTGTGTGTGCGCGAGATATAGGCGGAGTAGTTGGGAAAGGATGAGGAGATTCGCAGATTGGCTCTTCTACTACGACTGCTGGGGGAGAAGAGACAATGTGTGAGAAAGGATGCGAATTGAGGATTCGGGAGTATTGAGATTTGGCGTTCGTTAGGAAAAGTTGCGCGGTCTATAAAGTCAGAGGGGCGATTAGCATGGATAACATTGGATAGCATGGATGAACCCAATTGCGTCAAAGGAATTCGGTTGCGGGGCCATAGCCGTAAGTATAAATGCGCCTAAGCACAGGTAGGTAGGTACATATAGCACTACGTAGGTACAATATACTACCTGCGCAGTTCGGGACGGCTAGGGGTAGTAGTAGGGCCGTTGGCACTATAGGTACCAAGGTCCGTGGGGCTGTGGAAATTTTCCTCCTCTTCTGCTCCGAGGAACTTACCATTACAAGGATGAGAAAGATAAGTGAGAAAAGACGTATAGAAGTAAAAGGGTATCTCGCTGATGCTGATGCTGATGCTGATATTGTCGCCGGTGTAGATGCAGATGCAGATGCAGATGTAGATAGGGAGGTTTGTTGTTGTGCTACCTCTGTCTTATCTTGTTGAGTTTGTCGGGCCTTCTTGATGTTCCCTTGGTTGTCGTGGTTATCATCATGTATGTCTGTGGTACACATAGATGAGGGAACATCTTCAGCTCTGGCGCCGATGCGCCAGGGCTTAAAGTATCGCAACAATATGAACGCCACGGCGAGTTTCGCGGGGCTTTAGTGGGGTATTGAGGGTCCCTTGGGGCCCCCAAGAGGGTGATTGTCTGGAGACTCGGGGAGAGAATCGTCATCCAACGCTTGTCCAACGCTTGCGGTCCACCCCGGGCTGCAAACTGCACGATCAACCACAGTCCAGTGTTTTGTAGAACGGCCGGGCTGGTGGCTCAGTGGTCAAATAATAACGCAACCCAGACGCAAGCAGCTTGGGTTTATTGGTAACCGGCCCGGATGAGCGTCACCTGCAGGTAGTCCAAATCTTGCAACGGAAGCGATGATATCATTGAGCCATCGACCCCTGTAGAAGACACGCCGAGAAACCCAGTCTAGAACTGTCTCAATCTCCCGGTTTTGATCCTGACTTTTTAGCCTGCTTAAGCTGGTGGAATTTTGAAAATTGTCCCGTGCACAGCAAAAGCCAGCAGCAAAAATCGGGGCTTAACTTGGCGATTTGACCGAGTCGTGTTCGCCCTTCTCCAGCCTTCGAACTTGTCCGAAGCAGCCGCTTGTTCCAATTATATGGGTGTCAATCTATCAGATAAAGCTGGTTGACTCTCGAGCAATCAAGATCTCAATCTTGGAAGCATAAAAAAAACGAGATCAACGAAATGATCGACCAATGAGATGCGATAGACTCGTCTCAAGGGAACGCTGAATCTAGGTATTGAATCTGGAAAGTCAAGTAGGATTCTGACAGGCTTATTGAGGTGAAGGACTGGGAATTAGCCAATTGAGAGCCGAACCGTTGTGACGGATTTTGATCATAGGTTGAGTGAAGCACGAAAACGAGAAATCAAGGTTAGTGAGTGTGTAGCGTGACGAGTATGACCGAAAGGTGAAGCCACAATTTCTATCTGGTCTATCTGAACAGGAAAGATTAGGGAGGAGAAATTGAGATTGCGGTGAAGCACAGACAACCCACCCCTGTTTCACGATACCTCTTTCCATTTCCCTTTCCACTCTTTCCCACTTGTGTTTATGCAACTAACCCGTCAGATGCCAAGCATATTGAGAAATCGAGGCCCGAAAAATACTTTCACGATCATGGGGTAAATCTTAATTCTTCATTCCAGTCATCACTTTTACAAGTTACCTATATAGGTAGTTGTAGTTTCGGCCCTGTTCGGTCAAGACGAAAAGCTCGTGGAAAGGCGAAAACTCACGATGGTTTACTAGGTGTTAAAAATGGCATGTTTTCGAAGTTGTCAGCTTTCAATTGCCTAACCTAGTACCCGAGTCCAAGGATCCTAGGACCTAGGATCAAATTCAACAACGGAGGATCACGGCGAAATTTAGCAGCAAGTGCCCGCGTGACTAGCAGCTTTTGAATACTAAGACCTCGGAGTAGTCTTTATATGGACTTTCCATCCTTCGCCGAGATTCCACCCCAGATTATACTTGATTTGATCCCCCGCTTTCGTATTCAACTCCTTAGCACCAATTAAAGCTCCGAACGAGAATCCTCACAAAAGCTCCCGATGGCAAAAGAACGATCATGAAAATGGGTTGATCATCAATTTGCTTCATCTGTAATAACGGTCTCCCAATTGATTTTACACATACCTAAGTACTTAGGCATGCTGCATATAATACGGGCTTGAAGTGTTATAACGCTAGGAAAGTTGCAGGAGAAGCAGGCAGGGGCATATAGTGTTGAGATTCAACAATTGAAATGACCCTCACTCACAGTTATACTTACACTTGCTTTTTCAGAGTCTCAGAAATGAATTAGGTAAGTGCATACCTGAAAGTGGTTGAAAATAGCTCCAAGGTCCGGGTTACATAATGGTGACCCCTGTTACCCTTTTAGGACGGACTCCATCAATAGGCGCAATATGATTGGCTGTTTGTATATTTCCAATAGAATGGTAATGTGTAACGTTGAGGCCTCTTTCTTGGGTATACGAACGCTTACTCTTTCTATAATACAGGAAGCAAGGAATTGACATTCTCTTATACACCTTAGGAAAAACTCCCAGTAGCCCTCGCCCCGCTTTGTAGGTGTTACTAGGGTGCTTAACTCTTGCTATTAGACGGCAAATCAAGAACCTACCCCTACGTGTACAGCATTGGAGATGGTACATCATTATGCCTCATGCTATTACCACGTAAATGGATGTTTTCACGTCCAAGTTGGGGTATCAGTTTGTTTACCTAGGCTAGATATCCCGCATGGGTGGAAACAGCCTTGGTTCGGACATACCCATATTTAAACTTGCACATTCCCGATCAAACCCAAGGCCTAGAAGCCATTCACCTGAATTACTAGGTGGTATATCACAAGCCTCATCTTATAGAGTTGGCATAATCTCATCCTGGTAAATGCAAGGCATATATGAAGCTCGTGGTGTTTTCATTGTGTGATATTGTACCCTGGCATATAGCATACGTGCTAATGAAAAGATGGCGGTTGATATTGGATAGAATTAGCAGGGATCTCCCCCTCACGATCCCCCTATGGTGCTGGCGTCAGGTATACTGTAGTTAAGTTGAAAAACATACGAACCGAGTGAATGAGCATGAAATAGGTAGGTGTAAAAAAGTCTTGAAAATTTGCATATCCTTATACTATGATGACGAATCACTAGGGGCCAATTTGTGTGTTTGTGTTCCTTGTGAGAGATAATCTAGGCATACCTTCGGCATGACAATCTGTCTTTGAGCCTATTCTACTGCCATCCGAACTCATGGGACCTGCCTCGGTCTACTTACGATAATAGCCGTAGCACCGTCGGTCTTCGTTGGGCCTTTTAGAGGTACTGATTGTGCGAGCTTTGGTGATGTAGGCATAGTTTCCGAGGACAAGACCTATCAATCGGGCGTTCGAATGAGACCGGCAAATGTGACGATCATCCTATTATTAGAAGAAAGATGTCGTCGGTAGTGGGGGTCAGGGACACCCACCCGCCGTGACTACCCTTTCTTATTTCAGGCATTCATAGAGCCGCTTACCTACCTAGTAGGTCAATAGGAACACCTCTATTGGAAGATACATTATTAATCATATGTCGTGTATGGGTTGGTCACGTCCGGATTGGCTGATGAGATACAGGCAAGGGGTTCCAAGAGCCTCAAGACTACCTTGTTTGATCACCGTCCATCGAGCAGGGCTCTGCCTACACACCTTCAAGCTCATCTCCCCACTCAAGGATCCCATGTAATGACCGACATACGTTTCGTGAGGCTCTGCTTCTAACTTCAGAGACTTTGAGCCGCATGGGCTCCCTTCTTCCATATCAGACTGAGGCCACTATACAAAGTGCTATCAGGTATAAAGCATCAGTCTCCCCCCACGATTAGTTTGATATATCTTGTTCACTCAGCAGAGGGTTAAATTATAATTTATCAGACCAAATATCTTGTTCGTGCTTAAATTGTCTATATCTTCGTCGATGCATCCATCCTCGATCAAACCATACCTATCTATCTTACTTAGTTGAGTGGGTTAACTTCGAAATCTTGGTTTTTTTTTGAAATTTGAAAATTTTAGAAGCATCTCTTAAGTTTTCTTACGATTGTTGAACTATTGACTGACTTTGTTGAATGTTTATAGCTTTCGATGCACTGGCACCATTGCTAGTACCATTTGTGCGCAATTGAGGGGAGCCTTTGCATTCAAGCGATCGGAAATTGCAAGTCTCCTTTAACAATCGAAGTTGATAAGGTCTCCGTCGCCTTTATTACTGATTTCTAACACAATCGGTAAGACTGCGACCGTGGTCATTAAATTGATGCCAAGCATAGGCATTTTTACATTTGTCGCTCACCGAAACTGCCCCGGGCAAATGGATAATGGATACCTTACCAAATGACCACGGGCACTGCCCCCCCTATTACTCGCGCTATAACCTTTCTTACGCCCACAAATATTTGCCAACCATCTTCAATCGTTCATCTTGCCTCACGATTAGTGGTCCGAATCCACCAAGAAATACCTCTTCTTTGGAACGATAGTCCGTGCTGCAAACCTTAACTCTGCCCTACGCAAACGCAGGTGACATCAACTATAGTTGGTGACTTTAAGGATTGGAAGGGAAAACATGATGGATAGTCGCACGCAGGATACGAACGGGTTCGGTGAGACGAAGTTTCGGTTATGTGTCCAAATCATGTCGTTCGATGAACACACAGCCGAGCCTTATAGGGCAGACTTGTTACATGTTAACATGTTTCGCCCTGGGGGCTAAGCCGTATCTCAAAACTGAGAAATTACTATAGCATGAATTACGAGTGTCGAGAAAATGCTTAGTTTCGGAGAATTTATGTGAGCCTCCCTCAACCTTACTACTTGTTCAACGAGGCAGGTCATTCCCATGTGAGCATTAAATGTTGTATTTACTTTGAATATTAAACGATCCGCTTTTTAAAAGATCTTACTCATATTTCAATTAATTTGCTAGCTCGAATCTCACTCGCCCGGGACCGACGCCCGCGCCTGGACAGTCGATCTGCCCGAGGCGGACGATAGAAGCATCACTCAAGTGACTTGGTATGTAAGTTGTCTCAAATCAATAGAAGCTTACGATACTAGTAAAACCTAGATATATGACACAATGGAGGGCTTAGCTTTGTGCTCCCGAATGTCCTCAGTGGATCTTGACGGGCGGAGAGACGAAGTTGCGACTGTCACGAGAAGAATCTGTCCTGCGAGTAAAACAGATAATACACCGAGAAAAGGGAGACCAATTGAGAATGAGTGATCCACTCAACTTCCAAAACCCCTTACTGGCTGTCCTGGAAAAAGCCCGATACAATTAGCCCTAGAGAACAATATGAATTGAGACCCTGATGACTCCATCTTCATGGCTGTGTCTACAACCACAAGCGTTGCCCTACGGATGATCACGTCGACGATGTAGCAGGCGACCTAAGGAGGGCGAACCACGGAGTCGATTATATATTCGACTCGGATTCCGTTGAACGAAAACGAATTTATCTATCATCATCCACCACCATTGTACCACTCTACTCCTAACACACCACTCTTCAACCAAACCAAGTCTAACCCACAATCTAAGATATTCAAAATGCCTGAACCAACCAGCGCACCTATGTGGTTCTGCTGTCAGTGCAAGATGGGACCAATGACAGTCAAGCTAACACCGTCGTGCGTCTTTTGCGGCGATCATCAAATGTGCTGTGCCTGTCGCTTCCAAAGTTAGGAAGCCGACAGCTCACCCGGAACCTTCAAAGAAGCCAATTCAATTACATTGGGCTCCCAGACGGACCGACGCTACACCCTGTGCTATTGTTATCCCTAGCAAAAGCATGGAGACTCCTCGACTCTACACTCTATGAGTCTTCAAATACAACGACAGAACGGTGTTGAAACACGATAAGAAGACTGTTTATGGTTCACGATCGGCTACTATTTTCCTTATGGGTCTTTCTCTCAGATGTCCATCGGCGTTTATTGATATCATGGCTCGGCTGGGACCGGCGTTACGACTAAAGAATAGATCCAGCAATTGGAAACTGGGCGGCGGATCTCTCATTTTGATATAGACAGTGTATTACTTGGAAGGGAAAAGGAGTCCAAGGCAATTGGGGAAAATAAATTAAAAGAGAAAAAAAAGTGTTATTTCTTAAAGATTTTCTCATTTCTATAGACGGGTAAATGAGCTGGCGGTTATTTAGATTTGCGGATTTCCTGTATGATTCTTTAGACACAGGTACCTCCGGCGGTACTTTGCAATTTACATTCCTTGACTCTGTAAACATACTTTCCTATAAAACAGTCATGTTGATCTACCCATTAAACATTTCTGTCATTGTCCTTTAGACTAGGTAGTAGGCCGCCTGGAAATGTGAAAAATCGGAATCCACTGCCAAGGTATTGTCCTATATGCCGTGTAGCTAGGTACCTTATAGGGGGCAAGTTGTAGGTTGCCATTAGCTCCATGTCCGTTTGCCACCCGATTTCCTATCTAAGAAAGAACCATTGCGGCTATGATGTAGCAACATATTAGTTTTAAATGTAGATAATTACCATGTTTGAGATCGACTTCTCGGTAGACGTCAAGATTGAAGTCTGACGGAAGTCCTTCCGAAGGAACGCCGTGCCTCGTGCTGGCGTCTCACTACCTATCGGTCATAGAGTCCGGGAAGGATGAGCAGCCGCGGTGGCAAAGCGCCACAGGCCATAATATCTTGATACTGTACAGTCATGAAGTAAGTGTATTATGGAGTAGAGGCTGAGATGTCTGCCTGTATCCTGGTCAAAAACTGATATATCACGGTCGTATGCCGAGGTAGACAATTTGTGAATAGGTATGTTTCGTATACGAAGAATATGGCACTTGGACCTGATACGGTTAAGGTGTGGTAAGACTTGTGTGAAGGATTGTTCTAGAATGTGCAGTTTCAGAGGCATCAACCAGTCAGATTCGACGAGCAACGCGGGGATTTAGGGCCAGTGAAACACTTTTTAAATTGAGGCTGAATGCAGATTGCACCTCATATTATTGTACATGAATTCGCAGTCCCGTGAGTACTTGCGTATGTACGATCAAACGTGATGAAAAATAGATATATTTCCAGGTTGTTGGGGATGCCTATTTTCATAGACGTAGCCGACAGGTTGAGCTGCTCTAGGGACTCGCCGATATCCAATGACCCATCGCAAGGCTCTCGAAGGTAACGGTTTGAGACTAGGGTAGGGTACCTATCCGTTGGGCATCGATAGGGCCGGCTTTTGGGCTTCGCCACGCCTTCAGCAGTAAGTGACTTAAATGCCTTACTTCTCGATGGTTAATTTTCATGGCAGGATGTTCGAAGGTCTTGTCGTTCCGTTGCGGCTCGCTAGATCCGATTTCTTCGTCATTGGACTTAGGAAGTGTTGCTTGAGACATTGTCAATTAGGAATGGAAAATCTGATTGTCCTCAGTAATGGACAACACTGCCACCTGCTCCTTTATGCAGCGAATTGTCGCAATTTACCCACCCATTGATACCGAAATCCCAAGGCAACCCTCGAGAGGAAGCATGACTCTGAATATGCAGCTAGCGAGAGCATCTGATCACTATGGCAGGATAATGCGCCACAATTAATATTGCTTTCGTCTCCTCTCTTGCGGTTTCTCACTTTATTCCCAAATACTGACATGAAAAACAAGATTTGGGGTTTTTTTAGAGACTTGTTGATGCGGTGAGCATCAACGCCCCCATGTGTCCTGTATGAAATCTGACTAGATGACAGTTATTGTTCAGGCAGAAAGTGATGAGCCTCCAAGTAATATGAAAGATGAAGTTGACAAGATAATCCATTTTTGACGGCACGCGCTTGACATCGCCGGTGGACGTCACAGGTATGGATATCGTAGGTGCGAGTATGAGTGATCCATGAGTGATTCAAGGCGTACTGGCGATTAGGCGAAGGGGCTTCGTACTAACGGGGAGAGCGGTGAATGAGGTCGTGACGTTTCACCACAATTCCGAGGCTTTTTGAATTCGAGAGAGGGAGCCCATGGCTCTTTTCTTATTCATACTATCTCGATGAATCTCTTCTTTCGTTTTGTTCATCGGAAGTTGAACATCGTCATGGTCAGTCATGTGATTGGGGTTAGAATAGATAGGTGAGGAGAAAATTGAGAAAAGAGCGTAGGAGCTTACAAAGATGAGACAAGGTCTGGATCTTTAGCGAGACCCGGGGAGTCAATGGAGCACCCTCAATTGAAAATATGCAACAACTGATTGGCGTCATTTCCGTTTCTTACGTACTTATCGCGATAGTGGCGACGATCGTTCCCCATAATGCCTCCGCATCGTCTTCCCGGCCATCCTCAGTCCCCCCTTTTTTATTGCCCCTCACTTGAAAGCTTCCCGAGTACCTTTGTTTACCCCACACCACGTCCGTTAGCTCTGACGATGGTCTTCACATACTATCGGCACGTATATAGGTACCTATGCATGCACATGTCAAAGGGTTCGTCTTCGAGGATGCAACGACGACGTGACATAAAAAAACTAGGTAAATAACACGCCATGCGATTGGCAAACTCCTAAAGTGTCACCATCTGAACCATTCCCCCGGACCCTCGCAGTAGCAACGTCGTACGTTTTGCATTGTCTGGCGTCAGGGTTAACCTTCTTCCACCTCCACAGCTCTTCCTGGATTGGAGACATTGGAGATCCCGCCTTTCAACTGCCGGAACCCGAGACCCTCAAGTGATGTGAACAGAATAGATGACAGAGAATTACATAAGGGATCACAACGACCTCGTACGGCCGTCTGTCCCCAGTTTGGCGTTTACCATGCAGTAATTATAATTCATTACTTCTCCTATACCAGTTCCCCCCATTGATCCCATTGGACTCCCAATTGACCTCTCATATGCTCTCCGTATACATCTCAGTAATTGAGAAATACTTGGTAGTTAAGAAAAAAGCAATACCATATCCATAACCATAAACATAGAAATATCGACAAAATGCCAGCGTCAGCCGGGATCCCAGCTCTCCTAGACCTGACCATCGACAACATCACGCCCAACACGAATCGGATTAACTCACAATGCCAGAACCCGCGGTTGAAATACCTAATGTCGCGGCTCGTGACGCATCTTCACGACTTCGCTCGCGAGACGCGACTTAGCACCGACGAGTGGATGGCAGCCCTCAACTTCCTCGTGGGTTGCGGGCAGATCAGCAGCGACGTGCGGCATGTATGTGTCACCTCCCCCAACCCAGTGCAAATCAAGGGTGGAAAGCAGTAGAATGAGCATAGAGAAGTAGAACTAACATACCCCAGGAATTCATCCTCCTCTCCGACATCCTCGGCCTCTCGCTCCTCGTCGACTCCATCAACCACCCCAAACCCCCCTCCTCAACCGAAGGTTCCGTCCTGGGTCCCTTCCACACGCACGACGCCCCCACTCTCCCCAACGGCTCAAACATGGCCTCGGACCCAGCCGGCGAGCCCCTCCTCTGCATCTGCACGGTGCGCGATACCTCCGGACGCCCGGTCTCCGGCGTGAAAATCGACATCTGGGAGACGGACAGCAGCGGGCACTACGACGTGCAGCACTCCGACCGCTCGGAGCCGAGCGAGCGGTGCGTCATGGTGAGTGATAGCGAGGGACGCTTCTGGTTCAAGGGGATCAAGCCCGTGAGCTACCCGATCCCGCACGACGGGCCCGTGGGCAAGCTGCTAGAGCGGCTGGGGCGGCACTGCTGGAGACCGGCGCATTTGCATTTTATGTTTGAGAAGGAGGGTTGGGATCACCTGATTACGTGAGTCGGATGTTTTCTTGCGTCTGTGTTTTTCTTCCGGCATATTGTCCAATTGGTGAAGGTCATCTGTTTCGTATTTCGTACTCGGAACTTGACCGGGCAAGGGGGCGGGGAAAAGGGGTTGTCTGTCGCGTAAGAGACCAGCATAAACTAACTGACGTCAATAGCGCGCTTTATGTTCGCGGGGACCCGTATGAAACATCAGATGCTGTGTTCGGCGTAAAGCAGAGCCTCATAATTGACATTGACAAGGTCGACCCTGCGACAGCTAAGGAATACGACTTCCCAGAAGGAGGCTTGTTGCTGAAGCATGACTTTGTGCTGACGACAAAGGAGGAGACGGAGAAGCTAAGAGATAAGAACGCCGTGAAGGCATTGGCGCAATTGGGACTGCAGATGAAGCTTGTTGACCATTTACCTATACCCGACTTAGATTGAATTGGCACGGACACTGTCCAAAGTGTAGGTAGAATGGAATATATGATAAGACGATATAGGACTGAAGGTGTACCCTTTGTGAGGTCTAGTGTCAGTAACTATCCACCAATGGAATATTCTGACAGACATAGACGGAAGGAACCCATGACTCACACAGTACTATAAGTGCAGTCACGAAGCTATGACCTTCCCTTTGCCGGCGTACCTCCGGATAAGCAACCATATGTAGCTAAGTTACGGCAGTAGATTCCAACAAGAAAAAAGGCCGGGTTGGGATGGCGCGCATAGACTGGATGGCTCAGTGGTATAGACGGTAGGTATAGAGGGTAGAGGTTGGATATAGAGGTTGGGTTATAGAGGGTATAGAGGTACCAAGCCTGGTACCGGTCGCGGGCTTGGGGGTTCGATTCCCTCAACGGTCAAATCTTTTTTTTTGACAATTTTCTTTTCTCAACCACGCTCATGCCTATTCGCATTTTTATTCATGGAAATGTTATCATTCGTTCATTTTTCTTTCAAATTCATGTTCGCATCTAGATACATCGTCATCGTCATCGCCACCGACCTCTCAATCACACCACACGATTTCGCCGCCACATCACCATGATTGAGCACATATTTTCGTAACTAAGTCGAATTGTTACATACCGACCTCCCATTTTAAAATCGAAAGACAATCTAACATGAACGCATTTCTACTTTAAACGTGGTGTTATTGAGGTTATCATCAACCACAACACCCATGTTCTCATTCAACCCCTCACCCCTTACCCCCTCTCCCTAACTACTGCCCCTTACTCTGATGCGATTGATCCATACTTTCGCTTATATCTAGATCACTCACCATAGATGACAACATAATAGCCTTTAATCTCTTAATGAGGTACTCGAAGTACAGAGTGGACGTATACAAGTAAGGTACAACCCGCGACAAAAAGCATCATCCTTCATCACTACACATAGACTATACAACAACACAAAAGCACTCAACAAATGGGCAATCACCAAAAACAAAACAAGAACCACAAAAAGAAAATTAAAAAAAAATCGACGCAGACCTGATTCGAACAGGCGCTCCCAAGGGAATATGATAGGATAGTACACTATTCTAGTCATACGCAATAACCACTCTGCCACTGCGCCCTCTCCTATTGGAACCAGGAATTGACTAGTAAATGTCCAAGGTTAGGTAGTAGATAAAGCCAATCAGGTGGGCCTAGGTATGTGCCTTCCCTGAGGCAATTGAACTTTCGTCCGATGTTTGGGAACGTGCTATTGGGAATTTGCTTGGGAGGTAATGGATCATGGATGTGTCATAAGGGATTTTGCGTACAGTGTACCTAATCTTGGAAACTTGGTTGGCTAGAGAATAGCAGCTATGATAACAAGGGGCATTTCTCAGGGCTACCCATTAAACCTATGAGCAATCATTCGCAAATATCTAGATAATCACACGCGCAAGGAAAGGAATAACAGTCATCGGAGTAGATTAAGTTAGTACCCAAGTAAATCGGCACACAAGTAGATACCTAGTAGGTATACGCTCGACGCGCTCACAAAGCACGTAGTCCAATTCCATCCATCCAAGCCCTCACCCTAAACTACATTTCACGGGCTCAAGCTTCGAGGCCCCAGGTTCAACTACCAAAGCACATAGGTAAGGTATACATGACCCCTTATAGCCTTAACATACCCGTCCCCAACCAACCCGTTTGATACAAATACACGCCGGGAGCACCGTCCCGGCTGGTATATGGATTTATAAAGCCCAAGTTGGCCGTCTGTGCGTGGTATCTCCCACCCCCATCCCCTAATCCCTATCCCTTTCCTATCCTACCAGAGGTATCCGATCCCAAACGCCGGAAGTAGAGTCGTTAAGTTTTGTGTACGTCGTATCGTATCGCTCGTCCCGGCATGGGATATTAGGTGTATGATGTATGTAGATATGTACAACCCTCCCTCCTCTTTTTCTCCCCCTTTTCCCTATATCTTATATATTTCCCTTATTTGTGTCGTAATGTTTTGCTTAAGTTATGCCATATATCGATCACAGCGCGTAGTTCTCCGTATGCAAGAAAATCTCTTCCAACATCGGGTCGCCCCAGATCTCCGCCTGCAACCGTGCCACCGTATTCGCTACGCCGACTCGCATGCTTGGCGGCCCGCAAACGAACACCGCCGTTCGTCTCCCTAAGATGCCTCTTCCGTCCGAGCCTCCCATCGTCCACTCACGCAGCATGTACCCCAAGTCCGGACGTCCATACTCGACGCTCCAACCACCGTCGATTTGATGTGGTACCGGGAATGCGAACCGCATTAGGCTCTTTTGAAACTCGGTCGGCGTCTCAGGGAATCCGAAGTCGAAACCGGACGGCGGTCCGAACGTTGATGTCGGTCGTGGCTGTTGTGGAGGCAGATTTGTCGTGCGCAGATGTGCAAATTCCGGCGGCCGGATTACGGGCTCCGAGGGACCGCCTGAAGCTTCGTCCTCGCTGGAACCGGGCGGTATCCGTCGTGGGGACGGCGGTGCGTAGTTGAAGTGGGGCTGTTGGTCGGGACGGGTCTGCAGCGGCGGGAAGTGGAATTCCCGCTTGGGCTTGTCGTCGGGGAAGCCCTCCGTTAGGGATGGTGCTGCGTGGCTTTGATCTTCAGTATCGCTGTGATCTCGACCTTCTAGCCTCCGAAGTGACTCTTCTTGAGGTGACAGGCGATTCGAGGGCGGTGGACCTTGCGGTGGGATATGGTGTGGTTGTAGATACTTCTGCTGGGGGAGGGCAGTAATTCTATCCTCGTCCTCCGCCCGCAGCTCGCGCTCGTAGTCCTGGTTGCCTTGCGCTTCGTCTCGGATTAACTGGGAATTACGCTTTGAGGCGATTCCGGCTACGAACCCGTCTAATCTATCATGGAACATATTGCTGAGGGGTCGAGGTCCCCGCTCTCGAGGGGCTGGGACTCGAGATTGTCGCTTGGCTGCAGTAACGAAAAATTTACAGGTTACGCTCTCCGGTGGCGCGGAGTCTCGGCAGATACGTAACTCCTCTCGGAACCAATCCATCGCCTCGAGTCGCTTGAGGGCCCAGACAACCACCACCTTCTTTGTGATGGCTTTTCCATCTCGCATACGTTTGATTAAGTTTAATAACTGAGACATCAGTGCAGTTACACCGCTTCCACCAGCGATTAGAATGCATGTGTCGAATGCAGCTAATTCTCGGCGCATGCCACCGTAGGGTCCATCGAGATATGCCCGGTATGTGTGAAATGGCCCTTTCTCAATAGCCGTCTCCAAGACCCGTCGAGTGAACCCGCCGTACGGCTTGAACACAAGAATGCAGTCTCTATACTGTTCGCCATATTCCGACGGGAAATCCTCGCTGCATAGTGACGAAATGGTGAAAGGATGGTTGTCGAAAAATGAGATGCCAGGCATACGTAGGTATACATATTGTCCGGGCTTCCACTTCATCTGCGTGGGGATCGTGATCTTAATAGCATTCTCGGTCATAAGGGTGATAGCTGCCTCGTCCCCAACCAAGAACGACATTCGCCACGGCTTGACCCAGTTGAGATTAAAGATGCGTAGAAAATAGCATATAACCCAAATAGCTATCGTAGCATATAAGTAATCCCAGGACCCTAAGTAGTTTTTAGTATGCCAGAATAAGCAACCTAGGTAGACGAAGCCGACTGGCACGTGGAGCGTAACGAAAAGCTCGTAAGCTATCCTACGGATAAACGGAAGCGACGCGACACAGAGCCAGAGCAGTGGTACTAGACATGCGATACCAGTACCGTAGATAACACCGCTCCCTTGAGGGAATAGCGTCTGAAATATGGCCATACCGCCATCGTCCCACACGGGCTGGACATAAAACGGAATGGTGTGTACGAGGACCAGGAACAGGCAAAGATAACCGGCCCATCGGTGAAACACATTAAGTCGCTCCGGTCCGATTCCCGTGATGAGTGTGAGGAGGTTAGCCTTCATGCTGGTCGCAATAATCCAAGGGGTCATGGCGACGGCAATCATGCCTGCTCGGATCGCTACCGGAGGTGAGCCGTATTGGATGCTGTCCCAATACAGGGGTTGCTTGAGGAATACATATAAAGACACGAATGCCAGTGCGATGAAGCCGACAAATAAAACTGCGAGGGACGAAAAGGTGAATCGATGTTTCCGCCACACGATATCCGGTATGGGTCGGTAGAATACCCATCTAAAGAGAGCGAATGTGTCCAAAACAGGACCGACGGCGGAGAAGTCTGATTTCGGCTTGAAGTCCCTCTTCTCTCCTCCGCCCTCCTCCGGGAAGAACTGTCTTCCAGTTTGGTCCGTGTGCATGCCGGTCGCCAATGCATATTCCGGGTCGAGACTATATAAATCTCGGTAATGTTGC
Source organism: Annulohypoxylon stygium (assembly GCA_003314315.1). Taxonomy (NCBI): domain Eukaryota; kingdom Fungi; phylum Ascomycota; class Sordariomycetes; order Xylariales; family Hypoxylaceae; genus Annulohypoxylon; species Annulohypoxylon stygium. The sequence goes on along the minus strand of QLPL01000007.1, from coordinate 160,694 downwards.
TCCACCTCTTGCTTGTATATCGCCTGTCGGATCTTGTCTTGCCACCAATGCCATATTCGTACCAACACCACCAACCCCATTAAGGCTACGCTGAAGTAAGTCCATCCCAATCCGTACTTCCCAGATGCACTCCATGGATCGACAGTGTTCGCTTCCACCAAACCCGGCGGGCTCGTTGCTGTCAAGGGGATATATATCCTTTTTGCAAGCTCTGAAAGTGTCCTTGACGCACCCGCCATGGCTGATACTGGTTCTTCGGCCATGTTGGGGTTAGAAGATACCTAGGCGATATCGACAGACTCGCTAACGTCGAGCGCTCGACGTTTAATGCGCCGACCAGATTGGGATCTCGGGCGCGGAAGCGCGAGAGCGATTTAGAATCAATAATTCTCGTCTCTCTTGGCCCCGTCTTAGGTATCTTTCACTAGCTACATGAGTCGAAACTTGGTTATGGAAGCATTTACGTGTCGATTTTTATGTTGGGCGTATACCATTGGAAATAATTTGAACGAATGAATGTTCGTCGCGCGAAGAGGAATACCAGACTCCCCAGTTCACGGGACTTGATGATACTGAAAGGCAGTAAGAGCGGCCATTGAATTAGATCACAACGATCTGGCGACGACAAACGAAAAGGGAGTAGAAGGATCCAGACCGACGATGAGATGGGCACGGGAGTACAAGGTAGATAAGTATATATCGGTTACTTTGCCAGGGTCGCGGTGGCAGGGTGGGGAACGACTATGGCTGCATGTAGATAGTTCCCTTTTGGCCAGGTACAACATGCAGCGAGGTTGTCAAGTCTCGCAGTCTCGTCACACAACTACTACATTCGGCTTGCGATCTCCTTGGAGAATACCCAATAGGAGTTTTGAGAGATTGGCCTCGTGGGAAGCAGGCGGGGCAAAATCGAGCTCATGCCGGGGCCATCAGCATCGTTCAATCAGGAACGAGCAACGGGTTGATTGTGGACTGGTGTGGATTGCAATCGGTTGAGAAGATACAGGACGATACAAGACCCAGCGGCTGGCCGTACTCTGATATTGGCTGGCCTAGAAAGGAGAGAGAGGAGAGAGAATTGTTCCCCCGCAGACTGCAGACTGCTGCAGGATGCGCCATGTCGCACGCAATAAGCGTGGGCGCTACTGCGTAGAGTGTGCGAACAATTTCGAAGCTTGGCAAGTCGTTCTATGCTACTCTGTCTTGCCAGCAATGGAAATACCCAGGTCAGACCCAGGTAGCTTTGTCGCCGGGGTGTTGGCAACGGGAAGATTGCCGTGCCGGTAAGCTGGCAAGGGTCCATTAATTCTGTGCTAAGTTGTGCATATGTACCTCTTACAGCACCTACGCATGCAGCCATTCGCAGGATGTAGATCCACAAGAGCTTTACCTAGGACCTAATGATGGCGATGGTGACGGTGATAGAGAATGACCGAACGGTATTAGAGCGGTCAAATAAGTTGGATAGTTGGATGATTCGATAGATGGTCTCATTTTGAGAGCGCTTCGAGTCGAATTATCGATTTCCAATCTTGAATCTTGACGCCTCCAACATTGTACGCGTATCCCGATCAAGATCTTACCCCCATTCCCGTTCTCCCCCATCCCCCAACGAGCAGTGCCCAGTGTGCCAGTGGGCAATGAGTTAAGAGGCGTTACACCCAAGGGATGGTCCTAGGTGCTATGTGACAAGCTCCTGTCTGCCCGAAGCTCGAAGCGATAAAGTGTGCCAGTGTTGCAGCCACGGACAGCGTAATTAGATGTTCGGGCGATTATATTACTTTCCGACGACCATTTGATAATTGTTGGTTCCACGATGGCTGCTGGATGGCTGGAGTGTTATCTCCTTGCGATGTGGCGTCCGACAGATCGGGTTTAGCTGCTGTCGCTGTTTGATGAAGACTCAAGGCTATGATTTGATCCAGGTGAAGATCGTTGTGCAGACCGTTATGCACAGCCAACCAATTGAATACCAAAACGGTTTTGACGAAACCGAGCAAACCGTTTCATAGTCCAAGACATAACAAGATGGGTTTTTGAGAGGCGACTTAGAATGACATTTCTATACCATCTTGGCCATCCACCATTTCAAGTGTATATGTGTATGTTTACTTAAATAAGAAGCACTTGAGGAGAATTAAGAGAAAATATGAAAAGTTCATATGGATGTTACTAAAATTTTGAAGACAATTTTGAGCTTTGAGCAGCATCGCTTACGTACATCCACGTAGATTCCTGTTAGGTGCATCCATAGATGATTCTTCCTTCTTCATTACAAGAGTCGCAAATTCCCTTCGACCTTTACCTTTACTAGCATTCAGATAAGCATTACTCATTATGATACTCAAATCACTAGAAAGAAGTTTCAATTCATGATTGACTAATAATAAACCCAAGTGATAATTGACAGGTATGTAATATGATAGGATATCGGAAATCATTTATCACGTCTTCGATTTTTATTAGATATCTACATATAGACATTACCTAGTATAGCCACCAGCACTTGAGGTAGGTAAATAAATACCTACCAGGTAGTCAACAACTCAACATTTCGAATAAACAAGCTGGACCAGGTCTAATGTCTAATTCTACCATCCTTATCTACTAGTCACTCAATAACTCCGCAACTCTGCTCATCACAGGTCTGCCCCCAGCTACAGTCCTTGGATAACAAGCTGTAATGCAACGTGATGACTTCAGCATCCAAGACCTACCTCCACACTTTGTGGAGGAGATTCTCTCTCTCTCTCTAAATTTCAACATGCTTAGAAATCTTGTCCGGACAAGTCATTATATGCACGACCTCTTCACCGGCCGAGAGAAGTATATCGTAACTCGGGTGCTAGTCAATTAGATAGGCTGGCATGTCTTGCCAGAAGCCATCGCCACCTATGAATCGTCCCTACTAGGACCCTATGAGCTCCAGAAAGCCGAGGAGTTTTCCAAGAAGCACCTCGCGCACAGCATGACATCCCTAAGCAAATCCATGCGCTGGAGCCTAACCGAAGCTGCACCCATCGTACGTCTTCATCAGATCGTTGAGTGCCTGGCAAGGGGATACATGGATGACGCCGAGAAATCTTATTCGGGTCCCGGGCCAAGGATAATCCCTAAGGATATTTATGAGATCCAACGCGCCTTCTACCGTTTCGAGATATACTGGAACATATTTGGTCTGGCTCCAAGGAGGGTCAAGCGCCGCGAAAACCAAGATGTGTACTTCACCATTGGGGAGTTTGCGCAAGTGGCACGCATTGAAACTTATCTCCGCAAGCCCATATTAGAGTGTAAGCATCAATTCCATGCTATAATATATAACTTCTACTTGCCGTGCACTGATGCGTCCATAGTGGTGATGGAGCTTGATCCTAGGATTCTCGATAAAATTGACTTACCAATTGGATTTTCGAAGAACAACGAGGGCTACGTTCGATTTCTTGTCGCTTCAGGCTTGGAAAATATCCACCGAATGTTGACCACTAAATCGATCGAAGAAACCTACTAGCTTATTCGGAAAACAAGCATCTCTATAAACAATACTGACGAGGGCCTCCGAAGACCCCGTGACTTCCGTGTAGCTTTGACAAAGTTTAAGCAACTCAGCCACTTCGACATAATCGAACTCATCAACAACCTGCATCGTAAGGATAATGAACGTAGCTTCGCGTTCCAGTTGTTAACGGAGACATATGGCCAAACATATGGTCATCGTTTGAGTCCTGAAGAGGTTAGAGAAACTCGTTTTTATGGGGTAGGGTACGGACAAGAAACAGTTTCGGACCAGATGAAGAAATTAATGTTCTTCACTCTATGAGGGACGCAGGTATGCATGTGTGATGGACAAGCGCAAATTGACGAAAATGTTAAGATTTAGATGTCAAAGGAGTACACAATTGGTTTCTTATAGTAGATTGTTATCATCAAACCGGCGGTAGTAGAAAACGTTGCTTTCAAAAAGCCACTCATTTTATGATACCTAGGACGTACTGTAGGTAGGTACATACTAATAGAATATTACGGTGCCTATAAACGGAACTATCACGTACACACACACATATCACATACACATAACAATTTATGCAAGATCGAGCTACCGCTTAAAGCAGCGCAGCTTTCGCATGTATCCAAGTACTCGCTATCCATCCCCCATCCCATCCCATTAAACCAAAACCCCATCTTCCGGATCCCATTAATTGCTGAATTAGCGAGCAGGTGAGTGCCGTCAAATAGGGACGCGAGAAGCGGCCACCTTTTTTTCCCTAGGGCTCTTCCACACGGTTACGAGCAGGGAAATTTCCCTTCGCTCGATCAAATCTTCGGGGGCTTGCTTGCCTCGTCATCCGGATTGGATAGAGAGGAGAAAATCGAAATCGAAAATGGGTGACGGGCGCTTAACGGCGCGTCGCCATTCGCCGGTGAAGGGGACCCACCAGCGTGCCCGTCTGGCAATAGCATAAACGATTATGGTACAATACAATGCGCCCGTACGTCTCTCTTCTACTACGTGCTAATTACCGGTGTAGTAAGTACCCAAATACACGAATACGCAATACGCAACATGTACACGATAAGCTAGGAAAGAAAGGGAGATTTGGGGAACCGAACCCACGATTCCTTCGGCGCCGACGGACCTTGAGGGGTGACGAAACTTTTCCTTTTTTTTTCTCTCCTCTTCCAAGGTTTGTGACAGCGTGACGGGTCCCAGCGGTTGCAGAGAGGCCACGCAGCGCCGTTCCAAGCTCCCGGAAACGCGAAGGCGACAAGTATATCGGGTGATGCCCGCCTGCACTCCTCCACCTACGCACTGTGCCTGTCTGGCCCCCAAGACGCCCATATTACCCGTCGCCACGTTGGGGGCCGAACGATTGTTCTCTCCCGACGATCGCTGCGGGAGATAGATGACCTCACTTTTAATATCGGGATTGCGACGACCGGCCAACGGGGAGGCCTGGAATTAATTAAGCTGAAAGGAAGGCTTTTCGCCCCGTTGCTAGAGTACCCGGGTACTTTAAACGCGGGCATAACATTGAATTGATAATATTAATGAGAAAATAGGTAGTACCCGCACCAGCCGAATCGCACGATGCAACTCTGCTTTAGGCGCCTATGGTAAGTGTAGTAAAGCATATGGATACAGTCTGATTTGCTACAAATCGTATATGGATGGTTAACGAATAGTACAAGGTTAAGTATCTAGATCTTTTCATTGAGAATGAGGTCTTCATGATAACGACAACTCTCCAGCAGGCACATAGGGTAGAGATGATGTATCATTTCCAGAGAGAAGATGCCTGATACCCGCCACTCCTCGCGATATTAGGACCATCTTCCACCGCGATCACGTTGGACGGCGCGTGGTTCACCAAAGTTGGCTTCCCTCCAATGGTGGCAATCGCGCTACCATACATAGCATCAATCACCAATCCATTAGGAGAGTAATCGTCGAACGATAAAGCCAGCCCGGTGATCTCGCTGGCGGCTTCGAACATATTCGAACTGTCGACTCATCCCTCATGCTCACCAACCTTAGGTATTTGCTAGTCATACATCTCATCCGGCCATTTCTTAAGTAGAATTAAAATCCACTACTATGTCCACTCCGAGAAATATTGCCTTGGAAGCTAATTCCAGACTCTCCCGACTTCAACTTTCGAGAAGAAACTCTCCATAATGCCGGAAACCAACAACACACATCATTCTTCTTGCTTGCTTCGCAAATATCGAGGAATCTTAATTTAACCTGTCTTGTTCGGCGCGTTTCCCAACCTATCTGTAAAGCTTTCCATAACATCCGTAATAAAGCATCGTGAATAATTGTCGGTTGTTGGAGCAACATCCCTGATCAGCAAACTTGATGGTGGCTTATCGTGCCCAGGTGAGGTGTGATGTCAACTTCGCAGAACCCGACGGCATTAAAACTCCAGTGGGACAATTTCTTGCACCTCTTATGGGGCTCCGCTTTCTATACTGCAACACGACTTTCCGTCTAGAGTTTGACCCCTTTCCCACCAATCTTTGGGGCGGGCGTCCTTAATTATCGACGTATCGGAGGCTGCTTGACCAAAACCCCAGATTAATGAACTTATGCCCAGCGAACACAATTTAGGGTGTACATTTCTTAGTTGGGCTCAATAGATAATGTAGCCTCCTACAATCTCTCGGGGTTGGTTGGGTTCCAGCTGCTCCACTACCTATAGTTAGTTCGTGACGAACAGGCCAGCGGATGGGATGAGCAACAGGAGACGTAGTGGGCGGCCTGGAGTAGTAGAGACGAGGAGGCCCTTCCTTAAGCAGCACTTTCTCTCTCCCGGTTAGCATCTTCTTTGACAAGGGCCGCGACATTAGGCCGACGAGATTCCTTGATTATCTTCATCAAGATCGTACCCACTCCTCGAACCAGATGCAGGTTACGGAAGAGCACGCGGCGAGACACCCGGTCTGGCAGCCGCTATACCAGGAACTTATCTGCCATTAAGTCCGGGAGCGTTAATTTCTCTCTCGGGTCGATGTAAACGCGATCCATTCTGCGTCGGACACGTCGTTCCTGTTCCCGGCCGCCACTTAAGTACGGGTTGGTTAGAAATAGGAGGGATCATTTTCGGGGCGTATTGTTCTAGTCGACCTCAATCGCTGCCACTCGAATGCTCAACATGATAGTTTGGCCCGCATCGGATAGCACGGACTTGTCGACGCTCAACCTATTCTGTAGTTCATTCTCCCTTCCCCAGTGATTTGCGACCGTGAGAGAAAGGGGACACCCGGTCCTCAGAGCTTAGCTGCTTCTGATATTATGATCTGCTTTCATATAGTGCTCTCGCTGCTCTTTGCAGTCGCTATGCGCGATGGTGGAGAGCAGAAATATTAATATACGTTCTTCCCTCCGATAGTGAGCGAATTGGCCCGATGACAAGCCAACTTCATGTCTGATGGTGGTGTAAAATATCGATTGTCGTGCTCTCACGCAGAGTAAGACGATTGGCTGGATCCGAGCGCAGCATGTAACCGTTTCTTGCGGATCCAAGGCAGCCTTCTGCTTAGCTTGCGACTGATCTCCTACAACGAAAGTTAGCAATTGATATAATCGAAAGGGTTGACTGAATTCTTGGTGTGACTTACGCAAATATTTTTAGTCTCTGTGATGGTGCACCCATCTCAGGAGGGTCAACAGTCCTTTAGATACTTATCTCTTCGCGTAGTGCTCTGCTTAGACTCGTTCAAGCCATCGCATAGTTTTAGATCTACGCGAGAGCCGTTCCGTCTATTACCCTCTTCAAACCGGGGTACTGATCGAAGGCGTGCGTCTGGGTTCTCTAGGGTCGGCGGCCGCTTGTAGATGGATGTAGCGCGGGTATTAGGCCGCGTATGCCGTCATGAAACCACATTACTGGTGGTGGCTAGGTAGGTATAGGGGGATCAAGCAAGAATCTAGATCATTAATTCAAGGATTAACCGACAGTATCGAAAAGTCCCGGCGGGAACACATATATTCGAATCATCGCCATTCGTAAAATAATAATTGCGTCTCACTGAGCCAAGGCAGCCGCCTAGCAGATTGGCTAGTCGAATTATCACCAGTGAATAGGTCGTATGATAGAATTAGTCGGTGGTTGTGAAGCAAACTCGATAAGTTGCCATTATAAATATTAATACCAAGCACAAGGAAAATTCCCTGCGAAACTTGGAAGTAACTGCTGGATTTCCTAAATCGCTTCCAGATGCACTCATAAGACAATGTTACGGCGTAGGTTGAATAGTAGGTACCTAGATTCATTGAACCACCATTCTGGTGTAATCGCTCATAGCGGCTACGCAGAAATCCCTGAAGTCTAGTGCTGTCCTCTAGAACAGCCAGTAGTTGTAATGCCAGAATATCATCTGCAGGAATGAATCCGACCCCCTTCAAAGTCAGTGATCATGACCAGAGGGAGTGTTCGTGTCGTTCGATTCCGTGCATCCCTCTGCGTTCGTTATCGTGAAGCCATGTTGACACTCAGAAGAAAAGCATTTTGGTGCTGTGCCTTCGGACAATGACTCAAGCCCTGTGCATCATCAGACTATTAGAGGTCCCCGACGATACGTCATCCTGAGGGTTGAATGAAGCCACCCTCCGCCTCTCCTTTGTCGCTGCTGGCGCAGTTTGTGCCCTACAGTTGATAGATGTTGAATCTCCCACAGTCGGGAAATCATATGTGGTTCTGATCCTCACTGTGGTGAGTCGATTCTAATGAACCAACAGTTATGGGTAGGTAAGGTCATGAGTGGGGAGATGAATGTATGCGAAAGGTTTGACGCGAGACATCTTGCCTGCCAGGGATTCGATCAAACAACGATATGTTTGTGTTGCCAGCCACATCAACTCCCAGAAGTGATAATTGCTGGGTGTGATCCAGTATGGCGACAGGTATAAAAGGTGAGAGGTTATTGCATCAGGTCAGGGGTAAGCCACGAAAGAGGCAGCCGACAGGCTCAATGTAGGTTTGAAGATGTGGATGAATTTGCGCGATAATCCGCCACACAGATCTGGATAAGAAGTGCGATGTTAAGAGACCGGATACCTTAATAGGAGATAGGAATGTTGGGAATGGTTCGACAGGACAGATAGGTAGTATATCCTCGCTGATTTAGGCCGAGCCGTTATAGAATCCTTGTGCGGAACGAGGAGTCGGTGTCTCTTGACATACGACGACCGACACTCCACCCACAGTATGTCTTCGCTGTCGTTCGAATGTATAAGAGAACGAGAGCAAATGAAATGGCAGAGAATATGTAGTACGGAGAAGAGTATGTAGTATCGACTAGAGTGTAGAAGAGTATGTAGTACTAGATAGAATATGTAGTACTTGACTTAAAGAGTTCCGTCAACTAGCCATATAATAGGTAGCTAGCCCAGGGGAGATTTATGGTTCCGCGAGCTAGAGTGTTGGTTGAACGTGGTGGGTATTAGAATAACTAGGACCCAACAAGACCAAGGCCTGACCAATTCAACAAGCCACTGAGGTCATATCAAGTTAGCCAGAAACCCAATTTCAAAATATAAGGATTGCTGAGGCACGATACTTACTAGTAGCATGTGTTCGTTACTAAGACGAGATATCAGCAGCTAATGATGATGATGTATTTTACGCCGCGGAGGCGGCAGCCAGCTAAACTAGACTACCTACGAGTATGTCTCGCCTTTAGGGCGTTTGGAGTACCCTAAAAAGGGCAGAGCCAAAATATCAGCAGCTAAGAGTTCTGCGTCGGGTCTATATGGGGTTTCGGCGTATACCGAACACATCTATAAAACTTATAATGGTACGGCGATAATGAGGATTGCGTTTAAGAGAGTGCAGCATATTAGGAAGCCGTCTTTATATGGTGCAATACCATGCCGACCGGGAGAGTTCCCTTAGTTGCCCAGTCTGCCTCATCTTTAACGTTGTTGATATTAGCTGATTTATCCTTCCTTCCACTAGTTAGCCTAGGCATGTTGGCAACAGGGTATTAAGAATAGAAGTATATAGGTAGGAATAGGACAGCTAGAGGAGAATGCGGAATACGACAGAAGCAAAGATTGACGGTGAATAGGGCAAGGGAGGACATGCCGATTGAGAGAAATAGGAGGAGAGGGGAGGCAAAGGCAGGTTACGTAGAATATTGCAAGACTACCTCATGAAAGTATGAGAAGACGACTGTGTACCTAGGTAATATTATAACGAAGAATGCGACGACTTACCATCTTGCAAAGAATTTCGTAGTGTCGGTAGAGTTCAAGATGAGTACCGTATGGAAAGTAAGAAGATATTTATGGTAGGGTATTTTATATATATATATGAATGAAGGAGGAAATGTTGTCAAGAGGAAGTCTCTCCGGGTCCTGGAAGAGTTTAAATAGAAAAGGACTCCCAGGGGAGGCCAAGCAACCGAGAGGGAATTTCTTGAGCTCTTACCTTTTTCTGCGTTCTCAGAGAAAACTTTAATGTGTTTGTGTCTATTAAATTACCAGGGTGGGGACTATACTGTGTGAATGTTAAGCGAATTTATAGGATGGAATATGATTGAAAAGCCATATGTAGTCATGATCATGTAAACTTACCTTCAATCCATTAGGATGGGACGGTCCAGCAGCTGTCACGCCGTCAATTTGCTTCAATGCATAAGGTTAGTCAAAGCATCCCATCGTAAAGTAGGTACCTAAATAACCAAAATAATTTTCATATAGACAAGCACCTATTGTTGACCATAAATTTGGTGTCAGCTAGCATCGGATGAAAGAAGCGGTATCTGCATTTCTTCAACCTTTAGGTAAAAAAACCATCCTACCTTGATCGCCGGCTGGATAGAAAAAAGCTTACCTACCAAAACCACATTTACCTGAGTATAGATGGTACGATGTCCCTCAGTCAATACGTTATAGCACAAGCCCCTATATTCATGTTCCAGTCTCTCTTGTATTGATTGGTAATAAGCTCAAAACCTTAATGACATATTATCTGCTCTAGAGGAAAAGTCTATTGGTATAGGGAATTATTAAACATGCTCTCAGGAATACCTAGTAAGAAAGTGCAACCACCTTTAGGACGGAAATAACAGGCTCGTCACGAGTATGCCATATTACTATCAGCTTTCTCAAAGCCGATAGTTTATCCTGACGGTAATATGACCAAGCTAGCGGTTGATGGTTCAACTTTTTAAGCTATTACCTATTTAACTTCCTGATGCTTTATCACTCGTATTAGTGGGCGGAAGGAAGTGAAGAGTGGTTGGCGACTGCGACCACTTACCAGTGCTACCTATGTGGAGATGTAGTATACCTTTTCCAGGGTTATTTATAACTTGAATATAAATGCTATACTTTAAAAAGCCTTCGAATGATGAAACAACAGTCTGGCTAACGTTTGTTATTAGGTTTAGGAGTTAAGGGGTAATAATAGAATGACCCTTATCCGTGATTTAGTGTACCTATCGACTTCTTCATATCCCTCAGATGCCAGGAAAGCTCGAGTATCAGGCATGGAATGTATTCTCGACAAGGCTTTTGTAATATAAGCTGGCCTTTTCGGTTTACTTAATGCCATATCCTGCTAATATCCAGACGTGAAAGATTCTTAGTAATGTGCTTCAAGCCAGACATGTTATGCCCCACATTCCTAAATAGGAAAATGGTGGTTGTCGTGATTTTGTAAGCTTGGAGTTGTGACCAGACCATGTAAGAAGGTTAGAAAACTATAAGTATAAAGGGAGGAAACAGTCACGAAGGTGCTATTTGATATCTTCAGATCAACTGAATATAAGCAACTCGAAAAAGGCTTGAAAAGATCATGGCTTTCTTCCCGACAACTCGATCCGAAGTCCAAGCATGGCTGAAAAGGGTAAGTTGAGAGCATATTCTCCCACGGAGGTGTAGAACTCATAGAACATCTAGTTTCATTCGGTAAACGACTCTCTAGATGTGTCTAGAATAGGAGAAATATACGCCAAGGATGCACAATTGCAATTCGGTAACTTGCCTTTGATAGAGGGGCTGGACGGACTGAGGGACTTCTTCGGTCGATCGTGGAAGACAATGGAGTCAATGCTTCACGAAATTGATAACTTCGGTATGTCAAAATCTGACAGTATATTACTGGAGCTATAGTCCTATTGACGACTAACGAATATGGATGGTAGATATTATCGAGAATAGGATTTACCAATCATGTCATATAACTTGGCAGGTGAAGAATGACCCGGAGAAAGAGAAAGTTAAGGTTCCGGCTTTCGCGGTCATCCACTTGGTTGAATCCGGAGAGGATAAGGGGTTAATTAAGCATGCTGAGTACTATATGGATGGTTCTCCTTTAGTAGCAGTATATCAGAGATTGTCGTAGGAATCTCGTATGGTTCAAATTAGGAGTTAGAGAGGGAAAAGAAGCTCGGAATTGAAGGGGAAATCCGTACAATCTTATCTTCTTATCGATATACGTAACAGACCCCTGCCAGCCTCGTAGATCAATTGATTTTGATTGGACTTTCTCTGATTAAGACCCACTTTAAAGAATAGACCCCGCGAGGCTGCACAAGGTCTATCTCAAATTTCAAACTATTCGTCACAGATTATTCCACCATGAGCTACACCTCTACAAGTTCGCATTGGTGAGCTTCATCACACGGACCTCTTTCAAATCCCCTCATACTAGTACTCTCCGTCACACAAAATGGCAAATTCAAGCTCCTTAATGCTCTCAAGCACAACCTTTGCTAAGCTCTCCCCTCACCCATTCCTCCTCGCTAACCTCCAACCACCCGACCCAACCTCGACGCCCTCCGCGCGCACGAACGGCCGGCAGCCGCGACAAGCCCGTCCCTACAGCATCAACACCTCATCCCTCTCCCACGCCCACGGCAGCGCCGTCGTGCGATCCGGCGATACTACTGTTATCTGCGGCGTCCGCGGCGAGACCCTGCTCACGAGCCAAATCCCCAACTTCCGCGCGCCCCAACTCGATGGCAGCGAAACAAATAACGATGAGCTACGCGACTACGATTTGCTAGTTCCGAATGTAGAATTGGCGACGGGATGCGCGCCTAACTTCCTGCCTGGCGTACCGCCCACTACGCTCGCGCAGACCCTGAGCACGCGATTGTACTCGCTACTACACAGCTCGAAGGTTCTGAGTGCGGAGGACTTGCGAATATACTACGACCCTGCCACTAGCTCACAAAATGACGATGAAATGGATGAAGACGAGGAAGAGGATGAGGCTGTAGAGACAACGAAAGAGGTCAAGGCATACTGGGTGCTGTACATCGACGTACTCTTCATTTCCTTCGACGGCAACCCCTTCGACGTCGCTTGGGCGGCAATGCTAGCCGCTCTACGAGATACCAAGCTCCCGAGCGCATACTGGGACGTGGATCGGGAGATGGTGCTGTGTTCGCGACCGTCCGAGACTAACAAGCCTGCTTCGTTGAGCATACGCGGATTACCGGTGGCTTGCACAGCGGCCGTGTTCACGGCGAAGGAGAGACAGAAGAAGGGAGGTGGCAAGTACTGGATTCTCGTGGACCCGGATAGATTGGAGGAGAGCATGTGTGATGAGACCGTGACGATGGTGGTTGATGGCACAGAAGGGGACTTGAAGATCCTGACGATATCGAAGAACGGAGGCACGGTTATTGGACCGGCGCTGATGAGGGGATTTGCCGACGTGGCTGGAGGTCGGTGGAAGGAGTTCCGCGCTGTCTTACAATAAAGCAAAAGTCACTTGAGTCTTGAGATACCCGAATAATGGAATGAATGGAAGCAATTCTGCATGAGATTTTCAGGCCTATTATGAAATCTTCTTAGGTGCCTCTCGAGAAAGATAATTGTGGCTTAGTGAAGCTTCGGCTAAAATCTTTCCACCTATTATTATGTTCAAGATATGTAAGTTTTATTACATGCAGCTACCTAGATATCGAGGCAAGCAGGTATACTGAAAACTATTCGAGGCGCCGAGGTCGTCAAAGACAGGATAATGATCCAGGAATTCGAATCTAATAAAATTCGAATATCAAACCCGTTGCTCCTATTCCCTAACCATAGAGGCAACCCTAGAGACTTCGACGTTACAAGGTCACTATCCGAAGTGAGATGTATCAACCCTTCGAACCATCCTATCAGGCGTTATTCCAGGATAGTAGATACGGGACGACATTTTGGTCTTCCGCCCATAAAAGCGAGCAGCCTACTGAAAGGCCACTCAAGAACCAGCATCGTAGCGCTTCGAGAGTAGAACGCCGGATACTAGCGAGCGGTGGTTGTTATGAAAAAGAGAAGAAAATATTCCAAAATCCTAGCATACAATTTTAGTGAGGTTCCACGCTAATAGTGGCCCGTGCGTCAGGATCGTCGGAACCTCGGCGACCGTAGAATTAGCCCAGGATTAGATTAGGCCCCACATTCTAGCTCTGTTTCCTTCTTCAACAATTTTTCTTCAAACGAACTTTTCACACCTTGATTCTTTTCCCGTCCGCCGTGGCATCGTGTCTACGATGGAATCCCTGGGAGAAGAGCCATGGGAAGTGGTGATCTGCGGCACTGGCCTGCAACAGTCACTACTGGCTCTGTAAGCAAAAGCATCTTCTTGTTTATAGCAGAGTTTGGAATTACGTCGAGACCTTGATCTGACTGACCTAGCCTGCTTCCGCCATGAAGAGCTCTCTCGCGGTCGAAGAAACGCATCGTCCACCTTGACCCTAATGACTACTACGGCGAATACGAAGCTGCTTTCAGTCTGCAGGAGGCGGATACTTGGGCTGCTAGATACGGCGGTGATTCAGCCACGGGAGAGTCGGAGAAACGGAACATTTTCAGACATGCTCGTACATGGACACACCCCGATGCTAAAGAGAATGGTCTTTCGTTTCCCCGAGCATATTCGCTCGCCTTAGCACCACATATCATCCATACCCGCTCCAAACTACTGTCGCAGCTCGTGTCGTCGAGAGCCTACAGACAAGTCGAGTTCCTAGCAGTCGGCTCCTTCTTCGTCTACGACGCCGAAGCCAGCGACGATAGCTCAAAGCTAGCTCGGATACCGAGTAGCCGCGAAGATGTCTTCTCCACGCAAGCCATACCAGCCAAGTCCAAACGGTTGCTGATGAAGTTCCTCAAGTTCGTCATCGACTACGACTCCGAGGAGCAGAAGCCTGTTTGGCAAGGACGGGAGCAGATGCTTCTTTCGGAGTTCTTAGTCACTGAGTTCAAGCTGGACGAGAATCTACGAAAGTACATTCTTGCTCTTACCCTGACGTTGGACGGCCGCGTGACAGTGGCAGATGGCTTAGCTACGATCAATCGTCACCTTAGTTCTACCGGCTTATTTGGACCTGGTTTCTGTGCTGTGTACCCCAAGTGGGGAGGCTCTTCGGAAATTGCGCAGGTGGCATGTCGCGCTGGGGCTGTTGGCGGCGGCATTTATATGCTTGATACGAAAGCAGAGGTGAACAATGATTCTGATGAAGAGATCACATTGAAGTTATCAAATGATATGTCCGTCCGCACGACAAAATTAATCACGCTGCAAACGGAGACCGCGCCCGATTCACCAGCAATCAACCGAAGAATCGCGGTAGTTAATTCGCCTCTGCAAGTACTATTCGGAGTTGTTGTTGAAGGCGCGCCGACTCCAGCTGTAGCTGTCGTGGTTATCCCAGCTGATATATTTGCACCTAACCCAATACATGTATTGGTCCATTCTAGCGAGACTGGAGAGTGTCCCGCCGGTCAATGTAAGTTTTCATACTTTATATCCTCTAAATCCCCCTTACTTTACATTGGTGTTATGATGAACCAACATAACGAATACTTATCTACATTGTCCGAGCTTCGCGCTGACGAACACAACCTCTGACAAACTGATCGCACCAACTTATCTTATCTATCATATAAAGCACACTTGAAATCCTTATGATAGCTAAGCTAACCGATCTATCACTTTATAGGTGTAATATACCTCTCTACTGTAGCAACGGAGGGAAGTGCACAAGCACTTGAGAAAGCTTTAGCACAGGTTCTATCTGCAGCAACTCCTCCCGATGCCCAGAAGCCAAAGTGTCTGTACTCGTTATCATACGAGCAATCCCTCAGCCCCCGAGATCCATCGCGCACGACTCGCGGTAAGACCTCTACTTTCGCATTCCCTTCTCCATCGCTAAACCTCGCGTTCGATGACGGTTGCCTGGACGCCGTTAAAGACGCATGGAAATTAGTCGTCGGAGATGAGAATTCAGAGGACGAATACATGGTCTTCGAGGACCGCGAAGGTGTGGGCGATGATGACCAGGTCTACGAGTAGATCGGCGCGGGTGGAGTAGGTGATTATTTGAAGTTTGAGCACGGGTATGTATATAAATAGATGAGCAATGAGACACAAGACTGATACCTCTTAATAAACCATTTTCCGAGTGAAAGAATCAATCAATCAATCAAGCGCATCTAGTCAATTAAACATGAAAGAACAAATAATAGCAACAATTGTGCAACATTGGGGGTATCTACCTTAGGAGCAGAAATCGTGAAATCGTACAAAGAATCTAACAATAGAGACGAACGAAATGGACGTCAAGCAACCATATGGTTGGCCTGGCTACTTCCTTTCATCTCTCCCACCATATTCCGTTTCTCCAGCACATCTCCTCGAATTAACTCAAGCGAAAGATCGACTTGAAGCAATATTCTTGTGCCACCTCCCCTTACACTCACTCATACACTCCGTTATGTTTTCACCTGGTCCTAAAGCTCTGGGTAAGCGGAAAACGGTCACACCGAAAGGTATGCGGGTATATCCGTCCACCGAACTTCCCTAGACGATCAAACTTAACTTCCTGACACCCCTTCTCTTCAAAACTTCCAGATCGAAGCGTGATTTTCCCAAGTTGACAGATAGCCAGCTTTACAACCCCTCTCACTCTCACTCTCACTCCGCCCTCGTCCATCTAGACAGCAACAGCAGCAGCAGAATCACCCATCTTAACACCAACCCAAATGCCGCCAAACCCTCTCTCCGGCTCGCCCTCCTGCTGCACATCCATGCGCCCCTTCGTAGCCAAGCTGAGCACGTGGAAGAAGGCCTGCGCGGCGGTCCCGCGCTTGGTATCGCGCGGCTCGAATACGTCGTCGAAGGCGACCCAGCGCCGGTTCACGTCGAAGTCCTCGTCGAGTCTGCGCTCGCCGTTCTCGCGCGCCGTCGAGTGCATGAACGAGAGGAAGTTCTTATCTTCGATGTTGAGGGTCGGCCAGGGGTCTGCCTTCTGCTGCTCTTGGTGGGTTTGAGTGCCTTGGGTTGGGGAGAGGGGAAGGGGAAGGGGGAGGGGGTGGTGGGGAGGTCGGGCGGGAGAGGAGAAGACGTCGTTGTCGGAGGGGAGTCCGCCCATGTCGAAGCCGTCGCTGTAGAGCACGGCGTTGTCGTGCGTGTGGCCGCGGCCTGCGAGGGGACTTGATGGGATAGCGCCTTTTTGCGCGGAGCCGCGAAGAGAGGAGCCTGGGATGTGCGAGGACCCGCGGTTCCAGGGCATGTTGAGGGCTGAGGACAAATGGTCTGACATGGGCTGCTGGGGGTCTCGACCGACTTCGGTGGAGTCGTGGACTTGATGTTGGTCGTCTTGGGCGAAGACGTCGTCGCTGCGGCCTAGTTGGACATCGTTGCCCTCAAGTCGCGGCTTCACTCGGCGCCCTTGCTCATCTTCGTCATCAATGGATTCGGATGCGGAGCGACGCTGGCCGCGGGGTAGAGCAGGGACTTTGAGGCCGGTGAACGTGGTGAATAGCGAATCGCCCGAGAAATCGAGGGCGAGAGGATGCATCATACCCGGAACGCCGACGTTCTGGCCGATGTTTCCCAGACCGAGACCCATTGTAAGAAGCATAGCGTTCGCTCTCGCTTTAGCAGGTCCGGTCTGTCGGGCCTTCGGATCACAGCAGTTCTTGGAGTAGTCTTGCTGCCACTGGTTCATGACAGTTCGCGAAATCTGGGTCTCCTCATCAGCGTTGATTATGCGACGGCCTCGCTTTCGACGAGAAGGGGCCTGCTGTGGTTGACGACCGTCAGATTGGAAGGCCTGGTGATGGTCTCTGGGCGCATGTACTTCGGCCACTTCGCCTGCTGGCTGAGCACCATCCGACATGATAATATCGCCTTCGTTATCCACCGTCGGCTGTCTGGGCTGCTCGACACCCTTATCGTCTGGGAAGTCGCCTCCAACGGACGGGAAAGGCATATCAAACTCGTCATGTGCGATCTCAGTTTCGATGATGTTCCCCTCTGCATCTACATGCACCCCCCAATCATCATTCGCGTCGCCGAAAACGTCATCCTCGGGAAGCATTCGGT
This sequence comes from Annulohypoxylon stygium, assembly GCA_003314315.1. NCBI lineage: Eukaryota > Fungi > Ascomycota > Sordariomycetes > Xylariales > Hypoxylaceae > Annulohypoxylon > Annulohypoxylon stygium. Next base: position 142,857 of record QLPL01000007.1, on the reverse strand, counting down.
GCTCTTCTTTCGGTTTCTGCGCAGATGATGAAATGCCTCGAAGACCGAAGGGTGATCCTGCGGGGCCTGGAGAAGGCGAATTGCCGAAGTCCATTCGGATGTCGAAACCGTTAGCAGGACTCTGCGAATGGTGAGAACCTGTGAGGATGGTGCTGTCAAGAGGAGACATCTGGGATGATGTCTTCTGACTTGCTTGACTGTTGGCGATCAGGGCCTCGAGGTCAAACTTGGGAAGCGCCATGTCCGGAACGAAGTCGGGATCGTCGAGCATCAGAAGGTTCTCTGGCCTAAAAAGAATATTAGCAACTTGCAACCGAGTGTTCCTACTACTGCCTCTCTTACTTTGCTTGTCCTGCATCTGGATCCAGCTGGTTCTCGCCGAACTTGGTGAAGAAGAAATGCATGTGCATCTGAATCTTCTGCAGGTCGGAAAGCATGTAGGCACACTGCTGGCTGTAGACGCGGGATACGCCATAGAGGAGCTGACCCTGGAGGCGCAATGCCACAGGTGCGCCCGGCTCGCTGATCTTTCCACAAGCCTTCTGCACATCGACCTCTTGAATGGCTTTACGAGTCACCTTCTTCCTTGAGCCTACACCGGTTCCGACGGTGGCGACGAGCCTGGCGAATGTTAGCTTGAGTCTACATGACACCCATCGAGGCGGATGATGCGTTGGGGCGAGTGTCGCAAATTACTTACCAAATGGTAGCGACGCCATATTGGCGGCTCATCAGAACTGTGATCTCACGTTAGTTACGATTATATATGTGATGAGATATTATAGGGGTAAGGGTAAGTACTTACTTTCGTGGCTATAAAACATCGTGAAACGGGCAATACGCGAGGTCCTCCGACCGCGCCGAATTAATTGAGAGAACCACTAAACTTAGAGATGATCATGAATACTAGAATATTGATATTATATTATATCAATATTCTAGTATTCAGACTTGTATCTACTGCTCTAAGGTGTGTTCACCAATAATGAAGTCGTTTCTAGGATGGGTGGCGAGAAGGTGAATATGGTAAAAAGTAGAGGATAAGATCAGGATGTCCCCCAAAACACATTTTAGATAATAAAACATGATGCGTGTAGAGGAGTTGCGTCGACTTGGAAAGTGCAATCTGGTCGGCCAGTTAGTAATGTGAGCATCTACTGGGTACTTGGAGATGTATGGGGTCTCATACTGTGACGTTTGTACCTCGTTCACGCTCAAATGACTACGGCCTCCCGTGTAAGAAACAAGCAAGTCTCATTGCCGAATTCGCCTCCGAAGACGGTAGATGGCTCAGGACCGGAGTTGTAAGTTGTTCTGGTGCCCTATGCATCTTGATATTGCCCATCAAAAAGCCCTGATATAATCGAAGGCCCCTTTGCCCCTTAAGTGCCTTAGGAACTCGAGTATAATGATATTTCCTCAATTTAAAGGCATCTTCAACTAGGAACAATATAGCAGTTCTTTAAATCGGTTAGCATACGAACTCCAAGATCATCAAGTAACGAATATATAGGCTTGTTACTTTACCCCTATTTTGGAATTTTGCGATCCGTCTTCAAGGCTCCATCTCTGGCAATCTTGTTGGAACATCTTCAAAAAAAAAAAAAGGGTTGGGGCATCTTGCAAGTTCAAATGACAATCTGCTAAAAGTGTATTGTATTTCGAATATTTTGTCTATATGCCTAGGATAGTCTTAGGGGTCATTCTCTCCAAGTAGTCATCAACATCGACTATGCACTTTAAGCAACCCTTTGTTCTCAACCTCGAAGTCGCAAATTTGAATGAGTAGGCAGCTTGAACTTCGAATAAGCCAAATAGTAGAATAGGGGTAAGATACTTCACATCTCGTATAACATTACTAAGAACAGAAGTGGTTAACCTTCATTGCGGGATTGCCCGAAGACTTGATAAGAAATACTTAGCATTGTTGTATGTCTTGACGTAGTTGGCTTGCATAACTACCTCTATGCACACAAAATACCACCTATCAAAGTAGCGTATAACGTTACGTGAGGTATTTTAAGCCATGCGGGTTGAGCTAATGGCAGAGTGGCATCGAGATCAGCCAATCACAAGCTGTAGTGATGACGAAGATCTCAGATATGCAAGCCAAGGCGCCACGGAAAAGAAACGTTCTAGAATTGATTAAGCGTGAACCCCTCCATCCCTAAGCTTCACGCTTTTTTTGATCCATACTTGCATATCCCTTAAGTCCTAAGTCTTTAGGTATCTTCTTGTTTTTTTCCCTAAACTTACCTCAGGAATGTAGAGCTAATGAATCCGTCATGTTGACTTCTTACCTTGGCCTCTCCCGCATCCAACCGCGGTGATTGAGAAAATACCTAGAGAGGTAAACTTTGACTGGTGGTTTCTGACTAGACCGGAAGCCAAAGAGGTGACGCGCATACCGACACTGCGGCTTGCCGGATCCACCGGTTTTGTGAAAGCAGGCGGCCGAAAAAAAAATCGTACGGTTAATATTCCGAAAGGGAGAGATCAACTAGTCACACAAAGCACACATATATTTGCCGCAGCAATTTTATACCGTGTCGTCGAGCGCCACAAGCGTCATGGATCCTTTAGTGGCTGCAGAGCTGGCCAAGCTCGCCGACGATGGCGTCCCCTTCCGCGCGAAGCAGGGCCATGTTCACAGCACCTGGGCCAAGACCTTCCTGTCACGGCCGGAGCTGTACCTGCAGCCGGAGTCGTTGGCCGAGGTCGAGAAGATCGTGCGGCTAGCACACAAATGCCGGCGCCGCATCACGACGACCGGATGCGGACACTCGCCCAACTCGCTAACGTGCACCTCGTCATGGCTAGTCAACTTGGATAAATACAACCGCATCCTGTCCGTCGACACGGAAACCCACACCGTTGTCATGCAATCCGGTATCCGGCTCTACGCCCTCTGCGAAGAGCTCGAAAAACACGGCCTCGCAATGCCAAATCTCGGCAGCATAAACCAGCAATCCATCGCCGGCGCCATCTCAACCGGCACGCACGGCTCCAGCCTTCTCCACGGCCTGATGTCCGAGGACATCGTCTCGCTCCGCCTCACCATCGCAGACGGAACAACGCAACTCTGCTCCCCAGACACAAACCCAGAACTCTTCCGCGCCGCGCTCCTGTCGCTAGGAGCGTTGGGCATCATAACGGAGATCACGTTCCGCGCGGTCCCGGAGTTCGTGCTGCGGTGGAGCCAGACCATCGACACGGACGCGAAGATGCTGTCCGCGTGGGACGAGACGCTCTGGACGCACGCCGAGTTCGTGCGCGTGTGGTGGTACCCCTACACGCGGCGCGCCGTCGTCTGGAGCGCGTCCAAAACGACCACGGAGCCGCTCCAAGACCCGCCGGTCTCGTATTACGACCGCGCGCTCGGGTACTTCGTGTACCATAACCTGCTGTACGTGTCGCAGTGGGCACCCCGCATCCTGCCGTGGATCGAGTGGTTCGTGTTCGGCATGCAATACGGGTTCGCGAACGGCAGCACGGCGCGCGCTGTGCAGCTGAGCCGCAAGGCGTTGCTTATGAATTGCTTGTACTCGCAATTCGTCAACGAGTGGGCTATTCCCTTGCACAAGGGACCGGAAGCCCTCACGCGGTTAAGTAGTTGGTTGAACCGACTTACCCCCGATGACCCGGGGTACGTCGACCACGGGATCCCGTTTTCGGCAGAGGGGCTGTACGTGCATGCTCCGGTCGAGGTACGAGTGTCGAATACGGGGCCTGGGAACCCGAAGGCGGTGAGGGAGAATACGAGGCCGTTTTTGGATCCTACGGCGGAGGACGGGCCGACGTTGTATCTTAATGCGACGTTGTATAGACCGTACCATACCGATCCCCCGTGTCGCGAGAGGTACTACGAGGCGTTCGAGTGGCTGATGCGGGAGTTGGGTGGTAAACCGCATTGGGCGAAGAACTTCGAGACGGACGGTGTCGAGATCGAGGGCATGTACGGCGATAACTTGAGACGGTGGCGCGAGGTCCGGGATAGCGTGGACCCGGATGGACTGTTTGTTGGCGCTTGGCATCGCCGATATGTGCTGGAGAAGGGAGCTGTTTTACCGCTCGAGGAGGCTGCGGTAAGGGAGGGGAAGAACAGGGAGGGTGGTGTTTTATTTGAAGGCGTCGTTGGGACTGCTCGATAGCGATGAGCTACATATATATGGAGAGGTCGGTTTAGATATGTGGCTGTCTCCCTTGGATGTATAACATCATCGCTGGTTAGATTTGAAACCTTATAAAGTGCTTATTCTACAAGCTTACCTATTTTTCCCGAGTCCGGTCAGCCCTATTTTCACACATAAAGCAAAAAAGGAGGTTGGCGTCACACAATTAGGTAGGCAAGCAAAACATTCTAAACACCGACGCCTCTAACAAGATCTATTTTATCTGGCTGATAGGCTAGGGCTAAGAAGCAGCCACCAAACCTTCGAAAACAAACAGCAAAAAAGTCGCGCGGATTGTCACCTATTTGGCTGCCTCAAACACAATACAGCAAGTTCCAATGAACACCTCGTCATCAGATCTTTCTACCCTCACTGGTTGTACTGTCGCTGACGACGTGCCACGCTGGACAACACTCGCTGCTAGTCGCATACATCCATCAGATCTTGGGCCTCTCGAATCTAGATTTGGCTATTCACTCTAAAGGCAACCAGCTAGAATCGAACCATACACCCCCCACGGGAGCATATGGCAAAGGCACTCTGCCTTGGCGCAACGCAAGTTGCCTAGGTTTAGCTCTTCTAGCGCCTGAAGAGCTTAACCAGGCCACCTTACTGTTGCGCCATAGGTGATACTTACCAGAGCGTTGCTTTTTGCGATTGATATAGTTAACTTTGGCTGTGCCGGAATTTGCCCGTCCCAGCGATGTCTAAGGTTCTCATGTTTAAGGTTCTCTCAATAGGCTTGTTATCGAGTGTTGACAGTACCCTATCATTACATTTAACAGGATTTGATGCTCTACCTATGATTAAAGAAGGGATATTCTATTATGGAATGTTACATGTCGACTTTATATTATTCGCTAAATGTTCCTTAATCTTATTATCAGAAAATACTATAGGTAGAGGATGAATCGACTCCGTGTAGGACATCTCTATAGGTACTCATGAGTGAAGCCTTGTCGGGTTATGCTGTGAAGTGACATATGCGTGTACGCACCTCGCCGGGTCACCGTAACTCAGACGGCCCCTTACTTCGGGAACTCACAGAACCTGGAACAAGGCTATACCTGTTACTTGTCACCTGGGTACTTAGTTGGACAGAGAGTTACATGTATGTGAAGTTAAGAGGCGGTGGAGAAGACACGTATAAGTATAAGTGAGTTGGCTTGATCTCATAAACGCCACTGAAACTACTAGTTCATTATTTATGATAGCGACAGTGACACGTTGAGATTTGACGTGATATGTATAATATATTGGAGGCAATACTATGTAATATTATGAAAATGCATCGAGACATGGCTTGAGCCGTCTACTGGCTCAAGTCTCAGCAACTCATTTCAAGTACTAAGTATACACCTAAGTTAATAAAAAGTTCCGGAAGAAACCAACGCAGCAGCACACCGCGAAACTGTGGATTTGCAGAAGATTGGAGAACCTAATAGGTTCCCTCTTATGATTTACTTCGCCGTGTCCCGTCCCGAATTGCTGGCTAGATTGGATTTCTAGTAGATGCAGGAACAGATGAGCAAACCTAGAAACCACATGAGAGCCCGAAAACAAGGCTGGCTCAAGAACGGATAGTCAGATGACGTTGTCAGTTGAGTGATGTGTTGCGCTAATGTGGTTGGCCGATGATGGGGTGACGGATCCTGCGGCACACGGTTCCTTACCGATCGCGGTCCGCGATGTCTGTACGAGTGTACGTATCAGGATCAAATCTGTAAAGGAGAGCGAACGGCACTAGTATCTGTGGAAAACAGTGAGAACGAAGAAAGATTGGCAATATCTGGAAAACCATCTATATTTCTTTATGGAAAGGAACCCAATACTAAGCATAAGGTGTACGTAAATACTGGTTGCCAAGATCGCGTCTAGAAGTAAATAGATGGCTCTTGAAACGCTTCGGGCACGAGCACATGGGTGCGGGTTGCAACCCGCTTAATGCCGCGTGCTTTTCCTGCAGAATTGTTAGAAAGCAGACGATTTGTCCAGTGAAGCAAGGCGAACTTGTTAGTTGCCAACACCAGAAAACGGGCGTTGCTTGTTGACGTAGCACTCAATGTACCGTTTGCACACATGGTGCCTGAATTATATATTTGATTGCGTGCAGCGGGCTACCACCCCAACGTCTCGTCTGACTGCACGGCTGATTGGGCGGGAAAGGAGCCGAACGACAAACGGGGGCTAAATACAGTGAAGGAATGCCTCGAGCCTTGTCCCTTAAGTGATTTCAGGGTGCATTGCAGGTTCAAGTAAAAATAACCTACCTATCGAGAGCCGAGAGAACTGTTTTGTACCGCAGACGGGGCAGCGATGAAGCTTCTCGTGGAAACAGATTTACACTTCAGGCGAAAAGCACAGACGGGTCTTGGAGATCAAGCGGGATAGAAATGCATCATGTTTAAGCTAGAATCATGCGTTCCGTCGAGCCTCGATCTGAAAGGGCTCTTTCGGCTTACTGGAGGGCGAAAGGGCTATTGGCCAACAGCCCGACCCCGGAAAAAGCTGTGAGTTTGTATCGCAAACTTTTGACAAGTACCGGTACTTCGCCTTCTGCCTCCTGTAGATCGGCTGCGATAGCTTACTGTTAGTGCACGCGCACGAAAAAAAAAAGTGAGATAAGGCGTCGTATCAGAGGAAGAGGAATTTGCTGCCCCTCACTTGCAGTCGTATTTGTGAATCCATGTTTGATTGGCGACCTAGGTGAGAGGCAGAATGGCCAGGTACTGTGTATAGTACTACGTATGTAGGTCAAAAGCGAAGGGATTGACTGGGGATTGACTAGGAACACGAAGTGAGGAGTATCGGGAGAGAGTCAGTCTGTTAAGCGCTCTGCAATGTGCAGAGGGGAGACAGGGATGGGATACGACGGGCAATCCCAGAGATCTCTCGAATCCGAGGCCAGCTGCATTCATCGAAAAGCTCTAAGCCAACCGTGGACAACGTGAATGAGGGGGGGCCGATTAGCTCTCTTGTACGGACCTGGAAGGGGATCCGCCCAGGCGGGAAGAGAGAGATTATCAGGCTTTTTTACCTCTTCCCTTTTTGTCAGGGGTACTGGTTGATTGGTGACTGGGCATTGGAAAATTGAGAGGGGCTCTGGGGGCTTTTTCTCTGAACCCGGACCAATGCTGAGTCAGTGAAACTCCGTGCATCTGTTGGAAAGGTTTTAAAAAAGATAGCCAAGATATTCAGGAGTATGACATACTGTACATAAGTTGACGATTCCCAGTAAATTTATTAGCAATAGTAGCAATAAAACAGTGGGTATAATCCATCTTAACTGTGTGGTTCATGGATATGTTATGCGACAGCCGCATTAGGCATTTGGTGGTGGATAAATACGATGAATCCCAACTTCAGGTGAAAACGAAACGATTGTTAGGATGACGCTCAAGACGATGACGACGATGGAATGAAACAAGTGGATGTAGACAAGGCAAGGCAAGTTTTAGTTTTGGGACTAGTGTAGTCAAAACCAAGCGACACGATGCTTGAAGGAAGAAGAGGAAAAAAAGGGAAGAATTGGGAATAGTGAAATCTGGAAATGTTCGGTTTTGTCATAGTGTTGTACAAAGTATTCTTGTATGGAATCAATACACCCATGCAACTGCCAAGTTTTGTAAGTTATTGTTTGCGGAAGCACTTAAGGACAATGACGACATAGATTGAATTAATCGAATTGTTATTTTTTACATAATGCTGCATTGTCCGCCATATCCACGGTATGTCCCACTAGCATGGCCTAACTGTGCAAGGGGCGTACGACCACAACACAGTGATACTGTTTACACCCATGAATTATGTTTAGACTCCATAACATTCATAATAGCTATACACATATATGTAGTTTTCAGCACCAAAATGTACGAAAATGTACCTAGAAACTTAATAATACCCTCTTAAAGCAATTAGCTCATTAGATTGCTCCGTTTTGTTGAATGCCCAGGCTGAGCTTAACGCCTTCCGATTTCTCTCAGGAGTTTTTTTCAAGGAGTTGAATTACAGCTTCCTTCGTTCAACACTTCCCCCCTCAAGGTCTTACTAAAGACTAATTACAAGGTGGTGGCGGCCACATTTCTAGCCTACCATTTTACCACTTCACTAACCAATTCTAACTGCGCTCGTTAATTTATCATCCATTGATCCCGTCCGATTTTTTTCTTCCACATCACCAAGCCTTTGTCTCACACCAGACGGCATCCCATCCATTGTCCCTTTTCAGCATCGACAGCAATTCGCAAATTCTTCTCAATTCCCAATTCTCAGCCCGCATCTAGTCTGGTCCTAGTTGCTTAGTTGCTTACCGTTTATTACTTTTTTTTTACTATATTATTTTGTTTCCTTCTTTCCGTTCGCTTCAATCCATCCGCAACACCAGCTTCATTCGGCCAATCCGTCCAAGACTTAACGATCAACCGGCCAATCTTTCTAGCTTCTAAGGTTTCTAGTGCCAAAATTAATCGGAGATACTCGGTCCTTTCAACCGATTCCACAATTCAGCTGCTAGCTACTACCAGCTTGTCTACGCAGTACATACGAAAAAGGAAGACCAAAATACGATCACGGGGTCTGCTACTAGCTAATCACAGCGCTCGTGAAATACTAGCAATACCAGCAAAGAAAAAAAGGTACCCTTTATTTCTTACTCGTACATGTACTGGAGATACTGCAGATACCCCTGGTCAATACAGCCGCCACTCAGTCCTGGTTTAGGCTGGTACCCATCACCCCTGTCTCCTTTCCTGCATGGGTTACATGGATAAGGCCGCTTTGGTGGTTTTCGCGAGCGCCTAGGCCCGTCATTGATTATTGCCAACTCCGCAGCTTCTATCTCTGTCAGCTCTGTATCATTCTATGCTTTTACGCTAAATCTCCAATTTCCTTTATTGTCTCTGGATTGTCTTGCCGAGTCCACCGAAGAAGGATTCAGCTTCTTGTCTCTCTATGTCACCACCTCGCCGACTATCTTACAAGTAGTTTGACTGATCGATTATTATCGTCACGTCTTTTAAATGGCATTTGAGAAATTGTCATGCTGATTAAACGTTCCAGTCCAGCTCTTGTTCTCGTGCCTACCCAAATCCTTGCTGCACCTACATACCTATCTACTGCCGATAGTCAGCTGGTCTTAGGTTCTACGACATAGGTCTCACCACAAACCCGACGATAGCACGACACCGGTTCGATGAGCAGTACACTTACTTGCAGAAGCCAATTTTAGCTTGAAATCATTCAATTTTTTCTACTTTACTTTTGTAATATCTACCCCCATTCCACAGGACATAATCAGAACGTGTTGCGGCGTCTTCAGGACCACTTGGTCCACCAGCCGTCAAGCTGGAGTCGTGAGTGCGCCGATTCCTTGTGATACATCAACACTACCCCAATTCCCTTGAGTTGCATATAGCTAGCAACTTATTCTAATATCTAACCTTGGGTCTGCGACCCGGCCATTCCTCTCGCCATTTTCCTACCTAGTTGGGTGGCTTCTCTCTTAGCCTATCGTACTAACATGGCCTGGCTTAGCTTCATCCACGTCGCCGCCTGGTCGCAGCACCGGAGCCCGAGCCCCGGTCCTCAGCGTACCTTTGGCCACCTTCGATCACTCTCAACAATGTCCCCGTCCGTGATTTCCCGGTCTAAGTCGCCGTCGAAATCTCAGTCTTCGTCGGACATAGCTACCGAGATGATGGTACCGCCTACCAGTCCCAACTCTCGCAGTTCCCTTCATCCCAGGAGAATGCCCTCGCAAAGTTCTTTAATGGTGGAGGATCAGGATCATAGTACCATTCCCGACCCTAGGATACGAATTACGAGTCCCGCGCCCGAAGAAAACGTTCATCCCGATTTGGACCAGGAAGTTGCTACGCTTAGTACGAAACTTATCAACGCGATCAATCACCAGACCAGTCTAGACGATACCCTTTCGGCAACGAGACAAGAATTAGAAACCTCTTTAGAACGAATTCAAGAACTCGAAGAAACAGTAGCGCGACAGCAGGAAACGTTATCTGGCGATGTCTGGGTTAAGCGCAAAAGCGTTGAGGCTGAGAAGAGTAAGCTACTCGCGCGCGTCGCTGAGGAAAAGAGATTACGGGTTGAGGTAGAGAAGGACAAGAAGAAGATTGAGCAAGAGTTGGAGACATTAACGGTTTCTCTTTTTGAGGAAGCGAACAGGATGGTCATCACAGCCAAAGAAGATGCTAAAAAGGAACAAGAGATCCTCCAACGAAAGAACGAACAACTGAAGGCACAATTAACCGATGCAGAAAGCATTATGAAGTCCCAACAAGAGCAATTGGCACAACTCAAACTGGTCATGGAGCAATTGACGGTTGAACGCGATAATCATAGTGGTACCGCGCCTTCGTCGCCTGAATTTAGCAAGTTCGACACGAGAGACGACGATACCCAAATCTCTGAGGACGCCTTGAATCTTGCCGCCACAGAGTCGATACCTCCCACCTATCCAACTAATCTCAACCACCTAATTCACCCGGTATTAAGATCGGATCTCCCCGCTTTTGATGACTTTGTGTCGCTTATCCAAACGTCGAAGAGGTTATCGAACAGCCGCGCCTCGTCAGGGTCGTATAGTGGACTGAACCCTCTTCTTGGCTTCGGCGGTTCCGGGCATGCCTCAGCGCCGTCCAACTCATCAACAGTGTCACTTTCTACTATCAGCACGCCTAGCGCAAACGTCTCGCCGCAAACGCCAAACACGCCCGCGTCAGCCCTTAGTGCTGGATCTGCCGCCTCTACTCCGTTGCCGTCGCTGAAGGATTCGAAGTTTTATAAGAGGGTTAGCGTTGAGGATATTGAACCTACTCTGCGCCTTGACATGGCGCCAGGTCTTTCTTGGCTCGCCCGTCGGTCTGTGCTTAATGCCATGATTGACGGAACCCTTGTTGTTGAGCCGGTACCGACTAGCAGTCCGTTCAAGGCCATCAGCAAACCCCAGTTCTATCCTTGCTCACTTTGTGGTGAGGCGCGTAAGGATACGCCTCATCTGCGTAATCACCGCTTCAAGACAAGCGAGTCGGACTCTGCTCAACGATATCCTCTTTGTAAATACTGCTTGGATCGCGTGAGATCGACTTGCGACTTCCTCGGATTTTTAAGATTAGTGAAGGACGGGCTCTGGCGTGCCGATGACGCCGACGCTGAGCGGGCTGCTTGGGAAGAGTGTGTCCGGCTCCGAGATCAAATGTTTTGGAGCCGCATTGGAGGCGGAGTCATTCCAGTAATCAACAACCACGGGCATTCCCGCAGCGTCAGTGAAGAACCCACACGGGATAATCAAGAAGCGCACGAGACTGCTGCCGACAATATCAAAGTAGAGGAGCCCGTTGTGACGGTCCTCCCTTCAATCGAATCCACTGAACCTGAGACACCTGAGACGATACAAAAGGAGGATGAACCGATCCAAGATGACAAAAAGTCAGAGCAGACGATCATCCACGCAGACATCTCCAGTGCCGACAGTGCTGAAGATTCGATTCAACCGTCAGAGTCTGCTAGCGCAGAAGTGGAACAACACAAAGGCGACAGGCTTTCGTTGACGATTCCTGGGGCTTTTAACAAGGACACGTCCGACTGATTCAGTCACCAAACAACAAATATACCCCTTACCTAATATCTTCTTCTATTCGATTCGGACGCACAAAAAGTTCACATTACACATTCTTTACACGTTACATTATATTCGCGCGTACATAGTTCGCAGCGCTGGACTTTTTAGACCCTTGTGTATAATACCTAGTCACTAGAATCAGATGCGAGTGGCGACCCGGGGTGGATGATGGGTCGTGGTAATGGCATGCATTGGAGCATTTAGCAGGCCGGTGTTTTCTGGAGTTTGTCGATTTGCCAGCCTCGGACGAGGGCAGCTGGAGTCCCGGGGGCCGGGAGGGCTCGTCCTCGGGGACTTTGGATCGGATTGGGACCGGTTACAAGGCTGTAAGGTTGATATATGGAATGCGTTTCGAGCTCGATAGGGGGCTCGCGACGCCGGGGCATTAGCAACCTAGTCTATGAGGGCAGAGCTACGAAGGCCTGAAGCTCAAATCACATAATAGGAGTTTAGCAATATGACCAATGCGCCGACACGCGATTGCGCAACACATCTTCCAACACATACTACCGTCTTTGGTGATATTTTGCGATTTTCAGTGATGATTCGTGCTACCTACCTAATAACCACAATTATTTAGCGTCTCATAATGGCACCCGCAGAAATCAAAAACTGTTTACACCACCAACTCGAAAGCGTTCAATTTCTATATAAGTCCAGGTGCGTAAAACAACTCTGATTCTTGGTTAATATCGGCATCACCGTCGTTACATGTCATTTTGATCAGCACACTTGCCACTGCCCGGGGCTTTGGTATCACAGCTGTGGCCTGACTTTTCAAGTCCGGCTCGAACATCGACGTTGTTTCCAACTCACTCGCCACATCACCTTCTTGGCGCTTAGCATTGCCAATCAGGGTGATAGCCGGCGGAAGACGGCTTGCCGGAGAGGAAGCAGGTGGCGGCTGATGGTCCGGATAGGGGTCCGGATGGTGGTCTACAAATGTGAATACGAACGAATTCGGCCACCTGGTGTGTCAGGCACCGATCTCGGTTTGCGTCGGACAGATGGCAGTCAGATTGGACCCGCGATGCCGGACAGACACAAGTCAAGACATCATGGATGTTTTTTTTTTTTTTGGCTTCGAGGCCTCCGCCGGGGGCCGTGTAGGACTTATGGAGTTGTGGGTTTAGCAATCCCTTACCTGCAGAGACGACCTGGTTAAGAAGGTGGTTGCTGGGTTGGGGGACTGGATCGATCACACCAGAAGCAGGTCGCCATCTTCACCGGTCTCGTCTCCTGCGTACTATGGATGGATCGTGGAGTAACAGCGTAGCAGCGGATAAACCGTCGAAAGGCACGGACGTCACAGACCTTCGACTAGCTGTATGTAAAGTGGAAAAAAGTAACAGGGGGGGTCTAGCTTTAATTTTGGATAGAGTAGCATCCGATTTAGCGTCGAGGCCGGTGTTTTTTCTATTCGACGTTGTTGGTTCCGGCATCACCAGCCACGAGGACCGGCATTGGCTCGAATACTTGAACCCTTCCTAGCTCGTTGGGGGCCTTCACACGCGGGATTAGCCCCAAAACCCACAAACCCACAAACCCACAAACCCACAAACCCAACAGACCGGTTTCCCAAGAATCTGGGATCGGGGTCTTGATATGTAAGCAGTTAAAGTGCGAATGCATGGGATTATGTGATGCGTTCCCAAAGTTTACCTCGCTGCTGGAATTATTCCGCAGTTACGGTAACGGTCACAAGTTACGGTTTCTCTTGATCCTTCCCCCGGAATTTAAATCGGTAGAGGAAGACAGATGAGTGGAAGCGAGGGCGGCCCGAAATCCTTGGCCCCCTGCAACCCGCCGATTAACAGGTATCCATATGGGTGCAGCTGCCTACATAAAGCTGCCTATGACAAATGAAGCCTGCACACTCTGCACCTTCTGCAATTATGTAGGGACGGATGTACCTCGAACACTGCACATGGCTGCATAGATACATGCGAGCCGAGAGTTTGTCATACATACTTTATGCTATACAAATTCAATTCCACATGCCAAGTGCGATGGGGGATGAATGGGATTCCAATTTAGATACAGAAAGGCCTATCGATAAGTGTATAGACTCTCGTGTTACAACGTTGTACCACATAGACTTACATACTATGTACATACAATTGTAACCATTCATCTTCTTCTTCCGTCAACTTTCTGTCTCTCATTTTTTGCCGCATTATAATTGATTGACAACGTTGTGACGCTGGCACCATCCCCGTCCATCCCCGTCTATCCCCGTCCTCGCCTATGTATCTGTAAACAGCTGGACTAAGCTGAGCTAGGCTAGGGCGGACCGGTGAGGTGGTATTCAGGGTATTCAGTGATGCCTGCGACTTGTTCTGCGAGCTGCGAGTCGCCTGCGAGTTAACCCTCACCCAGCCAGCCAGCCCAGCTAGCCCTGGAACTCATGCGCTTCAACCTTCTAGGTTCTCTTCCAGGTTGTCTTCCAGGGTCCTTTTGACACTTGACACTCCAGGCCTTTTACAATTAGGAGACATCGGACTGGGTGGATAGCTAATCCCCGTAAGGCTGTATGGTCTAGCCGTTCTAGCCATTCCAACCATTTTAGACATTTCCTATCTATCATTTTTTTTTCGAGACGTCAATTCGCTCTCCAACTTACCTCTCAACATCTATGCTATTCTACTTTTCTTCTTCCACAAATATTTTCGAATACAATAAAACGACATTCATCTCGAACCTCCTAATGTCGCCACGGTACTTCTATGACTCGCAGTTCATAGACATACCCCATTAATTAACCCCGAACCCTGGACTTGGTACGAAAACTAGGGCTAGGAACAGGCTAGCTTCCGATCAAATCCATCTCTTTTATGGGGAGGACGAAGGCTAGTTAGAGGATAGCTAGTTACACGACGGACCCAAATTCCTAAATTTGGGACTGCTGTGCGACTCAAGAGTCCATCTGTCCGAGGCCTAGAGGGCCCCTAGTCTCACCAAGATCCATAATGACTATAGTGTCAGATCCCAAGGACCCCAAGGACCCTAAAGACCCTAAGGATCTCAATACAACGAAGACCGCTCATTCTAGGTCCCCACCGCCGACCGCTGATCTAGATCCTAACGCGCCGCCTATCAAACGCCGTGCGCCCATAGCCTGTCGAAGGTAATAACGTCCTTTCTCCCGAACACCAAGTGAACCGCCACTAAACTCTAAACCTCATGAAGATGTCGGCGAATGCGAAGCAAATGCATCCATGACAAGGCACCTCCGTGCAAGTCTTGTTTAGAAGCGAACGTCCCGGATGAATGGTAACCTAAATACCAACCCCAGCTACACCATGTTAATGTTCCCCAGACTTACCGTCTCTCTAGCGTCTTTCCTTCCCGCGGCGACTTAGATCAGGACCGGTCATTTCGACACCCACGCCAGAGATCCGATAGGAAGATCAAAAGTGACGTCAAAGTCAAGAAAGAGTCCCCCGCTTCTCCAGGCCATATACGCAATTCTCTTTCTGACTGCAAGCTCACCGAGTTTGAGAATGAATGGGATTTGCTTCCGGCGGTTGACATCGTCGTCGAGGGCATCGATAACTTCACCAAGAACTTCTTCCAGCTAGGTTTCATACCGAAAAAGAAGTTTCCTGCTCTTGTTAAAGAAAATCCTTCGTCCGTGAGCGTATTCCTCTTGTTGAGCATCCTAGCAATTTCGGCCAGGTATAATCAGTCCCTAATAAAAGCCTACGGCGATGGAGTCAAGGCGGCAACCGAGTTTATGCATAGGGCTCAGGGCCTCGCCGTCCACGAGCTCTATCAGCAACCTACTCTCGAGAGGTGCCAAGCCTTTTACTTGCTAAGCATTGCTGAACAAGGGAGTGGTAAATCAAACACGAGCTACGTAAGATGATACCCTAAAAGTAAACTATTGACGAACACGAGTTTCTCACCTTGTAAAAAGATCAGCGCAGGCATCGCTTTTCGGATGGCCGCGTTAATGCGGCTCCATCGCGAAGAGGCGTACAGTCCCATCACGTCGCAATCACCTATAGAACATCGGATATTAGCCGAATCAGCTAGGCGCACGTTTGTAAGTCGATAGCTTCGTAACTTGATGTAACCCAATAAGACATTCCCATTTCTTGATATACCTATACTTCGACCCTGACTACTGGCTAATCAATTATCTCGCGATTCTATAGTGGATGCTACATAGTATGTGAAACTAAAAGCAATAAGTATAATTTTCTCTAACGAACTGACCAGGCCAAGACAATCTTCACTCAGGCCCGTACAAGCCACTGTCTCTTGCTCCCGGAGACATCACCGCTCTCCTTCCTAGCGACGAAGATGAATTCGAGAATGGCAAGATCCCCCGACAGCGGGCAGCCCTCGAAGGGACACCACCGGCCATTCAGAACCCAAGCCTCACGATCCTTAGGCCTAGGTCCTTATTTGCATCTCTGATGCAGATACACAATATGTGGGGGTTTATCGCTCGGCGGGTTCTTCTTCACAAGAGATGCGGGCGGTCACATGATGGCCGCAGCGAGTACGCTGAGCTGAACCGCAGATTGATGGAATTCGAGCAAAATCTTCCAAATGATCATGCTTTCGGTAAAGTCCTGTTGGAAGGTCACAGGGTTTACGGCGTGGACTTGGTAAATGCATGCTCCTCGCAAATTCCAATCGGAGCAAGTTATTAACATTGACTTCTAGGCTTACCTTGGTCTTACAGGCTCTATCCGACTTTGCCATATAGTCCTCCGCAAAGAATATATGGAAGAGTACGTAACCACTCTATGGATCGAATTTGAAGTTTGCTAAGAGAACTTTAGTATGATTCGTCACGCCCAAGGGAATCCTTCGAATCCCGAAGTAAAGTTTTATACCAATATGGCAGCCGAGTTGTTCTTCAACGTTAGAAAGCTATATTCTCAAATAGATGCTCATTATGAAAGTGGTATAGATATAGGAAGAGTTGGTTCTCAGATGGCGGTAAGTACTTATAATCCCTTAGAGGAGATTATCTTGAGTACTAAGTTTACATAGGGGTTCATAATATATGGTTGCGGATTATTAGCTTCATACTTATGCAAATTCCCTCAGCGTAAGTATATCACAAAAGACAACTACGACCTTGATTGAGGACCTCACTAATATCTTTTAGTGGATGCCCATCACGCGGGACAAAACCTCGAGACTATACAGGCGGAAGGTCGCGCTATATATACCCGCATCGTAACTATCCTAAGAGAATGCCAAAAGGTATGGCCTCTTGCCGAGACCTGGTGTAATGGTCTGGAGAAGTGGTACGAGGACTCGAATCCTAAAAGGATATCGTTCCAGGCTGGCACAATGACTGACGGGGTAAGCCACTTCCTAGCCCTGCAATGAAAGATGTAGATGATGTTTGGCCGAGACTGATGCCGTGTATAGAAAGAACCGCAACCCCACGTTCTTAGTGTCTTACATCCCCCAACGACTACGACATGCCTCCAGCAGTCCGAATCCATCAGCTTCGGCCCATTGCGTTCTACTCCCCCAAGAGTACACCCACACGCAGAGGAAAGAGGCCAAATAAAATCTGGGAAAGGCCCGGAACCACACCGTCTCGCTCCATTACAGCAGACACACCCCGGCCTCGTCCACCCAGTATCGCTTCCCCCGCTCTCACAGACGCCTTACGGGGCGCACCACCACCAGGTAGCGCCACCACAACCTCAACACGCCTCTCAGCCACTCCACCCTCCTCAACTCGAAAGTTACACACAACAACCATATGCGGGCGCAAACGCAAACTCCGGTCTTGGCATGCTTGCCGAAGTCTCACCCCAGAGTCCAGGACAGATTCCATACAACCAACAACAACATCCCGCGGCATACTACCCCGAGTACCCGCCGCTCAACGACGGTTTCGATAATAACCTACAGATAATGGTTAATGGTACTGAGGGCCAGTGGTCTGGTACTGATATGACTGGTGTAGCATACGGCGCGTTCGACATACCCAGCTATCTCCCTCATAATTGAGCGGGACTTGGGCGTGACACAACAATCCGGACTTAAGGTGTCCTGCATCTGCCATCGGACTTCGGATCTTTCGGAGTTCACAATATGTCTCACTATATCTACTTATCTAAGTACCTATCTTTTTTATATACCAGAAAGATGCGATTTATAACTATTTATACTTTATCTTTATTATCATATATTACACACTGGACATGGGTTTCGGTCGGGTGGCCATATGGGTGGAACAACGATTTTTTTGGACGGAAAGCAGGGAGAGATTGATCTGGATATATGGGTATAACTACTAGGTTTTACATAGGCATTCGAGTATGGGAAATGGAAATATGGGAAAATAGGAGTACACGAGGATATATCCCGATGGAAAGGTTTTTGGGTTTACAGGGAATACTGATTTTGATATTATATTGAGAATGTAGACCGCGTGTCTTCGTGTAACCAGGTTGTTAATGCCTCACATAACACCATGAGGTATTGAGTCTTTACCTTGGATAATCACCAGTACTTTTTAACCAAGTCGACTGGATTATTCTGGCTACTAAGCTACCTTCAATAGGTAGGCACCTAGAGATTCGTCGCCGTGTTTTGTTATCGATCCTTCACTTCGAGATCTATAGATATCTCCAAGTATTCTATCGGATATTGTGCGATGTCTATAATGCCTCTGACATATGAGTAGTATCTCTACAACTCCTAGTTGTAACGGCCTTATATCTTGCTGAAGAATAACATTATTCGGAGCAAACAACATCCATATTCTATTCCCACACCCTTTCCTAAAAATTTCGTTTGACGCAGGTAAACGCCGTTGTATATGCATGATCCGAGACAACTGATCCATCCGCGTCAAACGTCATGAAAGGGATTGTTCAACACGTAGTAGATGAAATAGTGCTGTTTATGTTAATGCATCATTCGTATTGCCATATAGCCAACACAAACAAGAAAAATTACAAACCAAGCAAGTACTAGTCCTCAATACCTCCGACCTCACAAAAAAACACCTTAACACAAATATACACACATCTACTAAATCACCACACATGCACTAAATATCATCATTAATCAAATCCTCATAGGGGTAGAAAGGGCCTTTATTCATTTGGTAAATATCAGCACAGCACTACCGATTTATTCATCAGAACCCCCTGCGTCAAGGCAACTAAGGTTCAGCGAGTTGAGTCGGAATCCTCTCAAAAAAACCGACCTATTTTGCTCGCCTTCGCCAAAGAAAAAAACCCGACGTTGAAGAATTCCGACTTTCTCGTTAATTTTGGGGGTGTTTATGCCGACTTAAAGTTTCCGGATCGTTCCTGTGATGAGAACAAGGAAGTCACCGTACTATCGACTCCTCTTAAGACCCGGGGTGAAACGGGATCGAAAGTGGAAACGTCCAATTGGGGGTGATGGGGTATTTCGTCTGTTCACTTGAACTAGACTGGAAATAACCCCGGGCGGCGTGCTTTTTGGGTCTGATACCCTCTCGTATCTCCTGTCGTCCTCTATTCTCTTTTTCCTCCACATTCCTTACA
Organism: Annulohypoxylon stygium; assembly: GCA_003314315.1. Taxonomy (NCBI): domain Eukaryota; kingdom Fungi; phylum Ascomycota; class Sordariomycetes; order Xylariales; family Hypoxylaceae; genus Annulohypoxylon; species Annulohypoxylon stygium. The sequence goes on along the minus strand of QLPL01000007.1, from coordinate 123,523 downwards.
TGACTTCGTGGCCCCAAATCCGAAGTAAGGGGCGTACATGACGTGATCTTCTCTCTAAAGGGGACTAGAAATATCTCCGTTATGGCTTTGCAGTCCAAACCGAAGGAAAACTCAGCATGTCGGGGGGTGTATGGGGCAATGTTGTGTAGATGTGCTGTGATATGACAAGGGGGAATTTCCATGGGCAATCGAGTTGGTGTTGATGGGTGATTGGATTACTAAGGCAGGGTATCTATGTACACATGTATGTGACTGGTGTTGTGGAAGGGGGATGGGGTTGCTGGGGTACTGGGGCTCGAAAGGGAGAAACCCTGTGATGGGATATAAGGATGCTGGTTCTCCTGCGAACTTTGTACGCAAGGCCAGGCCTAAGCTGGGCTTGCTGCTCGTCGGGAGGATCGAGTGTCGGGGCGCGGGGTGGTGCGGTGCTGTGCTAAGAATGGGGGCGTCGATAGCTTAATTCATCTGTTGATGAGTTCAGGTCTGCTGCATCACAGACGCAGATCCTCCGAGCTGTCGCTTAACTTGTTCCCGGGCCCAGCGAGCCGTCTCGAGCGTACGAGGCTGGAACTCTCGGTTCGTCTTGGTTTCCTTAATCATAGCAGTTAACCAATCCTGACGGAAAGCTTCCGCCAATTCGCCATGAGGGAATGCGTCAGCGATATCACTATTTCGTTTGTTAGCATTCCTCCCACTAATTAAATATAAAAGATATATGCTTACCCAATCACTCCCATAGACGATCGCATGAGAGATTCGCTACGATTCATGTCTTGTGAAATGAGATTCAGCAAGTGGAAGATCGATTGCACGTAAGGCTGTAGAACTTGGTCTTTTGAAATGTCAGTATGCATATTATATCGGGTGGTGTCGCGAAGCCACTTACTCTTGCCGCTAATCTTCATGGCACCAATTATGCCACCCCAGGCATCCATAATCCCCTCACGTAGAGAAATGACGTAATCATAGAGTTCATAAGAGCCGTCAGGTGCGGCAGTGACAGTCGCAGCCTGTTGCAGAACTTGAGCGACGACTGAGAGGTAAGTCTCAAAGTGGCCACCAATAGCATTGGCAATGTCGCCGAAGCACTGAAGGATGGCGGGCTTGAATTGATTCGAAAGCGTCGTGCTCTATAAAATTGTTAGTGGCGTATTCGTAAAACTAGTGAAATACCAATGATAGATAATGTAATAATATGCAAGACGAAAAAAAAATGATAAGACGAACCCTAAGATTGTTGAGAAGATAGTTCATAAAATTGTCGCAGTAAGGCTGGCTGCGTTCGCCCATGGATCGGGTAATGTCACTAACAAGACCGATAGCCATAGAACAAAGACTAGGCTCTTCCTGGTTTGCGAGAGCGTTGTAAAGGAATGGTGTGAAGGCATCCATGTACTTGACGAAATCCTCCTCCATAGCATTCGACAACCCACTAATCGTCGCAAAGATTGACTCGGGAACGCTAGACTTGGCACCTGCGGTGTTGAGAATGTGCAGTGAGACCTGCATAATCCTGTCTCCTTGGGGTGAGATCTCTTTCTCCAGTCGTTGAATAATCGCCTGTAAGACGGTGTTCAAACTAGTCTGAATCTCTTCTAACGCAATCTTGTCTTCTATGCTAACGACCTGGCTTTGCATAGGAATAGTCTCTTCGAGACGCTTAATAATAACGTCCGACAGCTGGGCGATTGCTGGGAAGCTGTCAGTTGCTGCGTGCTGAACGAATGCACTAAGAACCTCGTAGGACGTAGTGCGGACAGCGGTCTCTGATCCCGGTTGAGAAGTCACGGTCAGAAGAATATGGACGCTCTGGTTGAAGTGAGGCGTGAGAGGGTTAGAGGCTGCGTCAAAGTCTCCGGAGAAGCGCTCTGCCAAGTTCATCAACGCCCAGCAGCAAGATGCTGCCATCTTGACGTCGTGAACACCCGCGAATAGAGATCGAATGAGAGGATCTAGATGCTGCTGGGGATCAATAGCTTGTGAGCAAGCCTCTGTTATGCGACCCAAGGCATAAGCAGTCGAATCCTTAACAAAAGTAGAAGCATCCTCCATCATGGTGATCAGAATAGGAAGGGCCTGTTTAACGATAGGCTCCAAGACTTTCTCATCAGGGCCTTCCATAATGGCCCCGAAAGCAGCCACCGCAGCCTCCCGATAATGCCAATCCTCGGATCGGAGATGCGTCTCGACAAATTGGATGACAGGAGGGATGATATTGGGACCAACAGCCTGAGCGTAGAGCTGCAAACATTGGTATGCGGCACGTGATAAATTGTATTCATCGTCCGTTGCATCCTCGTCTTGCTTGGTAAGGAGTGTAAGTAGAGTAGGCACCACTTCGTTAGTAGCGACGCGGGCGAAGTTGTAGAAGGGGCGCATCTGGTCGGCACTGTCGACCTGTATATCTTGTTAGCACGTCATCATCTATACGATCAAAGAGCAGCCGTTAACATACCTGACCATTATCCTCTTCGATGTTGATCTCTTCCTCGCATACAGTGCTCCAGAATTCAACGGCAAGCTTAGCAACATCCTCGTCATCGTTCTTCATGCCCAGGATCGTAAGACCGAATAGAGCCTTCTCCATGTAATAGCGCATGTTTTCATAGTAGAGGGCCATTATGCGGTTGAGGCAGCCGAATGCACTCTGCTGGATGCGCGCATCCTCGGACTGGGTAGCCTCGCAGACGACCTGCATAATGTAATTTCGCTCTCCGTCGTGCTTAAAGTTGTTGCCGACGAACTCGAGAGAATCGCCGAGAGCGGAGATAGCGGAGAGTCGCACTTCGACGTTCTCCTCTTCTTTTCGCGCGCCTTGTACAACTGCTGTCAGAATTGCATTGGAGTGACCGATTAAAGCGGTTCGTAGCTCGGCATCCTGGCTTTCACAGATATAGCCTATACAAGTCAACGAAGCCTGCTTCTGATGAGGCGCGCCAGCGCTGACATTCTGGACCAGAAGGGTTAGAAGATCTGGCCATTGGTTTCTCGGAAGTTCAATAGCGGCGATAGAGGCGATGACTTGAGCAGCAGCCTGGCCCGCCTGTGCATTCTCGGACGCGAGGGTCTGGACGGCAAGTTCCTTAACCCTAGTTTTGGTTTCTTGGTCCGTCTGTTGAAGCCATTTCGCTTGTAATTCTTGTTGGCGAGCGAATTCGCGGGCGGAGAATGCGTTCTTCAAGGCGAGACCCGCAGCGACTCTGATGTTGCCCTGGGAATTGTCGTCCGCCAATGACTGCACTAGTGTGACTAGGTACAGAGGCTGAAGGGGGAGAAATATTGTTAGCGGCTGTATATGTGTATCAAGTTAAATATGGTGAGGATGTCGACAATAACTCACGAAATTAGTCTCGGCAGCTTGGGTCAGCTGTTGCTCGGCGCTAGTTCGCGTGGCCGCGTCTGAGAGGGGAAGGATGGATTAGTATGAAGCTCGGTAGAAAAATGACGTGTGGGTAATAGCACGCGAGGCGCTTATGGGGAAATGCAAAGGTAAAAAAGGTAAAGGGAATTGCAGGACTTACCTGGAGACAGCGAGTTGCTGAGGACAGTGTTGATATCACTGTTATCAGCCATCTTGTCTGCGCAACAGACCTAACCTTCTTGGTTTTGTTCCTTTAGGCAAGATCCCGGCCAAGTCCAATGTTAACGTCAACAAGAGTAGTGGTATTAAGCTTTGCAAGGAGAAACTTGGTGAATGGGGTGAATGGGGGGTTGCTTATGGCGTCGAATGATCAAAAAAAGTGGAAGGAGTTGATAATAAGTCGGGAATAGTTCCTAGAAAGCGAGAGAATACCTCGTTCTGATCCTATTAAGACTGGTCGGAAATAGAAAAGGAGGTTTTTGTCTAATGGTGGACGTTGAAGGAAAGTTTAGGAAAAGTCGAAGAGTTGAAAAAAATATGTAGAAAGGTGAAAGTAAAAAGGTACAGTGTAGGTACTATGTAGTCTGGTAGTAGTCTGGTCGTAGAAGTTGATGGTGGGTAGTTGCAGCAGTGCGTAGGTGCGTAGTGTGCACTGCGCCAGTAGCGACTAGTGACCTTTTTTTTCTGGCTCCTAAATGGCTCCTAACGAGGTAGGCGGAGTGATTCAGCGGGTCCCTTATTTATTTTGTTGACAATCACGAGCCTGCGACCCCCAGAGTACTAGGGTAACCGTAGCGTAAACTTTAAAAGATTATTATTTTATTAGAAGCCACGACCTTAGGTAAAAAAAAACACATTGACAATAAAATAAAAAAACCGAAAATGAAAATTGAAAAAATGAGGGGTAGATCGTGACACCGATTATTGCACAGTACTTACGACTTTTTTCGATTCCCTTTGTTCTCAATTATTAGGATATACCTTTTAGTGACCAGCTAATTCAAATTCAATGACTGTGCTAAGAGGTTTAGGAAAAGGTACCAAACTAAAATGCCTCCAAGGCTACAGGTGAGAAGAGGTACACAGTAGCGTAGGTCGTCAAAGCTAGAGGTGGGTTGGGTACGTTTACGGTTTGACTCAGTGACAGGAACCTTCTATTCAATTCTCGAGAAAACATAATAGGTACTAGTTAGTACGAAGGTTTGACAAAAAGAGGCGCGCACGGTCCCCAAGAAACGGTGAGACACCTGACATGTACATATCGTATATTAGATCATATCTGCATACTTACATAACCTATACGCATATCTAATTAAAAATTCTATTAACTGATTTAACAGTGCATACGGTGCTACCTAGCCGATACCAGACAACAGTATTGCCCCACGTAACCTAAAATCTCACGCGGCTTACGGCTTGACATAATTCGTCCAAGCAGCAATAACCTTCCATCTGGAAGACGCTACAGCCAGATCTGCAGTTGCGGCAACTCAAGCCTAGGTGCCGTGCCTTCCTAAGGTCCATGTTTTAACATGATTTACAGGGCGCCCATGCACCTGATTCCTCCATCAAATATCCCTATCTGGGGCAGCCCAAGCTGTCCGTAATCACCTTCCTAAGCCAATCGATTCGCTAAGCACATAAAAAACCGCCGCAAAAATGTTTGCGAAATCGGAATGCGGATTGTCAATTCTTCCCGTTCATGCTTCCCCGCATTCGTTGCGCCAAGTTTTTAGCTGCTAGTTCGTTATCCCTTAGCGAATGTACCTATAACAAATGGGCTGTGCCACTGCTAACCCCTATGTCCCCTATTCTTAACACGCCGATAATTCGACAATAGCTTTGGCATACCCAGAAAAAGGGGGAGGATGGTCGATCATCAGCCACGAATCCCATATATGAAAGTATATATTAGCATTCACCGTGCATTATTGGTTTAGATTCATCTTCAAATGTGGACTTTTCATTAGATTCTCCATCCTGTATGCTTTTGGATGCTAATGGGATAAGCTAAACCTATAGTTTGCCTACCTGTCGTTGGAAATCAAGCGCCTCGTTTTTTTGCTGAACCGCACACCGACAATTGAGCCCTAGTTAAACAAGACCTATACCGGACAGCAGTATTACCAACCGAGACTGCCTAGATAAGACCTGTTCCGAAACAATGGACCATATGTTGTTATAACACCTTATCGCCCCCATATTCCAGTCTCGTCATATTTTTTCCTGATCTACATCCCATTGGCCTTAGCTTCTAAAGCTTGTATCGCCTTAACTGGGTCATCCTGAGTCTTGGCACTTCCGTTCGTGGAGGCCGGTACTTTTAAGGCGTTCAGATCGAATCTTTCTGCAAAGCTATTCTTGGGCATATGTTTCGCGACGACAGGGCTTCCGGGTCGGCTCAAAATAAACTATTTGAAGAATTTTGTTAGATAAATTATGAATCATTTCGTTGAGAATAAGGTACTTACGTTGCTAGCCGCACCCAAGAGAGCTATTAAAGAGCTCTGCACCACATCTTCATGAATACCCACACCCCACACTTTCTGAGATGTGCCAGAAGCCGTACATTCTATGTACGTAGCTGCCTTGACTTCACGACCGCCTCCTATGGCGTGTTCCTTGTAGTCAGCAACATCTAGATCAATGCCCACGCCCTTCAAAGCATTGGCTAAAGATGAAATTGGACCGTTGCCACGACCTTGTAGGCGGTATTCTTGGCCGTCGATGGCAACAACACCCTCGAAGACACGTGCTAGGTTTCTAGTGTCTTGTATACCGTTAGCTCCCGGCGGAGCGGGCGATGATGATCGGTCGAATGAGATAGAGTAGTCGAGAATGTTGAATCGGGGGTGCTCGTGAAGGAAGTATGTGCTCTCAAATAAGTCGGTAATTTCGGCGGACAAGAGTTCTCTACCAAGCTCATCTGCCCTCTTCTGCACCACTTTGCTAAACGCGATTTGCAGACCTCTAGGCAGATCAAGCTTGAGCTTACGTAAGACGATCCAAGCAGCGCCACCTTTGCCGCTTTGCGAATTGACACGAATGACAGCCTCATATGTACGACCGATATCTGCGGGGTCGAGGGGAAGATACGGTATTTGCCAATGGTCGTCGTATGTTTTGCCATCTTGTTCCCGTTGCATGAAACCTTTCTTGATAGCATCCTGGTGAGAGCCGCTGAAGGCACACACGACAAGAGATCCACCGTATGGTGCTCTGGGGTGAACAGGAATCTTGTTGCAAACCTCAACTGTGTCGACGACGCGATTGAGATCAGAGAAGTCAACATTCGGGTGAATTCCCTGAGTGTACAGATTTAAGGCCAAAGTAACTAAATCAACATTTCCTGTTCGTTCACCATTGCCGAAAAGACATCCCTCTACGCGATCAGCTCCAGCCATCTGCGCCAACTCAGCAGCCGCAACAGCGCATCCCCTGTCATTATGCGGGTGGAGTGAGACACAGATCTTCTCCCTCTCACTGATGTTGGTGCAAAAGTACTCGATCTGATCAGCATAGACGTTTGGTGTCGACATTTCGACAGTTGCGGGAAGGTTGAAGATTATAGGGTTCTCAACTGTAGGACCCCATGCAGCTTTGACAGCTTCGCAGACTTTAATGACAAATTCGGGGCTAGAATCCGAGAAGGTCTCGGGACTGAATTCGAAAGCCCATTCTGTGCCAGCGTGTTCGGGGTCATCTTTGGTGATGGAGCGGGCGTACTTAGCGCACGCCACCGCCCTCTCCAAACTCTCCTCTTCGGTGAAACCAAACACAATGCGCCGGAAGCACTCGCTTGTTGCTAAGTAGATGTGTAGGATGGCTTTCTTAGCGCCCTTAAGGGAGTCTACAGTACGTTTGATAAGGTCCTCACGGCACGGCGCAAGGACTTGTAACCAAACATCGTCGGGTACAGCACCGGGGGTTTCGACTAAGCGTCTCGTAAAGTCGAAATCGGTTTGCGACGCAGAAGGGAAGGACACTTCAATCTCCTTATAGCCAAGGTCCACCAGCATCTTGAAAAATCTCCATTTTTCGTCGCCATTCTGTGTTGAATATTATTAGACAATGCCAATTGAGCCGAGAAATATGTGTAGACGAACCATTGGGTCAACCAAGCTTTGGTTTCCATCTCTTAAGTCAGTTGCCAACCATCTGGGAGCCTTGTCGACTGATTTTGACGGCCATTGTCGATTCGGCAAGTTAAGAGGTTGGAACTTCTTGTATTTTTTGGAAGGATCCTTGAGCCTGTAGTACGAATTGGCCGTTAGCTAGGCGTTGTTCTGGCCGTAAATTGGACCCAATGGGTAGATTTATATATATTGATTGTTTTAGATTTCTAACAACCGGAGTTATGTGCAACTTACATCGGCATGGTTGATGCACAACGCGGGGGGTTGAGGCTTGAGGCTTAGGGGAACGAAGGTATGACGCAGAGGCAGAGGTAGTTTGAAATAGGCGAAGGAAGTGTCACGATTGCAAATTGTGAATTGCAAAAAAATCAATTGGATGTGAAGGAAGGGTCCTTAACGTTCTTTGTTATCCAGAGCTTAAATTCTTATTTATCTTTCCTAGTCCCTGCCCATGAGTCAGAATTCGTAGGGCGCAACTGACGACCTCGGAATCTATTTCTTTAATAAAAATTTCATCCCGTGTCTAAACGAGAGCAAGTGCTGGCACTAAGGTGGGGTGTCCTTCCTCAATGCAAGGTAACCCCGCAATCGGGTGACTTGAACCCTTGTAAGTGCATATAGAAAGGCACTTTTGCAGCGCAGTATAGCGCATTATAGTTACCCCTCTTCGCTGTGCACATGCGTAGACCCTGGACACTTGCTACGATTCCCGCCCAATTGGAACAAGCTTCAAAGGCAAAACACGGCAAGACATGCCTCAGATGCACCTATCGAGGGTTATGTCATACCTAACCCAGCATTTAGACTATACGTTTACACATTTCAGAGGCACTTGCAGCACTTTCGATTGTCATTTTCACCATTGTCATTGGGTATACTGATATCACTTACATATTTGGCATAAACGTGTAATACGGCTTGGTATCGGAGCCCAACAAATACCCCAATTAGGTCATGCTGTGCTTCCTTTCTACAGTTCTACGATATGTAAGTTTGTATGCAAGAGCGTTGGAGAGAAACATGAGAACAAGGACATTCCTGATAGAAAGTGGATTTAATCGTCAATTTGTTGACATTTTGAACCTAGTAGTGAACCAGACTGTCCAGTAATGGAACAGTAAGGCGTCATCTGTACACGAAATATGTCTCGCAGCATAGTGCGCTTGTGAATGTACGTCATGTCCCTCAGAACCCCAGGAATGAAGAATTAGGATCCTGTGAAAACGTAAACCCCTTTAGATACCGACATGGGAAATCGGCTCGGTATGATTTCCATACAACCAAATACACTCCCCAACTCCCTTTGAACTCCTGGCTTTGAAGAAAATGCGACGAAAATGCCTCCACCTCAATAATACCCTAATGATTCCATGACGGTCCGTCTATGGATCTTGCAAGAAATAATCGACTGGAAAAAAAAGTCCGCCGATAGATCACCAGGTGAAACTTTCTTCAATGAAGTCCACCACCGATGTTCCGTCTTGTACTTCGCGGACTGCCTGTCGGACATCGTCGGCGAGAGCGCCAGGGCCACAAACCGTGACGCACATAGCACCAACTTGTTCCTCAACCTCCTTTTTAACCAGTGTCGCAATCTTGGGGCGCCCTGGAAACATCTGGACTGTGGTGGAGCCTGAATGGATTTCTCTAGCATTCTTAGGTCTAGTTACGAACAACCTGATTGAGAGGATTTCTCGTCGGCGGGGAAGTCGTAGAATCTCATCCATCCAAGGTCGCACCCACTCCAGTGCCTCCGTGTCACGCATGATCCATACAAGGATGATTCGTCTTGTCGCAACTGTACCGTCGTTGAAGCCCTGAATTAGCGGCTTTAGATACGAGATCTGATGGGTGATACCAGTAGCACCGGCGAAGAGTAAGACGTGGCCATACGAGTTCAGTGAATGGTGTCCGGCGTAAGGGCCTTCCATACCCGCTCTAAGACTAATGGACGGTGCTCCTCCGGCAAGAGCTTTGTTGTAAAGTGCGCGAGTGAAACCGGTGTGGGCCCCGATCACGAACGATACGGATGTTGTTCCATCCTTCAACTGAGACTCGGTTATAGTCTTCTCGCCCAATGTTGCCTTGTCAATACTGGGGTGGTGCTGTACCCAAGCAACGGAGAACGGGTGGCTTTCCCAACCTCTGATTTTCAAGAAGCGGAGGTAGGCATGCGATCCCGGCTTGATGTCCATGTAACGAGGAAGGTGCATTGTAACTCGTGTAGTATCGCCAGGCATGGGTTCCACCACAGCTTCTGTGAAGCCACGCTGTCTCGACCAATTGTAATAAGCCAGGCGGAAGACTCGTGCGAAACGGTCCAAGACCCAAGTTATGAAAATCGCTATGACCCACGATTTCTGGGGAAGACCACCAGGAAGTTCCGCATAAATGCAGTGGAGATAGGTCATCAGAACGGCGATCAGTGCCAAGACGATATGGAAGTTGAGGAATGTCTCGTAGAATGCGTGTCTGAGAGGCGAGACGGAAAGGATGAGAAGGATAGTCATCGCAACTGTGCCAACCATACCAGACGCAAGGAAGTCGTCGCGGACAAGCTTATAACCCATCCCACGCCAACCACTAGCGGCAATTTCGACATAAGCCCAGGCAAGAGTGTGAATGATGACCTCGATTACGACGGTGCGACCCATCCATCGGTGAATGAGATTGTAAGTGTCGAAACTCACATGTAGTAGCTCGATCAAGGGGTTGTTTCGCCCTGCCAAGATTAGAAGAGGGACCATGTTGACTAGTGACAATGTGCCCGAGCGACCTCGAATTTCAGCTGCCAGTGAATAACCGTTAGGTCGGTTCCATTCTTCGTAGAACATGTAGGCGGCATTGCTGAGTAAATAGATGGCTAGGATGACCGAATGAAGTCGAGATGGTAGGGTGCCCATGCTGACGGCCGAGGATAATTTGATCTCTCTGTTGTGTCGCTTCTTCCACAATGGTGCGTAGAGAAGATTCTTCTTGAAACCTGGCATCCAACTCCACTGCGTCTTCTTCCAGTAAGCTTGCTGTTCGCCCGAGGCTGACATAGCAGAGACATGTCGAAGTTGACTCCATCCGATGACGACGAGGCGAATTGTAAGTAAGATGAGGGCCATGCCTCCCAACGTCCACCACAGTGAATCCCTAAATAGCATGTTACCCTCTTGGTCGACCCCATTAAGTGCCGTGGAGAAAGGGCTGATCGTGGATGAAGGTGTAGCCGCAGCATCGGTTGCTGTGGCGGTGGCTCGAGCCACAAGACTTGAGGTTGCCGTGCAATTTTGTGGACTGCATAATGCGTCGGCGATCCGGCGCCGTAGCGACATCATGATGATAGTGTAGTTAGTGTGGTGACTGGCAGTATAGGGTGTGAGTGAGGGATGAAATTTGCCGAAAAAGAATAATATCAATCGCCTGAAACGAGGGACTGAAGGGCGGACAAGGAGAATCTATAGTCGAGGACGAGCGATTCACCCTAAAATCCTGAACCCTCGAAGGCAAAGAACGTTATTGATATGTAGTTTTTATCAATGCATTGTGCTCGAGAACAATCAGTCTGCTTCTTTATAAGGCCGAGAACCTTTATCCTTAGTGTGGCCACAACGTGATCGATCACCAATGTGACGGGTGTTGGGCAACGATAACAAAGGAGCGATTGGAGACGAGGACCAGTGATATGCTGAACCACGAATAAACCACGAGGAATACCAGGAGAAGTACCGTACTATTTTTATTCCCTTTGTCGGCGTGAAGGAAGAAAGCTTGATATGACCTCGATATGAGCTTGGTTAACGGGAGGCGACGCCGGTAGCCGATAAAGTCGAATATTCCTAAGATGGAAAGTGGTGGGGGTATTAAGCGCGTGGTGATTAATTGCCCTACCTAAAATATAGGTATCGTGATAGTTCGGTAGATGATTAGACGCGCAACGGGTTTATCAATGTGGAATGGCGTTCCGGCAAAAGTAGGTAGACGGGTATGTACGAAAGAGTGAATGTGTAAATGAGTGAGTGACCAAATTTGAACGGATGATGAAAAGGACGTAAATCGTAAAGGTCAAATGCGAAATCGTATGTTGAACCTCGTTGATAATTTGGATGATGAAAAAAGAAAAAAACGAATGTAAAGGGTTGGGTAGATTTGGTGAGATGGATGCCCGGGTCGAAGTTGGAAGAGGTACGAGGGACAAGACGAGAGTAAGATGACAAAAGTGGTGAGGGTATCTTGGTGGTCCTAGGTAAGTGTCTTTGGTGTCCTTGGTGATCTTGGTGTTCGTGATATTGCGGGTACTGGCAGATTATGATGATCACTCTGTGCACTTGGACCAGCTGCCAACTTATTGTAATTTTTGCACCCTAGAATAAAAAATGGTCGTTAACGAGTGCCTGTCGATTTATCACCTGAACGAGGATAGTGAGAATAGTGAAATGGCGTAAGTACCTTTTAATGTTCCAGGATACTTGACACTAGACTTATACTCGTCAAGAGCTGCAAGAGTAGAACACAAAAAATAAAAGCACCGAACACTACATATGTGATGACGATCTTGAAAGGCAGATCACCGAGTTTATACACAAAGATGCATCGTGACTTACCTAGTACACACATCAACCACCTCATCCACCCCTGAAATGGACCGATTTCCGATTTCCGTAGTCCCGCCCTTGGGAATACGAAGGTACTTTAGACTAACTTTGTCATCGTGGCTTGTTTAATCGTTTAAAGCGTCTTGAATCACGCTATAATCCTATGACAATTAATTCAGAACGATGGCAATCCTGCCAGTCAATTCTTCGCCCGTACCTAATCTTGAAGTGGAAGTTGTGGAAGTCCTGAAGCTCAAACGCCGGTGGGTGAATCTACAAGTTTACACGTTCCTATTCCGTTCCTAATCGCGGGAGTTCCTGCCAAACAATTCGCCCACAAGCGCCCGAAGATCTACGCCGTTCCCCACATACCCGAAAAAATTAACAAGCAGGGGTCAGGCCCAGATTTGATAGGATCAAGGGGTTCTACACTTAGCCACAACGTTACCCAGCGGTCTGTTAAACACTAGATTTGATTGGCTGGCTGTTTTACCTTCGGATGGTCTTAGTGGTCCTTACAGGCCCTTACCTGCTGAATGAGTCCGACTTAAGGGGCTGGGAGGGCTGACAGCTTCCCCTGCCTGCCCAGCTAGGTACATCGTACCACTGACCATGCACTAGTAATGCACTAATTCTATCTGGGTTAGTTCGAGCTTGGATTAAGAAATTCGCCAATAGATTTCACCAATAGGGAGAGGCGAATAATAGGAATAATAGCCTTTGATTTATTTTATCCAAATTGTTCATGCAGTTTATGACATCAAGGAGATCAATGAACTCAAGGAGCCCTCTTTGATTCTCGGGTCCCTCCGAAAATGCGACCTTCACCCGGTCAGCCTTCTACGATACGACAATACCGATACGTACGTGTCTACGTATATTGAAACACTGAAACATCGAATCATCTAGGTCTGGAGAGACTGGGGTGGCTTAATTCGTCCGAAAGTGTGTCCATCCGATGTCATCCCGCACTTTACTTGGTTAGGCCTTCTATTTCTTCCGACTCATATATTAAATAGACGATGGCGGGACATGACTCCCCTTTTCACTCTCGGGTTAGATGATGTCGTACCACCTCAACGAACAATCGTTGCTAGCATCCAGTCCTTCTGGATGCTTGCCTGGGTGTGTGCTCCAGATTCCAAGAGCCGTTTCAAAGACGCTAGACGTCACCGTCACCGATCGAACAAACCCGATGATAGGTAAACGCGGCAGAGAATGCATCCATTCCCTGGTTATTGTCTTTGAGTAACAGGAGGAGAGGAATATCGCGTCGTACGATGAACTGACTATCCGCGCAAGAAATGCTCATTCCTCACGGCGTTTCGTACGTGTACAAAAATACTGCGTCATCCTCCATACTATAGACTGCGTAAGATGCGAAAATAAGGCACCTTCCGAACTGGATTAAAGCTAATCCGATTGGGTGTGATGGCATCATGTCTACAAATTCGGATGTCCCCGCTTGATATCCGTCGGCCAATAAACGCCACTTGCGTACCAAGGAATGCTGGAATATCTCAGATCTCTCTTCCACCGGGAAATCCCCTATATCGTACAGAATCTGGCTCAAGCGGTTATCGTGAGGCTGAAACAGTGATACCGAGACCTTATGCCCGCAATTATTGTCATGCAGCTAGATGTGTTGTCTATACCGATTTGTCGTGACCGGGTGTAGCCGAATACTACGTGTGTTTGGCGTATCTGGTGTATGTGGATTTGTTAATCCTTTGTCAGGGTAGCGAAGCGCACGAACGTTGTGCCCAGCGCGGTGGTAGCGAAAGCTCCATATTTCTCTTCATAGGATTCAGGGCTATTCAGGGCTACTCATAATAGCGACAAATATGCTATATCTTGGCTAGTCCTACTATAATTCTCGTGGGATCAAGATCTAGCTTTTCGGGATATAACTTGAGTCTCATAATGCCTACCTGGGCAGGTAGCATGGCGATTTAGAGCCCCATTCCAATTATATAAACCATCGTCATCCACGTGCTTTCCAAGGAGCAGCAATCTAACAATATTTCCAGGACTATGATTTATTTCGACCTGAAACACCATTAACACCAAATTTAGACCTTGATGATTCCATAGAATTATCAATGATTACTTTTATTTAAAAGATGAAAGGCCAAGCTCACATCGAACGACGATTTGATATTTATATCACTTCCAAGCTTCAACGCCTCCCTTTCTACAATTATACAATGATGAGGGTATACGCATTTAAATGCATAGACTCTTATATGTGCATGTATATTTATCTAGGTGTGTAGTAGTGTATACGTGAATAATTAGGTGGGGCCGATCGCTTAACACGCTCTGCGCGTTTGTCTATTGGGAAACGACGTTCTCTACATGAAAAGAATGAAAGTAAAACCTCCAGTTATCAATTCCAGATATTGTTTCCATGAAGCAGGCAACTGCGGGTATCAGAAGCAAACTTTGATTAGCTCTGACACTACTTGTCATTTTCCCGATCTTCTTTCCACAAGCGGAACGATCCTCATGACATCAACCTACGAGCTATGGCCATTCACAAACAGAGCCTGTCTTTGAATGCCGTACTGCTGAGGTAGATATTGGTAACTGGATACACTGATTGTGATGGGTTATAGGTGTCGGATAAAGTCTCCATAGCACCATGTCTCGGTTTCTCAACCCGGCCAAAATTGGCCTCCTTGCTCTTATTGAGCTATACGCGAATAAGGCCGTCCCGACGTCTTCTATCGTGGAAGTGCTCTCATTCATAACTTCTCATCTAATTGATACCGCACCGACTTCTTCGAACACGGAAAGCCGGTGGAAACGGGCTGAAACTACTGTCAGCTTGGTCATATCCATCGCGGACTTTGAAAAAGTCTTGGCGCCACACACTGCTGCTTCTGGCATACCAGGTCGGAGTTTATGGTATGCGTTTTTAGACAGGCTATGGAAGATCGACTCACTAGATGCCCTGCATGAGTTCTTTGAACGTTGCTCAGACTTATTAGCAAAGACGAAGGACGAGCTCCGCCGAGACGAACAAGAGGGCCTACCAATCCCAGGCCCAGAAGTCATATTGCTTTCCCGTAATTCACCATTTGGCGCATTTGTACGCCGATCCCAACTTGAATTCACAAGGTTACGTTTTCACGATGCCTTTGAGCTGTGGAAGGACTTCGTCAAATACCGTCAAACAACGGCTGCGTATTATCGAAAAAAGACACCATCATTCCAAAGGCTCAGTTTCGATCACGTTCTGTTAGCTGGAGAGAACGAATGGGGCCCAGGCGTGGAGGACGTTGCCTCGGTGGCCTACGGAGATATGCTTAGGGATGACGCTAGTTCAACTTTGCCCGTGAGCACTGATGATATCGAGAAACTCTTGGAATTCCAGATCGAGCAGATGCAGAAATACGGCAATCGAATACCCACAGAGATACAACACCAATTCCAGGATCTCTTAAACGACAGCTTCATGATACCAAGCCTATCCCACTACCTAAGTTATCTGGATGCTTGGAGGGCGGGTGATTATTCGACATCCTTCGATTACTTGCACCGGTACTTCGATTATACAATGCAGAATAGGGACAGGTCCTTCTACCAATATGCACTGATGAACCTGGCAGTATTGCAAGCCGACTTTGGGTGCTATAAAGAAGCAATTTCCGCGATGTTGGAGACTGTCTCCACGGCTAGAGAAAATCGGGATATGACATGCTTGAACTTTGCCCTCAATTGGCTCTTTCACTTTGGCCGAGCGCATCCCGAAGTCACGAAGGAACTAGAGTCTAATAGCATGCTTGGTACCGGCAAAGAATCTCTCGCATTCCTTCGAAGTAGGGCGAAGGAGACGGGCATGTGGTCGCTATGGAGTTCCGCACTCATGAGCGAGGCAAAGATGAGCCTCTCGAATGGCGAAAGTGTGGCTACGGCTATTGAACATCTCGTCAGGAGCTCTCAGATATTGGTCGAACGCAATATGAAAAACATGATCGGCTCTCAACTGTCCATCAATATAGCACTATGGGATAGGTTAGGGATTGCTTATCTGTCGATGACTACTTGCGAAGTATTTCTTCGATGTCATGCCCGCCATTCAATATTCGACGACGAGTTAAAGGTTACTAGCCGTCAAACTTCGATACTTACCCTGAGAGGGAAGTATGATGAGGCGCTAGGAATCCTGGAAGGCATGGATGCTAATTCCCTCCGAGCCTGGAAGCCAAGTCAATATTGGCACAAGTTCCGCGGCATCATCAAATTAAGAAGAGACCTTCATAGGAACAACCTTGATGGGGCAGAGCTACTGATTTCTCAGCTTCTTCAATCCAAGAACGAGGATCTAGAGCCTGACCTTGCGTTTGTAGTCGACAGTCTCCATGTAGAATGTCTCGTGCGCAGGGGCATCCTCGACCAGGCTTTCGCTAAAGTGGAGAAGATGATATCAGAACTTCGAGATGAGAACAAAGATATTGCCCTGCGTATTCGGCTGCTACTCTTGAAGGCAGAGCTTCTCGACAAATGCGGTCGACCACAGAAAGGATTTACCATTGCTGTACGAGCAGCGAATGTAGCGTGGCGTGCCCGTCTCATCCCCTATCTCTGGCCAGCAATCGGGGCGATCGCAAACATACTAACATCGCTTGGCGAATTCGAACCAGCTATCGAATTGCTCAGTGCAATACTTCCTCGCAGTCTCGAGTGCGAAAACTCAGCAATGACTGCCAAACTGTACTCTCACCTTGGCGACGCTAATATGGGTATGGCTGGCAAGATGTCTCCAAAGTCAAACAAGAGAAGAGAATTCATGACAAAGGCACTAGAGGCGATCGAGAAAGCTTTTAACCACTACTCAAGCGTCGAAGATATCAATAAACAGTGCGAGATGATGGCTAAGAAGGCCACGATCATGAAGGTCTCAGGGGATAACGTGCTCGCCAATGACTATGCGGCTGCGTACTTATCTCTACGGAAAGATGCTGAGAGAATGACGATATAATTGGACGATTAAGCTAGATGCTATGAATGATCAATGAGTAATTGGAATTTCATGTTCGTCTGGTCTTGTTTAGTACACGGTACAGTGTTTACTTCTATGTACCAACGTAGGTAGTCACAGTGCTAGTCGCAGGCTTTTCTCAGGCAATCAAGTAATTCTAACCAATAACTACGAAAATAACCCTCATGAGAATAAACAAAAAAAGTTGATTCCTCGACTCTTTTTCTTATTATACCTTACGCAACTCTGAATACTCAATGCAAAATTTCAGTCAAAACAGACTTCCTTGATTTATTGTCATCATAAGCACAATTCATCAACGTTTACTGCACAACAGTCAACTCCAGAACCATTCTTCTTCATCAGAACTAGAACCAAGATACAGAACTTTCGGAGTGGTCACCAAGACAGTCAGTGATAAACCTGACGCCTCTATATTTCAACATACTGACCAGGGGATTTAGCTACCACCGCGCTTCCGTCACAGCATTAACATCTAAACCTCCTTGGATTCCGAACTCCTAAACCGAATCGCGATGTGCCACCGCATCTACTCGCAGGGCTGGTGCAACACCGGCGAGCATTACATCGGTGTCGCTCGACCTTACATCCTGTACCCTTGCACCATTGCGGCTGTCCATCAGCCCGAAGGCCACATGCAATGCCGAGTCATTACAGATGACATCCGCATCAAGCGCCCTATTGTGGAGACATGCGATGAGTGTCTCGCTAAGCAGATGGAGCAGATGTACGTGGATGCTCGCGCGAAGTTCGAGGCTGGAAAAGGGGGTGATGATAAGGGAGATGGCAGACGTCGATCTTTTCCTTAAGCACCACGGGTAGCATGAGAGATGATGGGACAATGTAGCAGTGGAGAGACTTTAAGGAAGAGGCTTGATGATGGGAGTTTTCGGTGTTGGTGTTAGTTACTCTCTACGTCCCGGCTAGACCAACTATGTCTCTGTAATATCGCCCCTTTTGCCGCCAGCCGTTACTTTTTCATCCTAGAATGTGCTTTTTCGCAGCCTCGTGAATTCATGCTCCTTGATCCAACTCATACCTTGAAACAATGGCGTCTCAATATATACTGCTTATCATATAGGAGGTTCGTACCTCCTTGCCATTCTATGGCCACAAACCTCGCCATTTATTCAGCCCAGCAAATTTCCCGGACATAGACGCCAAATAGCCTCATAATACCCACCTCATTTCTCATTCCAGTTAATATGCCTCCCCTGCTTATCCTTCAACTGGCCCTCCTTCGGCACCTCCTTCGCCACCCTATCCTTCTCATCAACCTCATTCATATCATTCGTCGCCCAAATCCTCTCAATCGCCAGGTCAAACGGCCCCGGCACGCGATCCGTCAAGCTCACCCCGATACTCCGCACCTTCTGCCGCAACATCTCCGTCTGCGGCTCGACCACGTACCCCCCGTTCGTCCGCACGAAATCATTCCATTTTATGAGGATTGTCTCCCATTCCCCGGGCCGCTTGGAGAAGAGGCGGTGCTGGTGCAGGTCGGTGGGGATCACGGATTCGGTCTGCACGTTGACGAAGTAGGCGCGCCCGTCGGACTTTACGCGCATCCCGAGATATGTGTACGAGTCGATGTCCATAAGTGTCCGCCCGAAGATCGTCGGCGGCTTGTCTAGGGTTCGCCATGCGGCGTACCCCGAGCGCTGGACGTCGGGGCGGTTGGCCGGGAGAGCGTTCGATATGCTGCCGTGGAAGCGCGCGTGCCCTGGCGCGTTGTCCGTGGGCGAGGGCGGGATCCAGTCGAGGCTCGCTTTGGAGGAGCCTCCGATGTCCCGGTCGTAGAAGCATTTGCACTCGTCGAGGGAGTCGGCCGAGTGGAAGGAGTGGAGGGGTTTAGGGCCTGAGGGGCCTTTTATGCCTTCGAGCTTGAGGGCTGCGATTTGTTAGAACCATATTATATATGAACAAAGTGGGGGAACGTACCTATATTCGACAGCCGCTTGAATTCATCAAGGCTACGGGCCCAGAACCCTTTGGATAGACATACTGCGGTTGCGCGCATCTTGGGTAGAATGCGCTAAGTTCGTGTGACGTCAATTAAGGGTAGAATAATGAGCCAAAAGGCCCAGTAACCAGATTTGACATCAGCAGCGCGGATTTTCCGATATCTGCCCCTTCAAGACGAAGTTGTCTGGCGGTAGCTGGGAGATGTTGGATCGAGGTCGAATTAGAAATGGAAGCTTTCGTCATGAAAAGCTTCCCGAGACGTTAGGTATCTAACCAGCAATTAGGATAGAGGGGTAATGTAAGTACCAGGTATGGGAACTGGATATGCAAGTAAGAGAATTGACATCTGCCACGCGTTATGTGGCGGCCAAGACTTTTAGCCCCACCTCTAGGCTGCATGAATAACTCGGGAAAAGCTCGGGTGTAGATTTTATTGAAGGACAGTGAAAGTCAGGGAAAAGACAGGGGGGTTCCTTATCGTGAATTGTCTCCAATGTCCAATCTCATCTCCAAGGTTCCCAAGACTTGGAAAGCTTCCAAGAGCCCAAGCTGCGTCACCCTTCAGCCTCGGATCTTCTAGCTTACAACTCCACCAAGTGAGAGTTTTTGATTTTTAGATCGCTGACGTTGCTTAATAAATATTTGAAATATTTGTATATCAACACGTTTCGATACTAATTCATCCAATATCATTCCCATTCCTGACTCACAATACCCAATAGCTAACTAAACTCCCCAAGACGGATGGGCGAGATGTGCTGTGCATGAGAGGAGCTATAAGTCGACCTCAGAGCCTCATCTCATCACTTACTCACTTGCCCAAGCTGTAGAAGAGCAGAGTCATAGAATTACTGCCTTGGGCCAAATTCATTCACCATGGCTACTATTCGAAGCATGGATCATACAAAGTGCGTCTTAAACCATCGCCAACTTCTTGCCCTCCAGGGTGCATCTATACCCGTGAACTGGAACTCAATACTATCTACAATATGAATCCCGTACTTTTCTTTTCACCCACTAATATCAATTTGCATAGATCCGAGGCCGAGCTCGCCATCAATATCAGAAAAGCTACCAACGCGGAAGAGACGGCACCCAAACGAAAGCATGTCCGAAGCTGCATCGTTTACACATGGGACCACAAGTCCTCCCAGTCCTTCTGGGCTGGCATGAAAGTGTATGTGGAAGGAAGCCGATGTATAGCTATATACGAAAGATAATAGGGCTGACAAGGGATGTCGTTTAGGCAACCGATTCTTGCCGATGAGGTCCAGACTTTCAAGGCCTTGATCACCGTCCACCGAGTCCTACAGGAGGGACACCCCCAGACTTTGCGAGAGGCCATGGCAAATCGACCATGGATTGAGAGTCTAAATAGGGGCCTCGCCGGCGAGGGTGTCCGGGGATACGGTCCCCTGATTCGAGAATACGTCTATTTCCTATCCGCGAAGCTGTCGTTCCACCAGCAACACCCCGAGTTCAACGGCACGTTCGAGTACGAGGAATACATTAGCTTGAAGGCGATTAACGATCCCAACGAAGGCTACGAGACTATTACCGACCTCATGTCCCTCCAAGACAAGATCGAGCAGTTCCAAAAACTCATCTTCTCTCACTTCCGAAATGTGGGAAACAACGAGTGCAGAATCTCGGCTATCGTGCCTCTGGTGCAGGAGAGTTATGGAATTTACAAGTTCATCACAAGCATGCTGCGAGCAATGCATTCAAGTATGCCAATTGTGGAACCATCTGTAGGACTTCGGGCTAATATTCTGCGTAGCAACTGGTGACAACGACGCCCTAGAGCCCCTCAGGCAACGTTACGATGCGCAACATTACCGACTGGTCAAATTCTACTACGAGTGCTCGAACCTGCGTTACCTGACTAGCTTGATCACCATCCCGAAACTACCGCAAGACCCTCCTAACTTATTGGCTGAAGACGAGAATGCGCCCTCACTACCGGCTCGGCCGAAGCAGGAGATCGAACGTCAACCGACACCTGTGCGCCAACCCAAGTCTGAGGAACCCGACGAGATCGCCGAATTCTGGCAGGGCGAGATTGATCGGCAAAACAAGGAGTACGAGGAACAGCAGAGAGTGTTACAGGAACGGCAAGCAGCAGCTCTCCGCGCTCAACAGGAGGCACAGCTTCAGGCTCAGCGAGACTTTGAGGAACAGCAGAGACGTTTGGCAGAGCAACAACGAATGGAACAAGAGGCATTGATAGCCCAACAGGCCCAATGGCAGACACAAGGACGACTAGCAGAACTCGAGCAAGAGAATTTAAATGCGAGAGCGCAGTATGAACGCGATCAGCTAATGTTGCAACAATACGATCAGCGGGTTAAGGCGCTCGAAGGCGAGTTGGCGCAAATCCAGAACAACTTTGGTCAGCAAATCACTAGCAAGGATGACCAAATTCGAGCGTTGCAGGAGCAGGTCAATACATGGCGGACTAAATACGAAGCTTTGGCGAAGCTCTACTCGCAACTGCGACACGAGCATCTCGATCTCCTACAGAAGTTCAAGACCGTTCAATTGAAGGCTGCTTCAGCCCAGGAGGCCATCGAAAGACGCGAAAAGCTCGAGCGCGAAATCAAGACCAAGAACCTAGAATTGGCAGATATGATCCGAGAACGAGATCGTGCGCTCCACGACAAGGATAGGTTGACGGGTAGCAACAAAGATGAGCTTGAGAAGCTCAAGCGAGAGTTGCGCATGGCAAACGACAGAGCCGACAACCTGGAACGAAGCAAGGGTAACGAGCTATCTACTATGCTTTCCAAGTACAACAGAGAAATGGCGGACCTGGAGGAGGCTCTGCGAACCAAGTCGCGTGCGTTGGATGAGGCTCAAGCCAAATTACGCGACGGTAGCTCAGATCTCGAGCAACTTCTCCGTGACAAGGAAGAAGAGCTTGAGGTTTATAAGGCTGGCATGGACCAGACTTTGATTGAGTTGAACGAATTAAAACTGAACCAAGGCGATACGGACCAGGTGATAGATGGCCAGATCGACGCCTTGATAATGGCGAACCTTGACAAGATTAACGACATCATCGACTCGGTACTGCAATCAGGTGTTGCTCGAGTAGATGATGCGTTATACGAGTTGGATTCGACAATGCAGGCGGGTAACCAAAATGCTTCACCTACATACGTCTTATCTCAGGTCGAAAAAGCTGTATCGAGCGCCACAGAATTCGCTACCGCTTTTAGCAACTTTATCGCCGATGGACCGAACGCCACTCACGCGGAATTAATCAAGGCGACCAATGTCTTTGCTGGTGCTATTGCAGATGTGTGCAGCAACACGAAGGGTTTGAACCGCCTTGCTTCTGACGAGAAGAAAGCTGACCAGCTCATGAATGGTGCGCGCAATGCTGCTCAATCCACCGTCAAGCATTTCCGCAGCCTCCAAAGCTTCCGGTTGGAGGGCATGGACCCCCTCCAAAAGACCGACGTACTGGTTAACGGCAGCAGTGATGTTCGTCTAAACCTACAAAGACTTACCAACCTCGTCGAAACCTTCGCCCCGGGTTTCGGCCGAATCACAAACAATAAGGGCGATCTAGGTGACCTCGTCGACTCCGAGTTAAGCAAGGCAGCCGACGCCATCGCGGCCGCGGCCGCCCGTCTCGCTAAGCTCAAGAACAAGCCTCGTGACGGATACTCGACATACGAACTTAAGGTCCACGACTCAATCCTTGATGCCGCGCAAGCAGTCACCAACGCCATCGCGCAACTTATTAAAGCAGCTACGGTGACACAACAAGAAATTGTGCAAGCAGGCCGGGGTTCATCCTCGCGTACAGCTTTCTACAAGAAAAACAACCGATGGACAGAAGGTCTCATCTCAGCCGCCAAGGCCGTGGCTACATCGACCAATACCCTCATTGAGACGGCAGACGGCGTGCTTTCCGACCGCAACAGCCCCGAGCAGCTGATCGTCGCATCGAACGACGTGGCGGCGTCTACGGCACAATTAGTCGCTGCTAGCAGAGTCAAGGCAGGCTTCATGAGCAAGAGCCAGGAGAACCTGGAACAGGCTAGCAAGGCCGTGGGTGCGGCGTGCAGATCGCTGGTTAGGCAGGTGCAGGCTATGATTAAGGACCGGAATCAGGAGGATGAGGGGGTCGATTATGCGAAGTTGAATCCGCATGAGTTTAAGGTGCGGGAGATGGAGCAGCAGGTATGTTTTTATTTTCCCTATTTTTGGAGTTGGTATTGGTGGGCTAGGGGTGACTTGGTGCTAATTATGAATATGTACAGGTCGAAATCTTGCAGCTCGAGAACTCGCTGGCTGCGGCGCGACACCGGTTAGGCGAGATGCGCAAGATCTCGTACCAGGAGGATTAAGGGGCGATGTCGGATGTCGAAATGGGATGGAGAAGGGGGGTCCAGTAACTGATACTTGATTGTTGTTGAAGGTTGTAGTTGTTACGGCATAAGGTGTTCATCTTCTCATATTCATACCTACCTACTCATACTTGACCAATGAAGGGGAAGGAGGGCTTACGGGGTTGTCTCTTGCGATTGTGCGAGGTAAGCTGGCGGAGGGCCGATTTCTATACCTAGGTTCTGTACAAAATTGCTACGCATCACTTCAGGAGGTAGGAGAGTTGCCGTCTAGCTGAATTAGGGTTAGGTAATTTGATATTGGTGATTGTCGGTGATGTTTTTCTCGCTGTTGTTTTTGGTTTCCCCGGAGATAGTGTGTTTGAGTGTGCGGGAACTTGGAGGGGTGTGATGTTTGAGTATTCTTTCATTGTATTTCTTTGGAAGTGTGATTAGTATCCATGTCATGGTGTTTTGAAAGTTGGAGTTAATAATAGTGATATCTAGGTACTGATGGTATCTGTATATTCAGGCTCCTATAATCTACCTATATTTGACTTTCAAGAGCATCACATGGTATACCTATCGGATCATGATTTCTTCTTTTGAGCTCTTCAAAATCCAGTTCTCGAACTCTCCCCAATCAGATTTCTGAACAAGCATGATCACAAACCCTGCTCTTTCATATCCACGAGAAGTGTGTGATCCCGATACTCGTGTCCTATTACACTCATAGGAGCCATGATCAACTAGTAGTAGACCATAAATAGTTCTAGCATTTACCGTCTCCAGCGTCATTAGCGGCAGGTAATAGAACGGTCCTGGAAATTGGTCAGCCGTTGACCACACAAGATCCCATTTGATATCGGTAAACGAACGGCCGACGAATGGAAACTTCGCGAAGTTCAGGTCGACCATTTCGGATGTGATCCAAATACGATCTTCGGGCACTATCTGTGCCTGGACTTGTCTAATGTGGCCAGATATCGTTATCCATCCATCCTGTATTGCGGTATAGGGATCGTCCTCGACGGCGTGAGTTAAGTGTATGTCTTTGAACTCCGCTAGGTACGCGAAGGACTCGGGGTTATCGTAGATACTCAGGACGTAGAATTCGATTTCGGCATTTACGCTTGCCCAGGACCACGAGGGGGCTGTGTATTCTCTAGGGATACTCCATGGCAGCGTATCCAGATCCGCTTGAACGTGCCAACAGAGCCACATGATGAAGTTGGATTGCCAAAGCCCTGCGTAATACGCGCCGAGTTGGTCGTTTGTCAGTTCGTGGACAGCTTTAGCTAGACCGGATATAGCTGATAGCTTGTCCTTGTCATGTGTGAATTCCCGCGTTGAATACTTTTTGATGAGATTTCGCCATGTTTCCGGGGCCCGCACCATATCCAGCGATGGCCTTGACAGCCGCAGGTTCTTAAAGCGCTTATTCGCCGTGCCGCCTGGCAACGACTCGCAAGCGTCTAGCTGCCGGCACTCCCAATACACCTGATCCGTCTCAAAATGGATGACCCGGGTGGAAAGGAGCCATTCCTGAAAGATCCAACCTCGTCTCGCGAGGTGGCCTAGCTTGCGGGCACTCGCGATCTCCGCTGGATCCGGGTCTTGTTTTCGAATCACGATATTGTCGCCTGGCAATAGTGGACATGATCTCAATCTCAACGCCATGGTGCGGATAGCGTTCCGTTCCCTGATACAGCCGTCGTCTTCGTCTGAAGCGCAGCTAGCGGCAATGGTGAGCGAGGACTGCGTGTATACCATGGCCATTGTCGCGGCCTCCCTGTTCCAATCCTCGTCGCAACCTTGGATGATGCACAGCCTGTCTATCCACACGTACTCAAACCCCAGGCGATGAGCTATGCCGCATACATCGCGAAGTGTCTTAGGAAGTTCCCGTATACTTTTCTTCTGGCCCATCGTTTCATAGGTATGTTTTGTGAGCATGTAGCCAGTGTTACTAAGACCCCATCGGTAGCTAATGGCAACGTATTCCACATCTTCTTGCAGCCTTTCCTTTATGCTGAACATCGTCCCTTCATCTTCGATCTTGACGAGCCTCGTTGGACGTCCTCCTTTATGTATAAGAGGTCGACAATTGGAATGGTCATGTTGACACGACTTTATCCATCTCTCGATTTGCGACAACGCTGTCGGCGAATCGGTCGACGTATTGAGACATGAAGTTAGATCATCGCCGTAAACTATCGAGTCCCTATCATTCATATAGTCTATTACTAAGCACTAGGATTTCAAAGATATGATGCTATCATCACACGTACTATCAAATATTTGAAGCCTAAGATTGAAGTGGCATTGATACGTGAAGTGATGAGGGATGCCTAAATCTAGGACGAGGCTCCATTCCTGATTAAGCATATACAGACACACGCTCAATTCACTCTCAAACCAATCGGTGCGTCGCGCTATCAGGTCCCCGAGGTCATCTTTCCCATACGCATTGTCGTTGACCTTCCCAGCGAGGATCTTGCAAAGAATATCCCAGAATAGATGGCATATTCGACAAACCCCTTCCGAGCTATGGCAGCAAGCGATGAGCTGGGAAATGGATGTGTGGAATGGGATCCAAAAGACCGGGTTCAGATTCGGCAGCGAATCGAGATCGTTTAGGTACTCGTATGCGTTTGGATAGCAGGGTGGCGGGTTCTGCATTAATTTTCTGCAAGGCTCGCAGAGCGTGATTGGAGGACTTAGGCCTGACTCTTCTCCGACGATCTCGAACCCGTCTTTGTACGTTAATAACGGTAGCTTATGGTCAAGGTCGATTTGGAGAAGTTGATCTTCGTCTAAAAGCGCCCGCAGGAGAACTCTAGCTTTCCCGTCAAGCCGCTGCTCAGTGGGTGAGGAGTTATCAGCCAATAGTAAGGCATCGGAGTTCATGTTGTAACTTTCAGCCACACACTCTCTCAAGCTGTGCTATCGTTGGCTCAAAAACGCCTCCGGGGCATTCGAAGTCCGATGGCGCTGTCGATCCCCTAATTCTCTTCCTTGGACAATTGGGCGTCTTGATGCTCTATGTGCTGAAAGGCCATCATACCTACTGAGATGGTAACACTGATGAAACGAGTCGAAGTTGAGAGAACATCATTAGGTTCTCGCCTGATTCCTCTTGATTCTTATGTTCCTGAAATAGGCCTCCTTTCTCTATTTACCTTGAATCCGTTCATGCAAGTTATATGCATGTTGGTTGAAAGTACCTGGTGAGCTGAACTGACAACCCAGACAAATTGATGTTCTCCCAAAATAAGCGAATGTGATAAGTGATTCTGGCTTGAACCCCTTGGCGGGGTCCACTTCAGGGGCGTTTGTATGGGCTTAAATCACACTCTCTAAGATGTTACGACGTAGACTGGTAGGAGAAAGGTTTCATAATTCTCATATCTCATCAAATTTCATCTATACCCTTGCCCATACCCATATCATAAAAAGAACGGAAGGAAAATAAGGAAAAGAGGAAAAGAGATACCTGTATCATGAAAATTTCATACATCGTAGTTCATTCAAGTGTCCTTGCATCGTCGTGATTCAATTCAATCTTCCTCATCATCAGATCGCTCCTTCAAATTCCTGTATAATCAATCTCGACACAACTTAACGCAATTCACCGGTATTTGCCAACTATGTAGGAAACCCCAATCCAAAAACTCCATTTGAAATCATCGTGTGTTGAATCGATCGAGTCAATCAGGTGGGAAGCCTCGCTGTTAAGGATTAGGAGCAATTTCGGTGGTATCCTTAACACGAAAATCCTAGTTCGCTAGAAGTGCGGCAAGTGGTGTGGCTAGCGGCTCCCCTTTTCTTGATTCCTTGGGAAAAGGTATCAAAAGGGGGGCTGCAATATCAATATTAGGAATCGGGAAGCGACCAATTTTTCAAAAGTTTTGGACAGGTCGGCCGAATTGCTTTGAACTGTCTCGCCCTATGCACACTTCTATTGATCTGATTGAGCTCCAGGGCTATCTTTCAGCCGTTCAGAGAGTGGTCAGGAGAGCTTTCGTGTGTCGTCCGTTCAGTCGAAAGCTCTGATGAATCATGGGATATGATTGCCGTATCAGGAGAAGCCGATTCGCAACAGCGAGATTCTGATATAGCAAGTGTCGTCGAGGTTTCGCTCGTTTGAACTGGATGCTGTGACAATGTGTTGCCATGAGAGTTGTCGATACCCGTATTCTCCATTGCTTCCTTCAGGACTTCAAGGCTTAGCTGGCGGTCGCAAGACGTCGCTATCTCCAACGGTGTACCTTCTGGTGAACGCACGCGTATATCTGCCCCCTTTCGAATCAAAACTCCCACAATCTCCGGCGCATCGTGTTGAGAGAGGCAGAAATGCAAAGGTGGGATCCCATCCGGCACGATGCCATTTGGGTCTGCGCCGGCCTCGAGGAGTATATCTGTCATAGCCGAGTTCCTTTCCTCGATCATGGTCTGGAGCACTAGTGGAGAACGAAACCACAATCGACCCAATTGCCTAGACCGATCTATAATAACCCTAACCATGTCGTATTGATTATGGACAGCCGCACGCCGGAGAGGAGTTAGACCCTCGGCATCCCAAAACATAATATGACCTACAAGGTCCATCATCGCCTTAAAATTTTCCATTTTTCTGCTTTCAATGGTAGCACGAAATATCTCTCCTAAAGATTCAACTATCATTTTAGCAAGTGTATCATCGTGGTCGCGACTCATGGAGCCCAAATCTCCCCTCATGTCGACCCAACAACAGGATATGTTAATTTTGCTATTGGCTGCATCTTGGGCTGTTGATGGGTAGATGGTTAGGTCAATATACGAATGTTTCGAGCTCCAGTGATCAATCGCGGCGTCTTCGCCTTTACCTTTCAGGCCAGATACCCTAGTTTCGTCATCTCCACCACAATATAGCGGCGGTTTCTTATGCACGACTCTTTGAGACCTGAGGTCTATAAAATAGTCCACTTGCATAATTCCCGAAATCCTTAAAAACGCCCAGTGTGGTGGAAGCCGCCATATGTTGTGCAGGCATGGTCCGGCGTTCTGTATGTTGGGCTCGTTGCGTTTCCAATCATCCAGTCTTCGTAGTCCATCTTCTATGAATCCTTGATAAAGTTCAACAAGCATCAATTCAAGATCCCCCGTTTCATAATATTTCTTCGAATCAAAAGATGATTGTCCTTGTGCTTCCATGAAGTCATCGCCGGATATATTCGTGATTAAACTGACAAAATGACTTTCTAGCATCGCCTGTGCTCCTCGTTCCCTCAAGCTGCGTTCAGTGCCCGATGATATCTGTCGAGGCCATTTACCACGGGGAATATAACTTATAATGTCTTTGATCAACACCTTCTGAGGGGATATATTCTCACGTATAAATGCAGCTTGGGCCTCAACCATCAGTCTGGGCGCCGTCGCGGGACCATCGTCTGCGTGCTTTCGTAACAAGAGCATGATCGAATAAAGGTCTTTCCTCCATTCTTGAATTGCCGAACTACCTGCTGCTTCAATGAAACCCGGGCAGCGCTTAGTGAAGCTATGATACGCGCAGTCAACTGCGGACATGCCATCAATACCATCGCAAGTGCTCCGGATATTCACATCAGCCCCCCGGATGAGAAGGACTTTCACAGCTTCGATATGCCCCCAAAAAGCCGAGGCCTGAATCAACGTCAATCCTGATTCACCGGGCTTGTTGACTTCCTTCCCATATATGCTGTCGTCGAGCAAGAAGTTGAGGAGTTTCGCGTCTCTAATTTGGTCCGATTGAATGAGAGGCCTGGGACTCAAGAAGATCTCTTCACATATCATCGAGCCCCCATCCGCATATGAGGAAATTCCATTGTGCTTCTTAAGCCATCGAAGACTGTCTATAGCTTTAATATCTCTGTTAACAATCCACGCCCTAATGAGGAAACTGAATATAGACTCTCCTTTAGCATTTCGAGAGACTAATTCGTTTAGATTGTCACCGCACTGAGACGCAATAAGGTCCGCAACAGGAATGTTATGATTTCGAAGTGCCCAAAAAAGTGGTAGGAAGTATGAATCTTTGGTCCCAGATGTTGTTACATTAATACGCCTATTAAGGAGTACGCAGATCGTCAATGCGTTAATATGCTGGCAAATGCATGCAAGTTGGAGTAAGTCGATCTTCAAATTTCCCAAAACTTCGGATGCTAGGCGTGAAAAATTCTGTAGTAGGAGTTTCAAGCAATAGGGAGATTGAAAGAGAATACACCTTAATGGTGCGGCCTTGTATCCCTCAGGGAAACAATCAAAGATGGCAGAGTTAGAATTATTTTGTCGAGAATGCTGAATGAGTAAATTGAGTCCGACAGAGTCATCCCAATCAAGCATTTTGACAAGTGGGCAGGTATCGTCACCAAGCTGTTTAGTTGGATCCACGCCTATCTGAAGAAGAATCTGCAGACATTTCTCGTAGTTACGAGCAAAATTGCGACCGTGCATTGCCCGCCGCTCAAGGTCCGTGGAGCAAGTACGAGAAATTACAATCATGAAGAGTTGGCGAAGAAAGACCTCGTTGACCTCACAAGAGTGCGTCGCATCGCAACATATTGAATGGTTTTCGAGGAGCAAGCCAATCAAAGCTTTGCATAATTTGTGCTGCAAATACCTGAAACTCAGGAACAGGACTATCTTAAAGTCTGGGATGGGAATTTTGGCATCAACGTGGAGACAGAAAAGCGCCATAGCTAACACCTCCTTTCCATTGATGATGGCCGAAGATATGGGACAATACAATAGCTGAGATGATGGAATATTAAGTCCTTCCAACGGATCACAATAAAAGATAGGCATTTTACATGGCCGCATATTAGTTAAATCGGCTCCTCTCTCGAATGCAGCTTTTGCAAGTGGCCCAGCTTCGGTATCTATCAGACATGACAAATCATGCAGAAGACCCGGCAGAAATTCGTCCAGATCTGGGGGTATAGTTTTTCCATCGAGGATATTCTTTATTTCTGTGATAGATCCGACCTCCAAGGCTCGCTTCAGAGTGGTACTTCCTTCTATAATAGAAGGCGCGTCGCCATACAACGTGTATAACCGCAGGTGAAACAAGCTTTCAGAACGTTTCATAGCCTCGTAGTCTAGTCGTTTCGTTTGGATAATCTCCTGTATGATTTTAAAGTGGCTCGGCCATTCTATATATAGCCGTTGCAATGCTGAAGACGAACCAGACAGGGCAAGTAATAAGAGATAGATTAGTACGCGAGCCCTACTAGCTATTCCCGTGTCCGTTAACGCAACCATATGCATAGCGCTCTTAGACCCACATACTGCAGAGACATTCATCAGATATGATGCGACGGTCTTAGAACTTAGCATAGGTGAGCTGGAATACACTTCTGTTAGGGTCCATGATTCCTGGGCTATTTCTTGGATGGTGCGTGTTATGTCCATAATATTTTCGTTAGTTTTGAGTCTGCCTGGTGCGAAGAGATGGACAGCAGCACCCCACAAAGACTCCATGTATTCATCGTGAGTTAGACCACTGAGGTCGTGTTCTGGAATGTTGATTTCGATGTCACAAACCTGTGGCTCCATGGCATTTGCCCAGATTGCTTTTTTCCGAGAGATAGATTCTCGGAGTAGTTCAATATGTACGTTTAGGACATGCATCTAAACGTAGGTTTAATAAGTGGACAAAATAGAAGATTTGTAGTTATTTATTACTTGCCATCGTCAAAGAGTAGGTTCGCTGCCTTGCGATTTGCGGAGTGGATTGAGGTTCTGTAAAATCGTCTTCCTGTCTTCGATGATCGTTCAAGTTAGCTGTGACGCAATATCCTCAAGACTTCAACGTATGCTCACCGTATGTCTCGGCCTAACATTTCCCCAAATGAAACGAAGTCTTGAACTAAACATTTAGTGTCCTGTCGTTGCCAAAAATGAGGATGCAACATAGAGGCCAGAATATCAAATAGCTCGGACGTATCGAAGCCGCCCAGATCCACGCATTCCGTCATATGTAATTTCAATAATTTAATGCAGAAGCTCAATGAACTTTTAGCCGCAAAGAGAATGCGATCCAAGAGATGATCTGGTACACCTATAGGGGCGATCGACGAAAGGATGCAAGAATTCAGTGTCAGTCTGAACTCTTTAATTTTTGGCCTTGCCCACAAGCTAGCTATGACGAGACCGAGTGAATATACATCGGCCTTCGCCCAAACGATATCATTGTCTTTGTTCATTACTTCCGGTGCGCTCCATAGGGGGGTAAAATGAACTGCTTTGTCAGAGGAAGCGCCCCCAAAGTCAATCATCTTGGCCACGAGTTGGCGCTTAGGATCCTCGTGGGCCATGACGAGTATATTATCTGGCTTCAGGTCCCCGTGGATGAATCCGGCGCGATGAATTGCGCTAAGACCAAGCACAAGGTCAAGTGTAAGATGTCGTTTCTGTAGAGATGTAGGCCCAAATTTTGCTTCTCGTAGGATAAACTCCAGAGAACCATGATCCCCAAATTCTATACCAAGGAGAGGGAAAGGATTATGAAGTTGCCATCCTACGAATAATAGTTGGGCAATATTAGGATGGCCGTGAAGATGATGGTTGTAGAAGGTTCGAATCTCGCGCAAAATGACTTTATATAATTCGCACTTATCTGCTTCAGTTGTTGTAAAGCCAGGAACATTGCCACAACGATACCTAAACTTCTTCAGTGCAATAACAGAACCGGATGGCACGATATGGTCGAATTCGTTGCCTGTAATGTGTCGAACGACGTCTGCTGTCGATCCGCTACCAAGGGGAAATATACTGGGTGGTTTAAATTTTTTAGTAGTAATGAAATCCGCACCGGGATTGTGGATTTCGACAGAAGGAATGTTGTACTTATCAATCGTTTCGCATAGTTCGACGAAGGTACTCCGTGCATTGGCGTAAGGGTCCCACTGGTCTTGAGAAGGCGATAATATACTTCCTATTGAACGTTGTTCTCTCGATTCGACAGAGGAGTACAGTCGCCCAGAACGAGTCATCAGTGAAGACATGGCCGGCATTACAGAGATGGAAGTGAAAAGGTCGGGGATGATGATGTATTCTACGCCGCGGAGGCGGCAGCCAGCTAAACTAGACTACCTACGAGTATGTCTCGCCTTTAGGGCGTTTGGAAGGTCGGGATATTTGCTTTATGGTTGCGAAAGGCTGGGCTAGGTTGGGCCGGACTTGGGCAGCTTTAAAGAAAAACCTATGGTTAGGTAGGTAGGTGAATTGTTTTGGCAATTTACATCTATTCGTCCTTAGATATCCGAGCCAACCGCCCTACTTTTGTAATGCTATAATAGGGTTGGCTGATAAAATGCACTGCCCTCCATACCATATCCCGCCTTCTATTTATCCTTCACTATCTGAATTTTCCGACAATTCACCAATTTCATCTACCAAACTAATTGAATTATTACCATTAAAATAATGGCCGAAGCGGCTGGGCTCGTTCTTGGTACAGTTAGTATTGCCATGGCCTTCAAGGGAGCCGTTGATACGGCTCTCTTCATTAAATCCTTCTTCGACAAAGGAAAAAGGGAATACGCCCCCCTCGTCCTCGACTACCATATGCAAACGATTCGGCTGGACCTATGGGGTGAACTGTGCAAAGCTACAGACCCTGATAGTCGTATACTTCACGAAAAGCCACAATTCATCACAGGAGCAATTGTCCAAACCCTAGGACAAATTGAGAGATTAAATCGAGAGGTACATGTTTTAGCAGATAAGTACGATATTAATATCTCCATTGCTGAGATGCCCGTGGAAGAACTCGATAGGAATCTGCATCTGAACAGCCCCACGACCTCACTTGTTGCAGGAGGGGAACCGAGAAAGCTCAAGCACAAGTCTGTCTTCCGCTGGATAGTTAAGGGTGAATCTGACTTCAAGGGAAAGATTGACGAACTTCGAATCCATGTAACAAACCTAGAAAAGATCACCCTAACGCAAAGGGAAAGGCAGCTTCTTAGAAATAGTCTAGAAGGCCCTGTTTTGGCACCAGTCCACCGTGAAGATCTTCTTCGAATAATGTCGGATCTCGACGCGACGATTCCTCTATCGCTAGCCCTCTCAGCTCATGCAAAGCTGCTTCAGTCTCAAGTTTTCGTGAATTCAGGATCGGCGACCAGCATTAGTCAGCGACACTTAGCGCCGGTCCAGATCTTGTCGAAGTCGAGTAATATCTATTCGTTCAAGAGCGATGATGGGCAGAGCCTCACGGTCCGCATCGAGTGGAATCAATTAAGTGATGGACCCGACACGCAGCAGTATATTGATCGCATCAACTCGCTGGGATATGTCCTGGAACAAGTCAGCGAACCAACTTTGCGATTGCCCCCATGTTACGGCGTGTATGATGATATAGTGTATGAAAGAGAATACGGACGGAAAAGACTCGGTTATGTTTTTGGGATCCCGAATGTTGGGTCTACCTATGATGGCGACCTTCTCAGCCATCCCCCTGTCTTGCTGAACGATTTAATCAAGCCAAAATGCCACATACCACTTCTTGGGGAACGTTTTCAACTTGCATACACCCTTGCTTGTGCTTTCAGTCGTTTCCATGCAGCAGGGTGGTTGCATAAGGGTTTCCATACTGGTAGCATTATCTTCTTCCAAAAGCGCAGTGGACAAGGTATTGACGTGACCGAGCCATTCATTACCGGTTTCCAATACTCCCGCCCCCAAGGCGCCAACTCCCTATCCTTCAGCCCGCTCGATAATAAAAAGCTAGACTATTACTATCACCCTGACGCGGACAAGGGCTTCACTAGAAGGCTGGACCTTTATAGCTTAGGGGTTGTCTTGCTTGAGATCGGGCGCTGGGAATTGTTCGCCGATCGACCAAAGCCATTCAAGACCCGGAAAGAGTCGCAGGACTATATGTTGGACAAGGGTTTGAGGGATCTCGGATGGAGAATGGGAAAGAAATATCAGGGTGCTGTCAAGACATTGCTTACTTGTGACCTGCCGATGAACGACAGTACTGAACACGAATTCTTTGCGCGGCAATACCTGGACAAAGTTATGGAACCTTTGATCAGCTGCAGCGCTTGAGCGATGAGGGATATATTGCGAGGAAGACGCCACGTTAAATTTGAATTGACGCCAAAATGAAGACAGATGGATGTTTTGGAAGTTTGGTTGTGGCAGATGACATTCACGTGATTTCTTTTGAGACAAGAGTATTTCCTTCGAAGAATTTCTTACCTATTTGCGGACTCAGGTTTCCTTCAGTTGATCAGTCGGATCTTCGGTCTTTGGTTTTTGTAGATCCTTTCAAGAAGGAGATCAGGTCATACGATTTCTCAATCATATTAGATATTTGCAATGGTATAGCTTCAGCGTCATTTAAGTGATGATACACTGGGCCGACTTCATCCTGCTTGTGAGCCGTTCCAGTCACTACTCCATATGAATGTTCCACAGCGCCACTGTGTCCCCTTTTCTTTCTCCCCCGATGGCCCAATCGGCCGGGGACAGATGAAGAAAGACCTGCCTAGAGATTAAAGTTAATACATTGAGACATATAATTTAAACATAGGAACGTACCTCGATTGACACCTGCTTTCTTGGTTACCAAGCTGATGCAATCCTCCCCATGTTCACACTTAGGCATGACTCTTTTGCTTAGTAGCTTGGACCAAGACTCCTTAGATTCGATAGGATCGAATACCCTTCCCGGACTAACTGGCTCAGAAGCGCCTTTAACTTCATCTGAGGCACTTGATTCTATCGACGCTTCAATATCTGAAGTCCCATCAACTCCTCCAATTGATTTCAGATCTTTTGTCTCAGGAGTCGCTCTTGGGCTATCTGTGTTTTTAGGCTTGAAGAACCCCATCAGGCTGCTTTGCCCCTTTGAGGAGGGTTCTTTAGTTAATGTTGCCTTCGCTTTCTTCTGTGGTCTGCTGGCCGATGTGACACCTGAAGGTGTGCGCTTGAGACCACTCGCTCTTGGCTTAGCTGGCGAAGGCGCCGAGGTTACTGATTCAGGTTGTGACAATGGTGTGCCAGTTGGTTCCTCATTCGTAAACGACTCGGATTTGGCCAATTCTTGGCTAGGGGCTTCTGATGGCTCGCTAATCGGCGCAAGCGTCGTTTTGGGGGCTGCGGGCTTCTTGAAGAACATATCCTTAATGCTTCGTCGGCGATCAAATTCTGGAATGAGCTTCGCTGACAATGGCAATAGGTCCTTGGTTGTCCAATCCCTGAGCCGGATCCCGTCCTTGAAAACTCCGGGAGGATTTACAATATCCCTGATATGTACCTCTTCCCCATCAATATTCACAAGGTCTTTCATTGTCGCGTAGACAGGACAATGGTCTGAGCCCATCAACCCTTCCTGAATATTGGAGTCTTCAAACCAAGCCTTCATATCGTCACTACAGAGAACGTAGTCGATTCGGCTACCAACATTGGCAGGTCGTGTATTCTTTTTCGTGTCCCAGCAGGTGAACATTCCCTCACGAGTAGGGTGAAAAAGTCGACCAAGATCCCACAATGCTGGCTGCTCCCTATTTTCATCCCTTGGGCCCCGCACGTGTCCTTCAAATACAAGCTGGTTGAATAGACGCCGTGAAGGAGTGGAAAAGAAATCCTCAACCGTCATCCCTTCTTTTCTTAATCGCTCAAAGAGGTTAGAGGTATCAAGGGATGAACGTATCACGTTGAGGTCGCCTGTTAAGACGACCCTCTTGCCCATAGCTATTAGATTACGTATCCGGACGTCTAATGCGTCGAGAAACCCTAATCTGAAATCGTCACGAGTTCCGTCGCTATTTGCTGGGCTATAGGTTCCGATGAGAACAAAAGCTGGAAATTCAAGAATGACGCATCTCCCTTCAGAATCAAGCGCCACCTCGTCGACTAGACCTGCTAGCTGACCTGGTCTTGGATAACCTCCTATCTGTTGATCAGGAGGAAGATCTCGGAATTTAGTTGAAGAATTTGGCGGACATAGTACTCCAATTATCCCTTCTTCTGCTCTAATTGGAATACATGTCGCATTTCGTGTGTAAATTGCGACACCGGCGTATCCTGTACTCATCATTAAAACTAAGCACTGACAGCGCAGCGTCGGATATAGTTGCCGTACCTTTCTTGTGCTTGGGAAGGCTAAAATAGACATCCCAGCCAGGTACTAACACCATGTCATCTTGCAGATCTTTGCGCTGGATCTTGGTCTCCTGCATGACAACTATATCTGCCTCGAGAATATCGAACATGGCATCGAAGGTCCTCTTCTCCCTCCATGGCTGATACCCGAATGGATTTCTATTACAGCAGTTAGAACACGGCATTCCCATTCATTATTTATTGAATAATAACATACCGAATTCCATTCACTGAATACATTATTAGTAAATCGAGATATGGCATTGAGTATGGAGACAAAACTCACCATTCCACGAAGTGATACGGACCCCCATGTTGCAAAATTGGCCTGTGCAATTTAAAAGAGCTTTGATACATGAGAGACTGTGCTAGTCATTTATCCTTATATTCACTTCAACCGATTTGTCATCGTCGAAGATGCGCTTGAATGGCATGCGGTGCACTTCCATCAACTCGGGATTGGGACTGTGCGGTTCATTGGGGAAGAAAGAAGTGGAAGTGACAGAGACGGAGTTGTGCTCCATTAACAATATCTTAACATGAATGATTGAGAACCTTTTCCATTTAAAAAAGCAACCGCTACGTTCAAATGATTTCCGCAACTTCCATCTTTAATATGCTCTATAGATGTAAGAAGGCAATCGCACACGCAAACAGGAAGGAAGTCGCGACGTCCGTCCCCGTCACAGCGCCAAAGTGACCCGAGATCCCGTGACTCGCGTCATGATTCCTTACCCCATGCTGCCATCCATGTCTTTTATTACATAATCAAGAGCCCGCCATATCCCCGCAGATTTACCGAGGCCCTCAGTCAGCTTTAGCTCTGCTAGTCGAACCAAAAGCCAGCCCAGCCAATCATATTAGGCCTGACCTCATTCGACAATCCATCCCGAAGCAAATCAGACCACCACCAAACCCGAACCTTCAAACGGAACCTTACCTAAACCCTCACGACGGAAAAATCTCCCCTCAACCAAACAACCGCAACAACTGATACGAACAACGATGTTCCAGCGACAGATCTTCCGCGCGACGCCGCGCTTGTCGGCCCAGCTGCGCTCCCCCGTCCTCCGATCGACTATGCAGCGCCGCCTTGCCTCGACCGAAGCCAAGACTACCGAGAACGCCTTCGTCAAGGAGAGGCAGGCTGTCAAGGAGCACGCTTCTGCTACCACTGGTGAGTGAACTAGACTCCTGCTATACAGAATACAGTATGTGTAGGGAGAAGAGTTAGATTACTGACTGTTTACAGAGCTCTGGCGCAAGATTTCCATCTAGTAAGAACCAACCGTTCCCTTACCCCGACATCCATTCTTCTCGAGGAGATAGCACACATGGAAACACAACATACACCACGAGAGCCTGTCGCATAATTAGAGATATGACAATAGCTAGGAAACACCACGAAGCGTTACAAGATCCAAGATAAGAAATCCAGCTAACAAAATACCTCAACTACCAGCGCCGTCATCCCGTGCCTAATCCTTGCCGGCGCCAACGCCTACAACCTATGGAACGAGCACTGGGAGCACTGGTCCCACCTGCCCCCTCTAGAGGAGCGCGTCGAGTACCCCTACCAGAACATCCGCACCAGGAACTTCCCCTGGGGCGACGGTGACAAGACCCTATTGTACGTCCCCCCTTCTCTCCCCTCCTTCCACCCATCCCGCTCTCCAGGCCATCACTAACAGCAGACAAACAGCTGGAACCCGAGCGTAAACTACCACAACAAGGACAAATAAGCCCCCGATATCCCCGACAGCATGAGTTATAGTTTTTGGGAGGATCGGTGGTTGGTTGTGGTATTAGCATAGGGGCGGATAGGAAAGTTGGCCCTATAGAATAAAGCTAGTCGCCCCTGGCAGACGAGATTGCGAGTCTCGGATGTTGTAGATACGCCGTTCCCTTTGTCGATCAAAATATATCATATCAATGATAATATCAATATTTGCGACTTATCTTCTACTATCATCGACAATTTGCGTTTGTACGTCACTTCACTTCACTTAGTCCAGCTCAGTCAACATGAGTTGCGAAAACCATCCATTGTCGATGCAAATCTACCTATATGTACAGCCGAAGTAAAAAGTCAAAGCAAGGCAGGTGCTTATTTACTACACCACGCCACGCCACACTACGCAACCAAACTTAAGTTCCGATCCCAATCAACCTTACGTATTCCCTCTCTAAATAACCGTCCATCCCTCGAAGTCAACTGGAATACAGAAACAATAGCAAAAAACCCTCCCAAACACCCCCCGATTCCCCAACTGATGATTGCAAATGTAGTGTGTGACCCAAACCCCTAAACCCCTCGCCGAGACTAGAAAGAGACGTTGGTGTGGTGTGATTTCGTCTCTGGACTAGGGAAAGAACTCGAATAATAAAAATAGGTGGTGGGATGGTACGTCGAGCATGTTGATAAAACCC
Source organism: Annulohypoxylon stygium (assembly GCA_003314315.1). NCBI lineage: Eukaryota > Fungi > Ascomycota > Sordariomycetes > Xylariales > Hypoxylaceae > Annulohypoxylon > Annulohypoxylon stygium. The sequence continues at coordinate 84,560 of QLPL01000007.1, read as the reverse complement.
TAGAGAGACCGCACGCCCGGGTGGGCAGTGTGGTATGAATGCAATGTGCACAATTAACTCCGTCCGTCCTTCCGCATGCTCGACTTGAAAATTTGTTATGCTTATGTATTTGTATGCAATGTGATGTGCTCGACTAGCTACTTCGGTTGCTTCGTCGAATATTGTGTTGGTATTTCATACCCTATTTTGCGGGTTCAATGGTCTCTGGGCCAGGGTTATCTACCCAATTCGTGAACCCGTCTTCGTCTTCCTCCTCCTCTTGCTGCTCAACTATTTTGCGATTAGGATGTTCGCTCTCAGAGTTTTGAGTTGCCGTCTCGGTTTCTGTCGCTCTCCTAGGCGGCAAATCTGGCGGCGTCTCGCTCATTGCTGGAGTCAATTGTCCATCCGGATCCACATCTTCCTCCATCTCGATTAAATCCTCACTACCGCCATTTGGGCTTGCATCCCTTTCTGTAGCGCCGTTCAGCTCCTCGGCATCTTCGACCCAAGGCCTCATATATGCAGGAGAATCTTCGGCCTCATGCTCATCGCCATTTCCATTCTCACCCTCCCCTGCTATGATCCGTATAGAAGGGCTGTTTGGTTCAGAGTCGGCATCCGGCGCTTCAACAATTAGGACATTATCCTCATTGCTACCATCCGGGCCGGTAACGTGGATCTGAGATACTCGTCTTCGCCTTGATGGTAGCGGGGGCGGCGGCACGGGCCTCCGGTCGACTTTGGTGTCACTCAAGCTCCCCGTACTCTGGCGTGCAATTGCGGGTGGAGGCGCAATAGGCTTCCGTTTCGGCATGCTCATCGGCGCAGCCTTCTTACCAGGTCCGGGAAGCGGTGTTCCAGGAGGTGGTAGGGGTTGGCCACGGCCCATAGGCATATTTAAATCAACTGGAGGATCCGACGATCTCCTCCCGTTGGTTCCGTTTCTGTCCGTTTGCCGTTGTATCGCATTCAAACCCCACCGTTTTGCTGTCGCGGCCGCATTCGATACGGCAGCTAGGGTATTTCGCTTACCCTCAGATGTCGCCCCGTTAGTAGAGCCTGCCGGCGAAGGAACATCCTTCCGCGAGAAAAATCCTCTTCCTATGGAACTAGTACCACTCTTGACCGAATTTCGGCTAGAGAGTGCAGGAGAACTCGGTGGCACAGCGTCGCTGTCTATGCTGCCTATAGAAGAAGAGGTGTGCCGTCTACTGGGCATCTTAGGGGTATGTTCATCCTCACGACCTTCAGGGATAGCTTCAGACGACGAATTGGCAGAAGCATTTGTCGGCTGGACAATCGATGACGTCTTCCCGGGTGACCCTACTGGTGTGTGTGCTGGTGAGTTGTTCTTAGATCTAGCGGAGATGCTCGCCATTGTACTAAGCGCGTCATCGCGATCTGGAGGGCTCGATGAGGGTCTAAAAGTATCGGCATGTACGGGATCTGTGCCAACAATCGGGCTTGATATCGAAATGGAACTTGACCGAGCTGGGCGCAACACTTCAGATGCGGAGGTTCTTGGGCTCTTTATATCAAGAGCTGTTGTTGACGCAGATGCGGACGCAGAGCTAGACACGGCTAGGCTGTTCTCAGTCGGTAAACTCTTCTTTGAGCTCAGCCTCCTGCTCCAAAACCCTTGCGGTTGAGTTGCCTGGTTCAGTTCGAGAATAGGCACACTATGACTCTTCTCGATACCAGGTAACTCAGGAGGTGTGGCGGTGCCTGTCTCCTCAATCTGGCTAACCTCGTCCACATTTCCGAGTTGAGCAGCAATAGCTTCATGATCCGGTGACCGCTCAACTGCGTCGTCGCCTTCGAAAATTCCACCACGCCACTGTTTATGCTCGGTATTGAAGAAGGGAATATCATCCCAGAAAGGTGCGACTAATGTTTCGGCAATCACTTCCTTGATCCTATTCTCAATTTGTCGAAGGATGACCGTGTACGTAATCTGCCTTGAGCTCACAATAGGCTCGATGTTCATCTCAATCTTAGGCATGGATTGAAAAGAGAACCACATGCGATTGCTGGGAGGTGGTTTTATCTTGAAGAAAATGTGACCTTCTAGCTTTCTCAATACCACAGCAAGTACGATGTTGACTTCCCTCGCTTTGAATCGAGTGCCTAAGTCGATTCGCACTGTAGCAGCGACCTCCAATCGGAAATTGCCGGTATACTTAACATCGGCTTCCATTCCACATTCACCTTCGACACTGAAATCCTTCAACTTAGGATTCATGAAATACGGTGCTGAGTCGCCGGTATCGATGCTCTGTATCCTTATACTCGAGAGAAATGACGGTCGATTGACGCGGGATATCTTCTTTGTAATCTTCTCTCTTATGAAGTTTTCAATATCCTTAGTCTTGTAGATACCGAGAAATATCCTCCCGATGAAGGCATTCAGCCATCGCGTTTGTATGTGATCCTCGCTAGAGTGTAGTTTTTGAACCAACGATATTATGTTCTTGACATCGAACTTCTGAGGCTTCGGTGCTAGGTTCTGGCCGGTGAAGGTTTGCTCTTGGTTTCTCAGTAGCGAAAAGTAGAAATCCTCCTTAGCAGAACAGTTCTCAGAAAACAGGAAGAATGGTTTTGACACCTGTGAATCTGGTGTAAAATCTTTCCCTTCTGTCTTCCTGCTCAAGCACAGTGCATTCCGTTTGATGAACAATTCGCCTTCGGGGGTGGGATCTCCTCCAGAGTATATGCTGACGTCATGGTAGGCGAGAGAGATAACGTGTCGAACCTCGAGCTGCTCGTCGTCGTCAAATAGCATCAGGTGGCCGTGCCTACCATTGATAGAATATTAGCCACCGTGTTCCCTAAAACCCGTGTCACGCTGCTAACGACATACCTGAGTACGACATAGAACACGTTGCCCGCCTTCTTGGGCCGTTGGCTAACGCTCTTGTTATCATCGAGAGGGCCGGGAGTTTGTTTCCTGTCGAATATGCTTCTGTACATTGACTGGTACACGCTTTGACTCGGCGCGGCAACGGTTGTCGATCCCACGGGGGTAGAACGTTCGATCGGTTTGGCATTGATGCCCATGGGGGTGTATTCACGACATACTGCGAAGTAGCCCGCGGCCGTATCGGATTCGGCGAGTAGACGTTGTCTAGACTCTTCCTTCTGAGCTTCTCGGAGGGCGGTTATGTCGTCGCCGGGTTGGACGATGTTGTCAGCATCATTGGCGTCATCTCCAAGAGAATTACCGTCTCGAACGGGGAACGTGTAGTGCGCATGTAATAGCACTACAATTATGACTAGAGGAATGAAAGTGACACCACCAAAGAGGTAGGTCAATAAGAATCCAGTCCAACTCATACCCATAGCTGCTCCAGCTTCGGCTGCTTACAAGGGCCAGCAGGATGCGGAACTGCTAACCTCTGCGGCCGCCGAATTTCGAAGACCATGGATAATGGATTGTACTTCCCTCCCGCCGAGAAATAAAAGAGGACACCAAAATAATAAGAACAAGAAGTGGAATCGAAGACGTGTGAATTATTCTTACAAATGTAAAGAGTGTACAGGTATTATGCAGACTGAACAATGGAAGATGGTGGGTCAACGGTATGTCATATGAATATGAACGGTGATAAGATAAAGAAGCAGCTGCACCTGCACAGTAGACCCGTTGTGAAGCTTGAGCTCCAGCGTATTAGCGTCTTGGATGCATGCCCAGGGAAGGTGTGTTAGGGAAGTTAGGGAAGGCTAATAGCGGCACTAGGCGGTTAAGAAGGTCGTATTTAGAGAGCTCGTCATAGCGGAAAGAGCCACGTGGGGTTTTTGTAGCGCTTTCGTTCGCGGGGCTTATTAGCGCTATAACACCCCTGTAATTAGCTGTGGCTGAAATGGATAACCCCCTGGAAGCTCCTCCTTTCAATCAACTCATGACCTAGACTCTCTATCAATATAGTAACACTTTATATCCATGATTGCAAATTCATAATTCATGTCTCTTCTCATTAATATGCCTTTCAGATAAGAAAAGTTCAGTCAAGTCCTAATTCTCCTGTGTGTATCCATCATGGCCTCATTCTAAACGCCATTGCAATGCAACGCCATGCCATGCCATGCCATGCTATGCTCCTAACAGAGTAATACATCCATAATGCAAACCACCAAGCCATCATCATGCCTACCACCGTAACCCCTCCCTCCCAGCATCCCCCTCCAAAATCTGGTTTAAGGCTGGCTCAATCACACTCCTTTCAGTGCGATATCTAGCCTCCTGCTTCATTCTTGTATAAAATACCGGACAATCCTTACTATCGCATTTCACTTCATCCAGCGGCGCCAATCCGGAGCAACTCTGACATATCTTATTCACGTCCGCCAATTTCCTTTCCTCGCTATTAAGCTGCATCTGCAGTTTAATCAGCGAAGCGGGTGCGTTACGGCGACACCTCCCGCACACCGACGACCCCTCACTCCGCTTATTTGTGCGCGATCCGCAGCAGACGCACGCAGCGGCCTTCATATACGACTCAAGAGTCTTCCTGGCTCCGGGATTCTTGCCGGTCAGATCGACACGGCGGATCCGCTGTACCTTGGGCATCTCATCGTACCATTGACGCACGTTGGCGCCCATCAGGTTGAAGATGCGCTCTAGCGGTGGGATCAAGTTTTTCGAGATGTAGTACTCGGCGTCGAGTTGCAGGTGCGAATTACTCAGCAGCTCCTCCGGCGCCACACACCTATCGATAAGCCTTGCCCCGGGGGCTCCCGACACGACTACGTACGGGACACGTTCGCCGTATTGGGGCTCCGCTCGCGCGTCTTCGAGCATTTTCTTTGTGCTGATCAGGGCACCCGGTGGAGGTGGACCGCGGTCACTGTAGGTTCCTAGCCTGACTTCCCTTGCGAAGCAGAAATCTTGCATTGACACGGCCCCGCGCATGATTTTCTCGCATTGCTTTTGGAAATACGATTTCACTTGGCTGAGATCGGCGGTCTCGAAGAGGAGCTTGAGCGCTTTCTCTTCTATCATCTGCTCGGCGGGCGTCCCGTCTCTCCTGACTGTCTCGATACCTTTGGCGTCGAATTCGGGCTTTACTTGGTCCTTGCTCTCGTATTTATAACCAACGTAGCGCTTCTTTGCAAGCAGCACACATGGATGGTAGACTTTCTCAAACTTGAGCTTGATTGGCCGTGGGTTCATGTCGGTGATAGCTTTGGAAATCTCATTACCGATGTCGAACGCTTGGTCTTTCGTCCTGCCAGGTAGGTAGATGAACAAGCTGTCGGTATCGCCGTAGACAACTTCCGCTTTCCATTTATCCACTGAATGGATTAGAGCTATCGCTCTTTCAAGAGTCTCACGCCCGGTTTGCACAATGCTGTCTGCGATCTCGGAACAGGGCATACGACCTGAGAATGACGCTGACGTGTATCCATATGTGACGTTTGCTAGTAGTTTCAAAGCAAGTTGCCTGTTATTGAGAAGCTGCTGCAAGGTTTTGTCGTCCTTATCTTGCTTCATTCCGCTCTTCACCATCACTCTTGTTTCCAAGATTTCGGTCAACATCTTTGCCAGCAAGGACTTCCTGATGTCTGGTTTGCAGTACATCATACCATTTGGCGATATATTGATGTAGTCTTTAAGAAGCTCCAAGAGTCCTTGTTGCCGCTGATAGTCCGTGAAACCCATCTTGTTTGTGCCTCGCCAATTAGTAATGCGACCGAGGAATGTCGAGTAACAGTAGTTATAGGCGATCATGACGCTAGGGTAAAGACTCTGGAAGTCAAGTACTATCAATGGGCTATTATAGAATGCACTTTGAGGTTCCATGACAAGGGGCAAGCACTCAAGTGCATTTTGTGCGCCGACCTGTCTCCTGTCTGGTGAGACTAGGATGAAGTTCTCCGGCTTCGCAATCCTGAACATGATTGACTCGACCTTGAATTGAGACCCTCTTGAAAATATAGAGAAGAAGTCAACACCTAAAAGCCGAGCTTGTTCGCTAGTTCGTGGGATGAGCTCATTTGCTTCGAGTATCTCTATGTCGAGCTTTGTCCGGGTCAAGTAGTATCGAAGGAGCTTACTCAGGTCTCGATGTTTACCCTCGACATACCATTCTGTCAAAGTACGCCAGGGATAATGCGGAATTCGTCGATGCAATAAATGCCATACAACATTTTCTATCGTGTACTGAAGCAGGTTGAGCTCCGATCGCATAGCGCGCCAGATATTAATCATGTGTCTCCCCGTGACTCGAATGGTCGAAGTTGTGTTGAAACCCCATCGGTCAGCCTCCTTTCCGAAACGCCCAAACGACTGGCTTTTCATTCGTGAGAATTCATCGCAGAGATTGTAGTCGTATTTGAATCTTGCTCGCTCGATCAAGTATCCCCACGAGCTACCGTGAACTTCGTATCCGGTAAGAATATCCGGATCATGCGTCCTGACAATCTCAACCATTCTAACCATCAAATCGAGTTCCGACGTCTCCTCAATAATCTCGGTTCGGATCGGACTCTCCTTCTGAAATCTTCGGGCTAAGGACCCGTCTTCAGACAGTACGATGATACCAGACTGTACTGATAGAGATGCATTGTCACCAGTAGCGAAATTTTCGTCCGACTTAGAACACCAGAAAATGCATTGAACTTCGTCCTCTTCCGGATTGGGAAACAGTTTCCCTCGGGTGTTGATATGCACCTCCAAGCTCATCGTACTCATGTATTGCGCCTCGTGCTGAACGCTTGTCGATTTCTTCTTTTGGGAATATTTGAAGCCATGCGTATTCTTCGGAGTTGGGCCATCGATTTGGGACATGTATGGCTTGAGTTCGGGGTCACGAATCTTCATTTTAGGCTCTTGCGAGCCATCTGTCGTATTCTGGACATTTGCCCACCAACTTTGTACCTCATCAAAAGTAGGTGGAGGTTCGGCAATTTCCCAACTTCTCAATGAGCATTCCTGACGGAGCTTCTTGTAAACGCGCTCATCTTTACCAGCGTCAAAAGGTACATCAGACTTCGCCCCATAATTAACAGGAGATTCCCCTGTGGGATCGAAGTCAGGAAGATAAGGGAGAGTATTCCCTTCAAGGCGAAATTCTTGTCCAGCATATTCCCGGACTCTCTGAGGCACATCTTTCTCATCGCTGTAGAAGGCATCTTGATATATGACGTTAGGACGACCTAGACTATCCATAGTTGATAGCACTTCCGTCATTGAGGGTGGAGGTTGGTCGAAGATAAAGAACTGTGCTCGGGGTCGAGGGATACAGCCAATATCAAGAGGTTTGCTAACGTCATTTCCCTTCGTGCTATTCGAAGTAGAACTGCTGGGCTCTAGCCTCTCTGTGTGCGATGACGAATTCTCACTAACTTCTCCAATTGGCGTCCATGGGTCAAATGTGACATGCTTCACAAATTCATTGCCTTCGCTCTTCTGGGAGTTTGTTTGTTGGCTTAATCGGAACTTCGTGCTAGGATCATTGGGATTTTTGACAACTGGGAAATTTAGGGCCTGGTTCCCGGAACCCTTAAGGGCGGATTTCGACTTCAATGCGGAATTTTGCGTAGGTTTTATTCGTGCTTCCTGGTCGCCCAGTTTTTCAGGAGCTGTCGTCGGCGCTTTCGTATTTACGTAATTGGCATCCAGATCACCAAGAAAGCTTACACGTCGACGCTTGGATTCCTGATCTCTTGGGAGCGACGTAAGCGGGCGTTTTATAGCTACATTTGATCCAATATGCTGTGAATCTCGAGGGACTTTGCTCACTAGCCCTTGTTCCCTGGCAACATCGAGCAATGCTTCTGAGATAGGTATATGTGGTCGACGAGCTAAACGTAAACAACTAATGTGTACTCCATTGACTAGCAATTCTGGGCGATTTTCTTTGTCTGACTCGCTGCTCAGGTCTGGAGACTTAAACAGGATAGAGTGGTCTGATGAATTACCAGAACTCTTTCCAACACCCTGGTTTGGCGGTTTTCTCGCTGTCAATGGGCCTTCATTAATTGACTCCTCGGCTCTCAAGTCTTGGGCTTTCTTTTCCGCATCCAAGGTGGGCACTTTTTGCTCGTCCGAGTCTTCCGGGAAGATCCCATCGTCTTCCAGCTCAATATCGCGAATACGGTCATCGTCCACAAAAATGCTGCTAGTGGGATTATCGTCTTCTTCAAAACGTTGGCTAGTTACACGAAGAGCGGAATCCAGGTTTCCAGGATAGAGATCTTCAACTGATTGCAATGTAGTTTTGACAGTTGATTCCAAAGCCACGTTGGGTACAAAATTTTTGAAGCTTAGCTTATTTCCGTCACTTTGGTTTTGTTCCTGTCTCATCAATCCCTGAATCTGATCTCTAAACTCTGCCTCGTGTATCCACCCGGGGGGTTGCGAATGACGTGGATCCGCGGACATAGATACCAGATCTTCCGGAGAGAACGGGCTACTTCCTGGTGTTCGACCTAGCATCCTTCTTTTGCGGCGCTTCGTCTCATCTTTCCACAGCCCGGCTATGCTGTGGACCAATTTCATATCGGCGGGCAAAGGCTGTTTCCTCTCGACAAAATCATGATGAAGCTGCCTCTCCTTGATCTCATGCCGGTTGAGGATGTCTTGGACACATATATCCACCTCTATAGAACAGTGACTAGCGCGGGGGAGATCCGGGTCATCGGTTATGAATGCTCGCGACACCGACTGACTGTGCCATAAATGAGGCAGCTCTAAATCGTCTTCATAATTGGGTACTGGAGCCCTGAAACAGACTTTTTGGGTTTCTATGTATCCGCACCCATAAAGATTATAATCAGTCATGAACTGCAGCAAATATTGCAGATGTACCTCGTGAGGCTGGAACTTCCTCTTCATGATCACACCTTGGTGGAATAACTCCGCAAGCCGAGTCATCACTTGAGGGTTAAGCATGTAAATCTTGAGGTAGAAGCGGTAGCCGACGTGGAAACCGTAAAACGGTATTCCCTTAACAAGGGTAATTCTTGCCACATATTTGCTTTTGCCATCGTAGGCGTTGCGACGATAGCTTACAGCCAAGGCATGATCGATAGAGAGATGAAGTCGATATATGTACGCACCCACTAAGACGCCGAGTCAGAACCATAATTACACGCATACTTGTTATACGCCTTACCATCGTCCGGGAGCAAACTCCCATCGTACTCGATATACAGATACGGAAAGGCACCATGGATATGTGCGCATACCTTCTGGCCTGTTTCTGTCGAACCGAATACCCTAATGACTGGGACCCTAGGCTCTTTACTCAACTGGGATGGATGTACGTCATTGCGAAGTTGAGGGTCATATTTGGTAGGGATAGCTTGGTAATGGTCTATGCAATTCAGCCGCACACGGAAAACGTCCATGGCGACTTAGACATAGTAGCGTCGGCGCAACTGGGAAGAGCATAGAGAAGAGATGCCTATCAAAGGACTATGCATAAGTTCAATTGAGGTATAAGTATTACATGGGAACAATGTAAGAAAACTTTATCTTTTAAAGTTGTCCGTCGCGGAAAGATGGCTAGACGCGTTGGTTAATTGATGTAGTGTTAACAATCGCGACGCGTTATCATGTGGCGTTTTGTTAATGACGTATTATGTCATTATGTACATATCGAGGTTTAGATAAATGATATGTAACTATGCATATATACATGACAATCGATGGTATTAGTAATCACAAGCCCCTTTCTTACTTGATCACGTGCTTCCACTATTTCTTTTCTTCGCTCTTCCTCATCGTTGTGTTAAAACATTCGCACCTCCATATCCCATGCTGATACTATCGTCTCTCCTGCCATCACTGAATGGACATAGAAGAGATTTTCCCCTTTGTTTGCTTTCATTCCTAATCTGAAGGGCTGGTATTTCTGCCGAGACACTTGATCATATCGAGCTGCCTGAGAACTCTGTGTTGTCATGTGGTTCCATGCTATTGCAAGATTGTCCAATTTCAGTATTTTAGTCGTGTAACTCAAGGAGTTATTCCACGTGTCATAAAATCTGTTCATAGTCAGATAGCTCCAAATATCTTGTGAGTTCCCATTTGCCGTTCTATTAGGGTTGAACAGTTCTTCCCATGAATCGGCATTAGCCTTGTCAAATTGCTTGATAAGGTCTTTCAGAGAGACAATATGAGTCCCATCACTTTCCATGTTATCTTTTTCGTGTATTCCTTTTTGTCCCATGATGATGAAAACATCACGATTAACATCTCCCATCTTAAGGAACATCTCCAGCCTCTCACAGAAGATACGGTAGAAATCCTTATGGGAGTAATAGCTCAGTATATCATTCCAAGAACTATCGTGTAGGCGACGGCTATATGCAACTGCTTCCACTGTAGAAGTTGCGACTACCATGCAAAATATCGCCCAGATAGATGCTTCGCTGCTACCGCTCGGGTGAGTGAGCTGGATTGTTTCGTTTGGCGAAGCTCCCATCTCCAGGAGGCGATAGAAAATAGGGTTATCAAACTGAGAAACGGCCGCTGAAAGAAGGATAGATAAGTCCCAGTTTGCGTGTACCAGTTCTGGCTGATTTTGAAGCTTATGTGATAGATACTCCCAATCGCCGACGCAGCCCGCTACCCAGTGTAAGTAAGAAAGTTTCGTCTCAGGTATCGCTAACCGTGCGCGATTGAAGATATATGAAGTTATAGTCTGTTTAGGTAAAGCAACGCCGTTTGTGATGTAACGCTGGATCAACTCTTCAAACGCCCTTAGCAATACAGCTGCATCCTCACGACCACTTCTCCAAGAGTACTTAAACTCTAGTTTCTTACCCAGTCCGTGGGTGAGCACTTGAGAATCCTCATCATTCAAAAACCACAACTCGGCTAACATGGCCTTTACTTCAATTTTCAGCCCATCCAATCCTTGGAGGCTCCTGGAAAACATATGCATCTGGTCGCTCCGCATCACAAACTCGCAGACAGTGCGGTGAGAAAAAGTAACAGAAGAAGACACCAATTGGGTTCCTTTAGCGGCACCACGGGTCTCGAACTCTAAGAGGCCTTTGGCCTGCAGTATTAGAAAGTCTGCTTCCCGGAGGCGCATCTCTATCTCTGTGTCTGAATAAGCCTCGATTTCATATTCCGCGGGGAAATCAAACCCAGGAGTAAACAGTTCATCAACCCAAGTAATCCACAGCATCCGGCAGCTGATCCCTTGTCCAACCAACCAAAGAATTTTCAATATTTTATTTCGATAACTAGAGTCAATGGAATCCAGTAGGCTCTGATACAAGTTGTGAATATCCTTAAGAGCATCGTCGATCAACTTTACCAACTTATTAACGTCTTGGATATCTTTTATCGCTTGAAGGAGTTTAGCAATGGTTAAACGCGCCCAGAGGAATACTCCTTGCGCTTCTTCCGTGACTCTGTTTACCAAAGTCATATAGAAGTCCTTTACCCGAGCGAATTCCGTATTCTTTTCGAATTCAGTTTTTCCAAAATGCATGATGTCAAATTTGGTGAGTTCATGCAGCTTAATGCGGAGGTCATCTGAAAATGCCGATATGAACTCGTTAGTAGGGCGAGAACTGACGAGAAGTTTGACGTCATCATTCTCGGCCCACGATGTGAGGATGTCGGCGAGGAGCTTATGGCTATGACGAGAAGCAAAATCATTCTTGAACTCATCCAAGCCATCAATGAAAAAACAGAATCGGTATCCATAGCTCGCTGATCTCGTAGTGAGCTTCCTAAGCCCCTCTACAACTTCGGAGTACCGAAAAAGGGGCTCGTCAATGAATGGTTCGTATGGAGTTCTTAAAAAGATGTGATATGCGTCTGGGAAGGCTTCGGGGATCAGATCCGGACATTGTTTTAAGACTGTGAATAGAATTGACCGGCAAAGGCCATATATGGAGTCGCTCAGCCCGTCTGGCCCGGTATTCCATGCGAAGAAATGAGCGAAAATCAATCGCTTATCCCCCGACCAGATGTTTAATTGCTCTTGAGTCCGGTAATGGTAAGCAAGGAACTTCACTAATGTTGATTTTCCAGAACCGGCCTTTCCAGAAATGTGGAAGATACGATTTCCACCGCAGAGCCAATTCAAGAAATTGACCCTAGCCTGCGATTGAAGTTGTCGTATCTCTGTAGCCTCTCTGATCATTTCCCCACTTAACGATTCTCCAATGAATGTGCCGCCCTCTTCAAGTTCCTCGTCCTCGCCTAAGAGCCACTTGCATGTACCAACTCCAGCATCTCCAACAGAGTCCTCTCGATCATACATTGACTTGAAGTAGAGTTGCCGCAAGATTCTAACCTCCGGTGGGGCAGGTCGTGAGGTTTCAGCTAATAGGCCAAGAACCGCTAGAATTTCTCGCATATTTTCCGATGGTAAGACTTCATCTTTAGATTCTACAAGACACATATCATGTCTTGTTTGACTATCGAGTATGTCTTGGACCAAAACTTGGAGGTCGCTCAAGCGCTGGACTAGATCAGCATGCTGCTCTTTAAATTCCCATTCAATCCGAGTCCAAATCAATACGTGTCGCTCGCTAAGAGAATGGTTAACAGGTACAGGTATGTTAGGAATACTTGATAAGAACATACTTTAGTAGAGCCAGTAGTTGAACCGATACCTGCGATCGATATTCGGCAAGCATCGACCTCTTCTTAGCAACCTCAGCCTTTTTACGCGCTGAGCGTAATGAAACTATTATGGCATCCCAACGAGACCCTTCTGTAGCTTTGAGGGTCTGGAGAAGAGCTGACAACTCTTTCGACAGCGTCTCACATTTTGATGCCAACTCTTTGAGCGCAGTCTCATGTGGGGAGGTACCCTTGAGTTCATGGCTTTGGAGCCCTACAGTGAGCGTATGTAGGTCTTGAACTACCGACTCGACATTGTCGTATTCGACCGTGCTACCGTGTTTAGCGATCTTGTAAGTGCCAGATATGACTTTATACGAGAAGTCGATGAGACTCAAGATACTGCAAGCAAGCCCGATGGCTGTTGCAGGATCCATTTCTTTGCAGTACCTCCATATGACTAGATTTGATAGTTGCCTAGGTAGATTGTTGGAATAGCGGTTTTAGTAAGTTTTAGAGGTAAGGACGATTGAGGTGAAAGGGACAGGCGCAGGAATGATAAAGTATAGGTCGCTGCCACCTATGGCTCGGGCTATTCCCGTCACAGATCTTAAAGGATCAATGTTACGCGCACATCATGTTGTGCAACCCCACCTGCATATATCACGGCTGAACTGATCCTAATATTCTACCTCCACGATGTTCGCGCTCGAGTGCAGTTGTGATAATCTCGTGATATATATAAGATAAGGAAATCATTTCCACAAGTTGGATTCCTTTGCATATGAATGTTCCAACATGAATTTCAATCATAATACTGGTACCTAATCGAATGTAAATGGGGACTAGTCATTTGGTCTTGCCTCTATTTATAGTAACCAAATGATAGGCGTTCATAGCCCCCATATTCCTTAGTTGCACGGCATAGGCAATTGGCATTCTCCGTCACAACCGGTTTGAACTAGATACTAATTAGAAGTTGTAACCACGGGCGCATTCATGAAAAATAAAACAATGGGACATTATGCTTCATAAGTGGGCTGTCGTATATACAGTCGCGAATGTATTACCTGGATGAGTTAAAGGGTGTTGTGTATACAAGCCACATCTGACTAAGCAAGAAGACCAGTAATGCACAGCCACATTGATATGGAGATACGTACCTCAGATTATCAAATTCAATCATTGATCAGCTTCGAAACATCATCTATCTTTTTTAACACTGCCTACGACGACGCATTTCTATACCATCCTCTATCCTTCTGCACGACTTAGACCCGCCTGCCACTCATTGAACCATTCTCAGAACCACAACCACCATGCCACCACCCCCTCCACCGCCGCCCTCGCGGCGCGCGGACTCCAAAGCCTCGGCCGCGTCGAAGGAAGAAAACATCTACATCCCGTCCTTCATCAGCAAGCGGCCCTTCTACGCGGGCGAGGAAGGCGACGGCACCGACTACCTCGAGCACCAGCGTCTGCACAAGACCAAGGACGACCAGTCGAAGTGGTACGACCGCGGGCGCAAGCTCGGGCCCGCCGCGACAAAGTACCGCAAGGGCGCGTGCGAGAACTGCGGCGCCATGACGCACAAAGCGAAAGACTGCCTGAACCGACCTAGGGCGAAAGGCGCGAAGTGGACCGGGAAGGATATACAGGCTGATGAGGTCGTGCAGGAGGTTGAGCTGGGCTGGGACGCGAAGAGGGATCGTTGGAATGGGTATGATCCGAAGGAGTACCGGCGCGTGGTCGAAAGGTACGAGCAGATGGACGAGCTGAGGAACCAGCTCTCGGGCGACTCGAAGGATAAGGATGGGGAGGGAGAGGAGGATGGGAAAGATGCGGGGGAGAAGTACGCCGAGGAGTCGGATATGGGAAGACACCAGAGCACGGCGACGAGGCAGCTGCGTATTCGTGAGGATACGGCGAAGTACCTCTTAAACTTGGACCTCGAGTCCGCGAAGTACGATCCCAAGACGAGAACTATGGTCGACGCCGGCGCGACAGCCGATAAAGCAGCAGCCCTATTCGCAGAAGAAGGGTTCCTGCGCGCATCAGGAGACGCAGCCGAATTCGAGAAAGCGCAGAAATACGCATGGGAAGCACAGGAGAAATCCGGCGATACTCGACAGCACATGCAAGCCAACCCGACAGCGGGTGAATACTACCGCAAGAAAGAAAAGGAAGAAGCTGAGCGCAAAAAACTCGAACGCCAAAAAGCGTTAGCTGATAAGTATGGCGGCTCAACGCACGAGATGCCCGCAGCACTGCGAGAAGCCGCAATCACAGAGTCGGAACAGTTCGTCGAATACGATGAATCTGGGTTGATCAAGGGCGCGCCGAGGGCTAGTGCTAAGTCCAAGTACGCCGAAGATGTGTTTATCAATAACCATACCTCGGTATGGGGTAGTTGGTGGTCTAATTTCAAATGGGGCTACGCGTGTTGTCATTCGTTTATTAAGAATAGCTACTGCACGGGCGAAGAAGGCAAGCAGGCTTGGGAAGCGGCTGAGAAGCAAAGGACGGGTGTAAATTTGATCGAAGACGCCCCGGCTCAGGAGGAAGACAAGGTTCCCGAAGAGAAGCCAGAAGAGGCTGAGCCACCACAACAAGCTGGCAAGAAACGCACGATAGAAGAGATGAAGGGCGGTGTTTCAGAGGCTGAGCTCGATGAGTATCGAAGAAAACGAGCAGCAGCGGATGATCCTATGGCAAAGTTCTTAGGGAAGGATGAGTTAGTCCAATAGTGTCTACCTCATCAGTAGATTACGTTAATACATAATGAGTCAAATCAGTAAATAGCATGTCACATAGAGCATTTATGATTAACGGTGGTGAAATTTCTTCATGCATTCCGTATCCCATGGCCTAACGCCAGGAGGTATGATTCCGTTTCATACCGCCATAATGTAATCAGTTTTTCCCACCGCCAAATAATCCACATGATTTCATGGAAGGCGTTACATTTACTCCTCTTCCTCCTCCTCCTCACCATCATCACCCTTCTCAGCAGCCTTAGCCTTCTTTCTGCGGACACGGCCAGGACGTCCGCCACCAAAGGGCGAGGTGAGGGAGAAGTCAATGTGCTTCTGCGAGTCTAGACGGACAATGAAGGAAGGGACGTTGACGATCTGCTTGCCGACGCGGATGTGTCGCTGGCGGATGAGGACACGGGCGTGGTGGATAGACTTGGCGAGACCGAGCTTGTAGACACAGGTCTGGAGGCGGCGCTCCAAGAAATCTTCGACCTTGAGGGCAAGGACGTAATCGAGCTTCATGCGCGACTCGTCGAGCACACCGACACGGACGAGACGGCGAATCAAGGCATTTCCTTCGAATAGACGCTTGGGGTCCTTCTCGTCGAGGGTAAGAAGCTGACTAAAATTTCAACGTATATTAGTATTGATGATATTTAATGCGCGTCGATTTTTTTATATCATTAAAGATGCAGAGGGGAACATACCGGGCAGCACGACGAATCTTAGAAAGGGTGAGCTGGACACGCCAGACCTCACGCTTGTTGCGTAGACCATACTCTCCGACGAGTTTCAACTCGGAATCACTATAAGGGCGACGATGTCAGTTTCTTTTTCACGACTTAAGTAGAGTCAAGCTCTAGCTCAGTGGCCGGTGATTACTGACAGACGAGCGGCCTCGAAGGGACGACGGGGGACCTTTGCGGTCTTGGAGTAAGACAAAGGCGCCATGGTTGCGACGACTCAATTGTCTTTTGAGATGTTGTCGAGGGGGGGAGGGAATGAAGAAATTGAAGTTGTCGTGTGAATTCGCAAAGTAGAAAAAGCGAATCAGAAAAGTTAGAGGTCAAAGTTTGAAATGAAAAGAAGTGGATTTGTGGAATGGAGTAGGGCATGGGTGGAGCTAAACCCAAGTTGGACAAAGTATCCCTCGCTTAATTGGTAGAATTGGCGGCTGCTGGCCAGTGCACATACGGGTAGTGACTTACTAACGTCCACAACCGCAATCCAAGCCCCGAAAAAATTCCTAAGCGAATTTCTTGAGTAGCGACCATCGAGAGAAATCAAACAACTCCCATCACCATAACAACTTTCTCTCGCCACACCTCAACACCGACAAGATGGGTCACGCCGCAGGTCTTCGCGCTGGCACTCGAGTACGTTAAATGCGATTACAATCAATTTTTGATTGATTATGAGGGAGAAGCGAGTCTAACAAATTCTATAGTATGCCTTCTCTCGGAACTTCCGACAGAAGGGTATGATCCACCTCTCTACATACCTACAACAGTACAAGTATGTTCCGACTCGAATATCTGACGCGGGAAGGGAAAATATTGACAATTGGATAGGGTTGGCGACATCGTTGACATCAAGGCAAATGGTGCTGTTCAGAAGGGGTAAGGCAAATTCCAATCCTACGAAAATGCGATCGATCCGAATCCTGACACACGAATACTGCGAATTTGGACAAGAGCACAATTGTTATTAGGGAACCCGAGCTGACTGGAGGAATAGTATGCCTCACAAGGTCTACCACGGAAAGACCGGTGTCGTCTACAACGTCACCAAGACCGCCGTCGGCGTAATCATCTACAAGAAGGTCAAGCACCGGTACATCGAGAAGCGAATCAACGTTCGCATTGAGCACATCAACCGATCCCGATCACGAGAGGACTTCCTCCGACGTGTCAAGCAAAACGCGGAGCTCAAGAAGAAGGCCAAGGCCGAGGGCACCACTCTCACCGTTAAGCGACTACCTACCCTCCCCCGTGAGGCGCACACCGTGTCCATGAAGGACAACCAACCCGAGACGGTGGTTCCTATCGCGTACGAGACGACCATCTAAGGAAGGGAAAAGGTGGTGTACGGATGTGGCGGTCGCGTGGTGTTACTGGGTTCTTCTGCCGGTTGCTCTTTTCTCATTGCATTAGGGGTTTTTCGCGTGGCTAGGAATCTCAATCTTCTGTGCATGGCAAGGCATGGAGGTACATAGGCACTGCCTAGAGGAATGACAAAAATATATCAAATGCCAACGACGGATCTTTTTTGAACGTGACACGTCTTCAGTTTCCATGAGTGCCAGGAAATAGTTTGGCCTCACCTAATAGACCGAGATTTGAAGTCATCGACATCTCCAAGAGGGACTACAGTCCGAGCCGTCTAATAGATTTTCTTGCTGTGAGATCATATTCGACCCAGAATAGCATTTCGAGGTTAATACAATGCTAGCAGAACGTCTTGAACCAAGCACTACTAACGATTTTACGATGTAAACTCACCCAAGTAGTTGGGATCCTCCCTTTCCGCAACGTACTCTACGTGACATTTACAATCACAATCACCATCAGAATCAAAGATCTTTTTTGTTCATTCTTAGCATTCAGCACTACCTGCTCAGCTCTGCCTTGCCATGCCATGCCTAGCTCCGCTCAGCGCATCCGGCGAGAACATGCTCATGCTCTGCTATCCTCCGCATTGGCAAGGGACACACCACATCGCTCAGCTACCCAACTATCTTCATAGGTAACCCAAGCACGTAGCCCCCGTATATCAGCCAAGCCGAGCTTACATACTCAAACGTAGTTGTAGTGGTAGTTATTTTTTGCATTACCCTAACGCGCAAGGCAAAAAAAAGAAAAGATAAATGCCTCCGAATACATTCCCTAGATAGCTTTTGACAAAGACGAGCACGTCTGCCTCATCATCCTATGTAGCTAGGTTACTACATGTTCGGTCTCCAAGCTCCTGTCCAATCAATGGCGGTAGAGACTGGTAATTTGCTCGTTGCCTTGAGTGTTTAGAAAGATAGATAAAATGGCGATTGATGAACCCCGCTTGTTCCGAGGTTAACGGGTCGTGGATGGCGATAATAGATTATCCGCCCATAACCCGTAGTATGCTGTTCAAGGAGAAGGTACGTGTATCTGACGCCCGCAGGGTTGTGGTAACGAGCCGAATAAGTCGTAGGTCGAAAAGAAGTGAAGATATGAGGGTATAGTGGAATTTATGATAAAGGAAAATTGGAGAGACGTCAGTTGTATGATCGAGTTGGACAATGTCCATACGAAAAGTGCTTGAACAGCATCTGTGATTAAAGAATCATATGCGGCACCGAAAGATTCAAATCCACACATAACGCCACCCAGAGAATTTTATTATTCCCCAATAGCCCTAAGTAAGGATATTAATGAATGCAAGGTTTTATATGCCCGGGTATGCGCTCCCGGGAATCATGCCTCCTCCCCTTCCAGAACTAGGCCCTCCACGCGTCGATGGTAGCTGAAAGTCCGGGTTACTATTAAGAACATTCACTTCATTTCGGCCAACCGGTTTGCGTGGTGGCATTCCTGGATTGAACCCTTGGCCAGGAGGTGGGTTCCACCGAGGGTTGATACCTCGTTGTGAGACTGACGTAAAACCTGACTGTTCGGATATCGCTGGACTCCTAGGCGGTGGTATATCGTCATAACTTATTGGTTCTTCGTGGATTGGCTGTTGCGGCGGCCTGGGTGCTGGTTCAGTGAAGCGAGGATCTACATCCTCGTAGTAGTCGCCTCTATCGCCATTCGCTGGTTGTTGTTGTGTAGGCATAGGTGGTGGTGGTGTCCTGTTACCCACATCTTGCGGATTAGTAGGGATCTGAAGAGGCGACGGTACTGCGGAGGGCCGCATATTTCCTTGGTTCCATGCTTGCCGAGCCGGAACAAATGAACCACTACACACCAAATTGTTAGTGCTAAGATTTATTTGACGCAATATTTGACTTACTCTTCTTGACTATATCTGCTTCCTTCACTCATTATGGTATCATGTCTATTTGCCCCAGACGTCCTCGCCTGTTGTAGCGCTAACATGCCGGCTACATCGGCATCACTATCTCGTAATTGGTTGTTGAACTGGCCAAAACCTTGAGGAGGATGAGCAGGACTTCCTGTAACGGCATCCATTTCCACTGCCTGGCCGACTGGTGTCTCATGGGCATCATCGATACCAGGTAGCGGAGGTGGTGATTCTGCTCTAGGCAATTCGCTGACACGATCGGGCTTGTAGGCTTGGAAACCACCTGCTTCCGCCGCACCCATCGGAGCATTTGGCATAGGGGGTGCATCCATCGCATACGGGCCGCCTGGAGGTGCTGGAGATATTTGTCGAGCAGGACCGTAGTCCTCATAAGCATTGGCTGGGGATGGTCGTCGATCGTAAGGACCACCACCGCCTTGGTAAGCTGGCGGTGGTGTTCTTCCGCCCCTCATCATTCCGGGAGGTCCATAACCCCCACGCGGACCGTAACCTCCTCGTCCATTTGGTGGTGGTGGCCCGTATCCACCACGGCCAGGTGGGCCATACCCGCCTCTCCCCGGTGGTGGGCCATATCCACCTCTTCCACCTCGTCCACCCGGGGGACCGTACGGACCACCATAACCGCCCCTGCCGTAACCTCCTCGCCCTCTATAACCACTTGGAGGTCCACCACGACCTCTCGAGTTCATACTTTCGAAAGATGGCCCTCGTCGCATACTATAATTATCCTGAGGTTGATCTATCGGATTGCCGTACTGATCCCTGGCCACTGAGGTGTTCGAACCGGATCGCTGAGGTGCGTTGTACGTAGTGCCGGACATGCTGGTGTCAGCAGGTGCGCCATTCGGAGATCTATCGGAGGGGGATCTAGCAGTTAAAGGTATGCGCTCGTCGCTGCTACGATCGTCTTTCTTCTCATACGAAGCAAATTGGGCTATCTTGTCTGCAGGACCGTTTGCTCCACTGACAACGGGAACGGTCGGTTGTCGTGAAATATTTGTGGTAGAGGACGGGACTTCTTGCTGGGCTTGGCGGTTGTAGTAATTCTCCCCACTCATCTCGGCATTCTCTGCAATTCGCCTCTTCCTTGCTTTTCTACTCACCAGAGTACGGCGCATAGCACACGAAACGATGAAGCTTAGGAATACAAGGATGGTAGCAGCCAAGACAATGTAGGAGCCCCACGCCATATGAGGAACGAAGAGTAAGACGTCGATTAAAAATGCGAGAAGGCATACTAAAAATGTGATAATGCCAAAGATGAAAAGAAGTAACAGATAACGAGAAGAATGAGAGGGCGAATGAAGGTGAGCGACGATGGCAAGAACCAACATAATTAGGGTGAGCAGACATGCAACTGGATGGACTACGAGGATGGCGGATAGCGTCGTCCGTGTTCCAGCGGGCAAGTCGAAGGTTGCCGAGTCTGCCTGAGAAAAGAGTTTCGCTACAATTCGTTAGTTAACGACCTAAGATAGTCTTCCTCACAAGCAAGAAGACAAAGATAGACCCAGACATACATGTATCATATCCAATTTCTATTGGACTACACTTGTTGCTGCTGTCGCAGTAACCGAAGACTCCAAAGCTAACGCCTTTGTAGGTACCTAGAGGAATTGCCTTAATAATAGGAGTCGACAAAACTGCGAGCAACAACATGGCGAATGCTGCAAAGAGCAGCACCGTCAGAGGAGTGGCCGGTCGCAACATGATGGCGGCTTAGGAGCGTGCGCCGACTCGGACGAGTCGCGACGCCGTAGAAGTTGTCGTCGCCTTCGTTGGATCGGATTTCGGGACCGGTCGACCTAAAACTTAAAGGTGGTAATATGTTTCCGCATGCGAGGGTTGCCAATTGAAGTAAACGGTTCTCGGCGGCGACGACATGTAGAACGATCGGGTCTCTTAGATTTTAGGCGCCTTGATGGTTTGACGTCGTTCCGTTATACAAATGCTGCTCGCCGTTCGTCGTTCATGAACACCCGATAGCCAAATACGCGAACTCGAACTCGAAATCGAAATCGTTCCACTATTTCCTAATTTCCTCCTTCTTAAACCTCTTAAATCTCTTTTAACCTCCTAGACCCTAATAATACTGATATTGTTGAATAACCAAAATATCGTCAACCTAACACGCTTTCCAGAAACGAGTGACTAGAAGTAATTCAGGACAATATCGATCGAAGTGGCGGTACTGGATTGCCTAGTTAGACTGGCTCGGTGGCAGTGCCAGTGGTGACGGAGACGGAGAGTTGAAGATCGGGAAATCGACTTGAGAAGTCGAGTTGATTGGGTTGATTGGAAGGAAGAGCGTCTGGTAAGATTGTTTGGGTGGGTGGGACGGGACCGTGATTGCAGATTGCAGAGTGGGTGGAAGCACTGGAGAGCGCAATTGGTAAAGGAAGGGTACAAATTACTTACATGCAAGTGGGTCAAGTTGGAAGGACTGGGAGGACAAAGGGGGGAATTTGCTAGGGACCGTACGCAATTGATTTGGTGATCTCGCAGGTCTGGATTGAGCAACCCTTGTATTCTCCTTGTACACCCCCTGCAAATGTGATTAAAAGAGTGGCTTAGCGCACTATTAGCCCTGCTAACCCACCTGCCCACGCACTCTCCCTACGTTTAAGCGTCAGAAGCGTTAGAAGGCGTCTTGACGGTGGATACCGTACCTGCCCAGGAGACTAGCAGAGCTTATTACTGCGTATCTGCGTATATGCGCGTGCGTAGCCCTAGAGCCTGAAGCCTAGAGGTATTGGGGAAGTGGCCTTCAAGTCTTCGACAGTTAGAGCTGTTAGGGCTAGCGGCCGGGGCTAATCGGAACAGGCTAGGATAGGACCGGGTGAGAGCCCTGAAAAGTGACAGGACTGAACTAAAAGATCTAGCGGGTTACTAGTTGATTGACTTGACGCTTCTTCGTCTGAGCAATCTTGAATCATTCTTGATTTGTTCATCCTTCGCATTTACATACTACATGCTACGTGCTACAAATACAAAGCATTACCTTGATGATCCAGATGAACCAAATCGGTTCTAGAATTCGTCATCATGAATACACGTACGACGCAGATAAGGACCTTCGTAGACTACCGAGTTCTACAGTAGCGTATGCGAGAAGCCCACCATTACGCCGTGGCTCGGTGATAAAATCCTGAGCGACTCAACTGCAAACATAGCCACCGTCTGATATTAACTAGCAAAAAGCAACATGGCAACCAATACGCCATACGCCATCCACCATACGTCCACCTTAACAGGGCTTGTCATTACAGCCTAACAACCTTGGAAGACAGCAAGCTTCAAGCTAGTCAGGCGGCGTTTTTACCCAACCTACCAAGTCTGTTCATATCCGAGTTTGAGAGAATTAATCAGGTCAAATGACGTTGAAATCAAGCAGCCGATTATCATGACGATAATTATATGTGATGCTGTGATGCCGTGCTTCGACAAGCCGGAAAACGGTGCCGCCTTGGTACCTGCTGCAACCAGTGACAGGTAGCATTTCTAGTTAGGTACACAGGCCAGCACCGCCTGAGTTCCGTCTGAAGCGAACGTCGGAATAAGGCTACCCCCTACCTGGGCGGCTCCCGTTACCGCACGTCGTATCGATGCGATGAGCTGGCAGCCAGTAGCTTATCCGTAACTTAGAAAGCCGAAGTACTGCAGCCCTTCAGATAGGCTAAAATTGAATATCACGGGATTTGCCGTTGATGTTGACGTGCTTTGGTGAACCCATCGCCTACGTCTGATGCTTTGACTGTCGGAGAATACTCAACCGGGCATATACGCTAACCTACACGATGTTATGTTGCATCCCACGAGATTCAGGGTCCCTAAAGCAAGCGGTATAGTATGAACCGAATATTTTGTCTACTTGGTTACTGACTGCATTATCCACCCAACACAAACTTGTCCGATACACACCGTAAGATACAGGACCTCGATGCAAGGTCTTGGGGAACAAAGCTTAAGTTGACAATTGGTAGACTACAAGGAGTAATTAATAGCCTTATCATCGGCTCTTGAATCAGCTACGTAGGCCAACACTCCAAATACACAAAGATGGCTCAAAGAAGAAGGTCGGTGGAAAAAAAGAACAAATCGATGTACAATGAGATGAGATTATGTCCTCCGTGAATCAGTCCACCAATCATAGCAATTGGATAGTTTTAAGCCACGGATGTGATTCGACTTATCATATACCTCATACAGACCTAGTACAAACAAGCAAACATCTTCTATTCTTGTAGCGTCGGTAATTCGAGGGAGATTGTCGTTCCTAAACTTGGAAAGGGAATGATTTACTTCGACTGGTCTTAGTCATCTGAAGTCTCGCGAACTGTTCCCATCTTCGAAACAACTTGATACTGGGTCACTCACAGGCTCCAGCGGATTCATAGGTTGATCACGAACCACAACTTATGATATGTGATCGAGATATGCATGCAGCATTCCAATATCGGTATAGTGTATGGTTCGCTATCGAATCCAAAGCATTGCTCGGTCGAAACTTCAAGGTTTATGGTTGAGTTGATTCTCATAAAAATCACCGATCATGAAGAACCTAAATCTTAGAAAATAGGCTTTTATGTGGGATGAACCAACCAGAATAGCGAAACATATGGGTCAATACACGATCAACGATGAGAACAAATCCTAGAAGTTTGACCATCGAACAAAATGTGGTCTTGGATCCTGGTAAATGATCGTGGAGAAGGGCTCTGGCGCTCTCTACTCCATCGATGGTACGGTAGTTCTCAATCTAGGCTTCTGATTTGCGCTTGAATTTGAGGAATAACCCAGCAAATAACCCAGCGTGGCGCGTTTCGTAATGCGTAAGCTTCCTCAAACTTCCAGGGATCCCAGACCAAACTTGTGATCTACGCTGCTACAGCATATCGGTTGGTTTCTGATGCAGAGCCTCAGATTACAGGGGACGACCGTTAAGCGGCTGAAGTTTTTAGGTGTCATGAAACTCGATTTTGGGTTCTAAGGTCGTTCTTATTTTTCTTATTTAAGACCAAGTTTGTACGCCGTTTGCGAATGGTAAGAATTGTTCGAATATTCTCTCCACCTTCCGGACATAGAATTACTTGCGGGCGTATTAAGTTTCAATTTCCCCGATATAGTGGGGAACAGGACCCCAGGTCTACAGATTTCTACTGCGCATACGCGTGTTTAAATCAGTCGTGATCGCTTATTATTCACAATAATTGACTGAAATAGCTCATAAAGTACCAAATTGTGGACAATATTGAAATAATACTGCTACTAAAAATCGATTGCTATGATTACAAATGTCAGCTTCAAGTGGGTGTAAATCAGAACTCAATTGATGATTACGTAATGAACAATTCCCCAGCTGAGAATCGGCTCCGACGGTCAAACGGGTCTAAAGGACTCCGACTCTTGGCAAGTTGAATGACGGACTCGGCATCAACGGAGATAAAGAACTAATAAAGATAAGAAAAAAAGCATCTTTCGTCATCGATCGCAACCTGCAGCGTCCCTGCGTTACTACATGTAAATTCATCGCACATCGTAGCATTATCCCTACAGTGTAGAATATCTTGTCATACGACTAGTTTGTAGGTGTTTAAGGGGGCAGAATTACCTTCATGTACCACAAGAGGCCGGAAGCTCGTCTTCCGCCTCCTCCAGAACCTGTCACGTGTGGCAGCTAACCAGCCGGTCTTCCCTCCGCGAGACAATGTTCCGCCACGGGGCATCGCGGCTGCACGTCCGCAATTTCTCGGCGCACATACCACGGGCTCTCATCCGGCGCCCCGGCCTCACCCAACAACTCCGCCATGCGTCCTTCGAGCCTCTCCGCCCACCTTCCCCCGCATCCCTCGGCAAGCCCCAGGCCGCCCGCGACTACAAGCGTACGCGCAAATGGGGCCGGCGACTTCTCGTCGTCTCGCTGATCACCGGCGCCGTCTACGAAATCGATGACCTCGTCTTCGCGAAGGGCGTCGCGCGCTCGCTCCTCACCTTCGGCACCGGCCTGCTCGTCGCCCTCGACTACAAGCTGAATTTCCGCGCCGAGCCGCTCTTCGGCGGGTCCATCGAGGACCTGCACCGCCGCAGCGCGGAGCGCTTGTTCGAGCTCTTGCGGTCGAATGGGGGATTGTACTTGAAGATCGGCCAGGCTATTGCGATGCAGAGCGCGGTTTTACCGCCCGAGTTCCAGAAGATGTTTGCGAGGATGTTCGATGATGCGCCGCAGGACGAGTGGAGGGATGTTGAGAAGGTTATTAGGAAGGACTTTGGGGGGAGGGGCGTGGAGGAGGTTTTTGGGGTTAGCTTTACGGGGGAGGAGGGGAAGGGGTTGAGTATGTATATCCCGAATTCCTGTTCTCTTTTTTTTTCTGGTGGTGTTTCTGCGCGTTTTGGAGTAGTAGCGTACTTTGAGGCGTGCATGATATGAGCCAATCCTCTCACTGAAAGTGCAATTACTGATTCATGACGTTATAGTGGAACGAAGGGCTAGGGCGAGCGCGAGTGTGGCGCAGGTTCATTGGGCGAGGTTGCCAGATGGACGGGAAGTCGCAATTAAGTTGCAGAAACCGGAGATCGCGAAGCAAGTCGGTTGGGATCTGTGGGCGTTTAAGTAAGTCTGGGGAATAGGGGGCGGCGAATGTGGTGTGTTGCTGGTGAGACGCTAATCAGGACGATAGAGTTGTAATGCGGATTTACACATGGTGGTTCGATTTACCGTTATACAGTTTGGTGCCTTTCATCACGGAACGGCTACTGCTAGAGACGGACTTTGAATCAGAAGCTAGGAATTCGGAGATGATGAGGCAGCTTGTGAACTCAGAGCCCAGTCTCAGGGGCAGAGTGTATATACCCCAAGTCTATCCTGAATTCACGACAAAACGAGTCTTAGTCACGGAATGGATCGAAGGTGTAAGGCTCTGGGATAAGAATGCAACGGGAGGTCGTTGGTTAGGAGGACCTGGGTCTCCTGGTGTCCATGGTGCCCAGCTGCAGTTTAGCCAGTCAGATTGGCAAGCTGCTCGCCGAGAGCTGCGAGAGAATCCTTTCAAGGAAAAGCTGAAGCCTGATCGGGAATCCTGGAAAGGACGGAATGGCAAAGGCGGGTTAGGATTATCTAGTAAGGAAGTTATGACTACTATGGTGGATCTCTTTTCTGCTCGGTACGTATGAGAAGGATTTAAGCTTAGATCCTCCCCCTTTTTTTCGCCACGATGATCCATACGCTAACATGTCGGCAGTGAGTAACTAACACATACTGGCATATTTTTTTTATGGAAGACTAACATACTGCAGAGATCTTCAAATGGGGAGTTGTGCACTGCGATCCCCATCCTGGTAACATCTTCATCAGACGGTTACCGTCAGGGAAGGCCGAATTGGTCCTCATCGATCACGGGCTTTACGTTTACATGTCACCTAAATTTAAACACCAATATGCTCTGTTCTGGAAATCTCTCATGACATTTGACAACGAAACCATCTCCGAGATCACAAAGGAGTGGGGTGTTAACGCCCCTGACCTATTCGCAAGTGCAACATTAATGCGCCCTTATGAGGGCGGCGATGGAACCACGAGAGGTCACATCATGAAAGAACTTAAGGGCAAGACGCCTTCTGAACGACATTACGAGGCCCAGCAGCGAATGAAGCAAGGAATTCGCGAGATGTTGTCGGATGAAGAGAAGTGGCCTAAGGAGCTCATCTTCATTGGCCGCAATATGCGTATCGTGCAGGTAATTTATGATCCATATACACCCAAAACTAATTCCTTTAGATTAGCTCTACTTACACGTTATTCCAGGGCAATAACCAGTTTATGGGGTCTCCTGTCAACAGAGTCAAGATGATGGGTAATTGGGCAAGTCGAAGTCTATTCCAAGACACGAACCTTCCGTGGAGAGAGCGCATGGTGAATATGTGGCAACATTTCCTGTTCAAAACGGTTTTATTCGCTACCGATGTGGCGTTCTACACCTTCAAGCTAAGACAGTGGCTTGGTTGGGGAGGGGGCATGGAAGACGAGGTCGAGGCTCGGATGAAAGACATGGCGAAAGACTTTGGCGTCGAATTGCAGCATGAAGTTTTCGAGGGCTAAGACCTAGATCTAGAGGATATGAAATCTCCAGCTAAATACCTTGTAGAATCGTAAAAAGCATAGATGGGTTGGGGTAGACGGCTGCATATAGAGCCTACGGCCGGCTTGTACTATACATGTAGAGTACCTGGAACCCCCTCAAAAATATTATAATTCCACTTCGCAAGCTGTAAATTGTTTTAGCGAATTTTCAAGAATGATGCCCTTTTAATATTTTTATATTGTGGCATTTTACCATGTACTATTTTTATCGAATATATCTACGAGGAACAAACAGTGACGTAGATCAATATAAGACCCGTACTAGCCACACGGTTTCCTTAAAACGGTGCCGTTTTATTGGTTCTTGAGGCGGTTACCCAACCTATCCTAGCCATGTCTTACTCGGATTAAGGCATATACCTGTATCGAGATCGTTAGCAACTCATATATGATAGGGTCTCGAAGCCTACGGTATGGATGTACTGTAAGGTCACTAGACGTTGGTAGCCGAGACAAATTAGGTGTACCCAAATTCTGCAAGGAATTAGCTAGTAGGAACGGCACGTGGAAGAGTGCCCGTTCGATCCCACGCGGATACTGTGCTGGTCGGGCAAGTCACTAGTAATATATTAATGCAGGTAACCGCGTGGCTGTTCGTGTAGGTAACTCTTTCCGTAGGCTGCATAGGCTGCATCAATAATTGATAGGGAAAACAAGTTTGGTGAGCTTATGAACTTGTTGGATTCGTTGGTGCTACAACGTTGAGGCAATCGTCGATAACGAAATTGTTTCCGAAGGTAACATTCGAGATTTTAATACATTTTAAATTCCAGAAACAAGAAAGAATAGTTCCGTAGGGAATATGTGCATATAATCAGGAGATACTTACCAGATATGAGAATACCCCGAAGTATTGGATATTACAGTGGCTATTACATGCATCAAACCTAAGCAACCTAACTGGCAACCTAAGCCCTTTTTTATGACGCTTTACCCCATCAGGTAGCTAAGTACCTCCAATCTCCACCATTCAGCCAAGTCGTCGGGATATTTCTGTGTCACTTCCTCCGGAACCAACTCTGACTAGCTTCAGCGCTAGTCCTGCTTGATTGCAGCACCTTGCCCAATCACGAATCAAATTTCACATGAAACCACCAACTTCAGGCGTGGCATCAGCGTGGATACGCGTGGGATACTTGGGTACCTGACACTAACTGCCCAGGTAGACGCTAGCAAGTCCCCTAGCACTTTCCCTAACACGAATGCTCCCCCCTTTTTTGAATCAGATTGGCAGAGGGAAACATTTTAGGTTAGGAGCTCATCTCGTGTAATCGTCGCGATGTTTGAAGCTTGACAGATTCATCTTCCGATTTTTTTTTTCTGCTTTCTGCATCGATTTTTCTTCGATGATGTGTGCTGTGTACACTCTTGCCAGCAAATCTTGTTGTTGAACAAGCTGTGACAGTTCTTCGTTCTAAACATATCAATGCATTGACTGTGGAATATTCCTTCAGCAATCCTCAATTCTGCACGAAATCGCACTGTCGTCTGATCTTCAACGGCATCCGGGGCGCGGCACCAGAGACCCTTTTTTTCTAATCTGCATCGACCCAATTTTGCGAACAGCCCGTTACTCACAGTAAACGCACGCCCACCTGCGCACCTCGCACGTCTTTTAACCAAGATCTATTTCAGCACGACAATCGTGAATTGACCACTTTTTTGCGATTCGGCATTCATTCACTATTCGCATTTACGTTCTCTCATTCGATAGGTAAGTTGACTTGTTTCATTCGTTCAAAGCGCTTTCTATCCCGTCGCATGTACACAAGGTGTTTCAATCCCTCTTTTACGAGATAGTTCTAGGTGGGTTGTGTGGGTTCTATGTAATCGCACGACCTCAAGCTGTTGCGCTCTGCTGCAGTCCTGCAGGACGGTAGATCACGGAGGGAAAAACTCTCGATTGGACCATCCAGCCCATCCTACCATTTCATCTCAGACGTCCACATTGGTTTACGTAGTACGTCGGAGGGGGTGCCAGTTGAGGTGCAATACTGTCCAATCTAATTTGCGCCCACTACCACCGACGCGCCATACAAGATCGAGTAGGAAGCGAGAAAAAAGCAGAGCTCGAAGCTAGTTGGTTACAATTGCTGCATCTTCCTTGGTTCACCTTCTACCCCTACCTAGGTAGCATCTTTTATTCTAAAGGGTGTTTTCTCATCCCCTTAATGCGCCAGAAATTCCTAGGGAAGAAAAAGAGGGACGAGAAACATCTGCGATCTATTTTTTATTTCCATCAGTTCTACGCCAATCGTGACTTTCTTGTCCGCATTGGCAAGAACTTCACCTTTTTTCATCGCAAGACGATTCTATCTTCACAGCTGGCTGACCTTTAATATCTGCGATTTCTAGACAGTTTCGAATTACTTTGCGTTGATCGTCTGTCATTTGGTTTTGTCCATTTGCCCTCGTTCTTTACCCGGCAGTAGAATCTGTCCAAGTTGAGATACCCAAGCATAAACCGTAAAAACCATCCATTCTATTTCAATCTGGGAATAAGAGACGAGACGCACGATTCTCAAGATTCGCATGCGCAGATCACTAAACCTTCAATCGAAACTCGGGTCTACCTACCACGCACCTTTAGGTACAAGCTACCTGGGATTTCCAATACGATAGGACAGATCGAACACGAGATAGGAGGATACTCTTTCCCCAAATTAGACACAAGCAACAACCTAGAACCTTTTTGCAGTAGCCCGCCCTCCTTTACCATCCCGGGGTACCAAAGATAATTGCGAATACACCTTCTTCGCACCCCCCTCACCGGGAAAGTCATTTGGCAAATTGGACAGAATAAGGAAATATCGGTCTTGTAGTCTGAACTTTATTTTCGAACTATACACCGTCCAGTTTGCGGTACCTTCTTCACCTATTTTCGTCTCGAGGATACTTTTCCCCTGACAGAATTCCAAGGCATTCGTCATCGTTATAGCACCCGACATCCTAGTCTGGATAGCTATTTGAGTTTCTAGCATATGCTAGCTAGTTTTGGAAGAATTAAACTATGAGCCAACCGCCTCGTCGATCTAGCTTCGGGATGTTGCTTCGACGTAGTAAATCGGGTGACCTTGGCAAGGGGAAGAAGCACCAGAAGGAGCAACACAGAGAAACCGTGCCCAAGTCACCTCCACGTCTTCCGGCCCTCTACAATGGTGCTCAACCCCCTCCACCTCTGCAAAGTTTTGGAGGCGATAATCGCCCAGATTCTTTAGCAATCGTTTCTGGAACCGCAGACCACTCTTTTCACCACTATCCTCCCAGAGCATCTATTGATCCTGGCCGACCTTCGATGTCTTCGACCTTTGCCAGTCCTCCAGTGCCGCCTGTTCCCAACGGAGCTTGGGTCGATCCCTACGCCCGCACCGAAAGTATGACGCACCGTGGCCGGTATAGCTATGCGAGTAGTGCCGTTAGCACCATCAACAGCCCTAGAAGAGTTCGTCGAAGGAAGGATCCTACTCCTTTCAAGTGAGTATTTTCTTCCCCTCTTCACTTCTGACAATTTGTTTCTCTCTTTGCCGAACCTAGACTTACACATAATTATAGTGTTTTGATCGTGGGTACCCGTGGTTCTGGAAAGACCTCGTTCCTCGAATTCCTCAAGACGTCTCTGGCTCTGCCACCTAAGAAACGATCTCAGCGATCAACCGAGATTGAGCAGGAAGTCACCGCCAATGCCACCCCTTCGGGCAACTTCATACCACACTATCTCGAGAGTGAGATTGATGGGGAGCGCATTGGATTAACCCTATGGGACTCGGAGGGGCTCGAGAAGAACGTGGTGGATTTACAATTGAGAGAGATGTCGACCTTTTTAGAGAGCAAATTCGAGGAGACGTTCGCTGAAGAGATGAAGGTGGTCCGATCACCTGGCGTCCAGGACACGCACATCCATGCAGTGTTCCTGATCCTAGATCCCGCTCGTCTAGACCGAAACATTGCGGCTGAGAAGGCTGCTTCTGCCAACGGTCATGGCGCAAAGTACGACCAGAATGCAGGTCGCAGCGCAGGCGTCCTGGATGAAGATCTCGATTTGCAAGTCATGCGAACTCTTCAAGGCAAGACAACTGTAATCCCTGTGATTTCAAAGGCCGACACTATCACTACCGCCCATATGGCAGTCCTCAAGAAGACAGTATGGGCTGGTCTCAAGAAGGCGAACTTCGATCCCCTCGAACCACTGGGACTTGATGATGACGATGAGGCTACGCCAGACTCTAGCAGAATCGACGAGGCCGAGGAAGAAGATGAGGAGGACGAGAAGCCAGCCGAGAAAGCGGAGACTAAGGAAGACAAGGAAGAATCTGCTGTGGTGGAGGATGATGACATCGATGCAGACGATGACGACGATCTCCCCATCCAAGGCAGGGTTTCTCCAGCCTCAAAGCGCCGATCGAATAACTCTACACGTCGATCCAAGTCATCTGAAGAGGAGACAAACGACGAATCTCCTTTCCTCCCAATGTCTATCATCAGCCCCGATCTCTACGAGCCCGGTGTTGTCGGTCGTAAGTTTCCTTGGGGTTTCGCGGATCCGTACAATGAGGAGCACTGCGATTTCACTCGCCTGAAGGATGCTGTGTTCAGCGAGTGGCGTGGCGAGTTGCGTGAGGCCAGCAGAGAGCAATGGTATGAGGGATGGAGAACAAGCCGTCTTAAGCACCGCCAACCTGCGACCCGACGTCGATGAGGCTGAGAGCTGAATGGCCAGCCGCTAGTAGATGAGACATTTTTCTCCACGCTTAGCACGTTTTCTTCAACGTTTTATGTTTCACTGTTGTCATAGCATACCCAGATTTTTTTTTCTCATTTTCATATACCACCACGACGTTGTACTGGTCAGCCAGAGGAGAAGCAGGGAAAGGGTTCCATGGGCGTTGATTCTAGGCTCGGGTCACTACAAAAATTTCTTCTAGCTCGATCGGCAACATTCGTCAGTTCGCCTCGGAGGGGAGAGACCACACACATATTCCATGGTGACATGTCCACCATTCAATTCTTTTGTATGACAAAACACACACAGTACTTCCCACATTCTAGAACTCAGTTACATAACTCTCTCATCAGGCGATTGCTGGCACGCAATGGGGACAAAAACTTACGGGATCGGACAGACACACAACTTCCACATGTTTTCTTGACAACTCAATATATTCTTGGTCCGCTTCTTTTTTTTTCACTTCACTACGACTGACAGACAGCCTTACTATCACGTACGCGAATGTTAGGATTGTTGATACTTCTACCACTTTTTTTTTCTGCTTCTTGTGCGCTACTTTTAATTTGCCACGCCGCCTTTTTTTTAAACGATGCTTTGAGGATATTCCACGTGCTGAGTGAGTTTGTTCTTGGGTTGGTGGAAGAGTAGGTAGGGGGAGGTCGGAGGGGAAATGCGCATGTGTTATTGTCGCCGAGGAGGTACATGAGGTTAGGAGGGAGAGTAGTGCGGGATTCAGAAGGGAAGTCTTATGTTTACAGTACGCGGAAGCAGGACCTGAAGCATTGAACAGGAACGTGGGAAGATGGTGGCTCTCGCTTGATCGCTACCATTAGGTGATGATGCTATTGCTAAGTCGTGGGAGTCTGATCGGGTACTCGGTATTGACGTCGACGATAACAACCCCTTGCGAACAGTGTTGGACTGGTGGGCAGTGGATAGCTGAGACGAACCTTTTTGTCTTCGAGAAATTTTATTCCCATTTTCTATGGTGACCTTTGGGCATTGAAAGTGATGTGGCTTAATGTGATTTATGTGCGTATTTGGCTAGACGAGAGAGAGCTTAGGTACCCACTAGGTATGTAGGTATCTATGGTCAATTTATGTGCTTGGCCAAATGCTGTAGGTAGACATTAGACCTGTCCATTTTTTTACACAGTAATGTTATCATCAATAAGCAGTAGGAGGAGACTGTAGATCGAATTTCGTGGTATAGCCATTTTGTTTCTGCCTCCATTCTACCTACACATAGAGGAGGGCTAGGATGCAGGTTGAAATAATCATTTATGATCATTCATATCACATATATTCATAGCATTAGAAGTCAAGTCTTAGGGAAAAGGGGAATTACGATTGTAAATTAAGTATTGCCCGCCCAACGGCACCAAGGGGGGGAATCGTGAGAATCGTATCTGCGTGAATACAAAGCGTAAAGCAAGGTCTATAAAGCCATCATATCGTGCCTGTGGCGGAACATCGTATCATCCTGACTGACCAACGTACGCCCATTACCTCCCCTAATCAGTCAGGCGAGTATGCACCGCCAGCGCGATTTCCAATGCAATCAATCTCATTATCTGCAACTTGACCGCCGCCGAAGACTTTGATCGACGACAAGAAATAGGAAAGGGTATCGAGATCCAGTAGGGATTGTCATCATCGGTAACGTGAATTTTCTTCGTTTTCTCTCGTTCATTATTCGTTTTCATCCGCCATTTCGTGTCCAGTCGTTATCATCCTGCTGGCTAGAAATTTTCTTGTTCTATTTCATAGCCAACTTATACATCAGAATGCTATTGCAAACTTCGATAATTTCGATGGAATAGTGTCGAGCGGATTTACTGAGAGCCCTCCGCCTCGGTTGAGTCCTCGGTTTTCTTTTTCTTTGGGGGGACGACATACTTGGGAAGACTGCGGTGGGGAGTAATATTCGGGTTGTTGGCAAGCGATTGGTACATCACACTCAAAAGTGGTTTCGCATGCTCATGGGTAGGGATTTCATTAATCTCACTGAGAGAGAGCTGTCGGTTGTCGACTCTGCCAGGGGCTTTCTCAAATTCTTGGAACGAGCCAACTGCGTGAGCGATATCACGACTGTTCTTCTCATGGACCGCCATACCGAAATCCTTGTTGATCATTGCGTTGCCAGAGTAGAAGTCTCGATGAAGTTGGGCTTGGTGAGCTGCTTGCCACTCGCGTGTATGCTGCATTGCGATCTGATTTTTTGCCTTCTCTTCGTCCTCCAGCTCCTTGAGACGGAGCTCTACCCAGTTGTCTGGGACTGGCCGGTAGCTCTGGTTGAAACTTGCGGGAAATCCATTGGGGTAGAATTTCTTCGCCTCTTCGTAGGTCAGTGTGTCAATCATCTTGATATTAACGCTACTCTCTCTATCCATGTTCATCGCTGGATATTGCTGAGCAGAGGGAGCTCTGCTTAAAAGCGACGGAGTGGGCTGCTGACTCGTGCCCATAGGCTGCGTGACTTGCTGGGAATTGAAGGAAGTGAAAGGATATTGCGGAGGGCGTGGAGTTGCGTCCTCGAACGAGTCAAACCCGCGTGACTGATCAAAACCTTTCTGCCAGTGATTTGTCGAGGAGTCGAAGGCAGAGGGGCCCTTCTGAAAGGCGTTTGCAGAATTGTAGGTGGATGATGGGAATTGACGTTGGCCAGGTGGGCCAGCGGTCAGGGGAAGAGGGGCGCCAGGTCCCTTGGACAAGACGGCTGGATAGGTGTCGCGCTCATGGCTGGCAGAATCACTGATGTTCGGGTTATACTGTCGCATAGGTTGGATGGGAAGACCGGATTCATCGGCTCTATCAGACTGGACTAGGCCCTCTGCTCCAAGCGGGTCAGAGCGATTGTATTTGAAACCAGGGCCGAATCCAGGAGGAGGAAGTAAACTACGATTCTCCTGAGTGATGTCTGACGTCTGCGGCGTAATAGACAGGGGAAATTGTCTGGCGCGAGTAAGAAGCTTCTGGGCAGCTTTCTGCATGGGGTTGTCATATGAAGCTAGGTTGGTTAGGCTCTTAGTAGGCATTCGGTTGAGGTAGATTAAGTTTAAATCGTCCTCAATGTCAGAGCCATTGTCTTCCTGGTGGTCCTCAATATCCTCATCTTGCTTGGCAGCAAGGACAAGTTCGTTGGAAGGCGAATGTTGATCGGTGGATTGTTGTGACATTGTTGTCGAGTAAAGAGAAGGTTTCTCCCCTAACTCGGGAATGCGGGCGAAAAGTTGACGATCGGGAGGAAGAGGACTGACGGCGCGATCAAAATTCTGCTGAAGTGGTGAATAATAATGCGCGGGTTGATGGGGGGTGGCAGAAAACGCGTGATCAAGAGGTTCAGGCGCGACAGATCGAAGAGTTCGACCACGTCGAGTCGGTGGCTGCATAGGAGTTGTCTGCGGATGCCAGACAGACCCAACAGTTGTGTACTTGGGGGCGGCATTGCCCTGGGATGACTGCTGGGATGGAGTCATCTCCATTGTTCTTGGCAAGACTCGCTGCTGATTGGAAAAGAGAAAGGCGAGTGACGAATGGGGAATGATCTGGTGTATTCACAGGTAGAATTGAAATGGAAGGAAATGTGTGATGATGATTATCTTGTGGTGATGGAAATAATGATGGTGATGGTGAAGGTGAAGAAGTTGAGATGAATGATGAATGATGAATGGAAAGATTGAACTTTACCAGTTATTCCCTTTTTCTAGATAACCCTGAGAGTACTGGCAAGAACACTCAGAATAAACCAAATGCTCCTTATTCGTCTGAATAATTGTAATTTCCCAGTTCTCAAGATGGGATTCCTCTGCATAGGTTAGGGTCGTTTCACCAAAAGTCTAAATACCTAGTAATTCAAGAGGATTTGGACGAAATTGGTGCGAGGATATCGATGGTATTGGAGAAAGATTGGGGAAAAGAGTCGTTGCGAGGTATGTAGAAGGAAGGTAGGGCTAGAAGAGTCGTGTCGCGTTGATGTGAATTCATGCTCACTTGCCAGTCTTATTTTGCACTTTGCGCCTTCCATCATTTACCTTCCGCGCACCTTCCCATGAGTATGAGGAAAGGGAAGTAGCTACATACATATGTACCTAGGTAGGTAGAGCCTGTTGTTATCTTGAGCATCCATGGACCTTTTGTAGGCACCTTCGACAGCTTCTCCACTTCGTCTACTTCATTCGACTCTAATGTCATTAGACAAACATTGATGACAACGACGTCAGATGGAATAGTTGGTGGATTACCTGGTCAATCCACACTGCCTAATCTTTGAAGTGCGACCTCACAACTATCATCCAATATCCAATACTTCTCCCCGTGACCTCACAAGGTAAACGATGGAGAATTGTCCAATATCGGATGAATCACCGATTCTTCTATTGTTTTCTTTTCTTGTCCATATACACCACATACACCATACCACACACACCACATACAATGCCGCTGGATGTTGTTTGCGTTCGACCCATGTTGTAATTGGGACTGGAACTTCAACTGGCCCAAGAATTCCAATAGCCACCTGGCAGTCTTATAAAGACCAAGAGTGCCAATTGTGCCGATGAGCTGGGTTAAGTAATTCTAACCACCAAAAGTTTGCTTTTCCCACGTCGCTTTTCCGCCACCTCGTCATAGGAAACCACCATTGATAATCGAAACATGATCGAATAAGATAGAAGAGCTGAATTGTCACAAAGCGTGCGCTGCTATCCTAGAACCGCTGATTTGGAGTGATTGGACTCATGTCAACACCTCACCCAAGGGAGACCGTCAGACGTATCGCGTTACTATCGAATTGACGTACATCTGGAAATAATGTACGCCGGCGCGGAGCATTATATTCTCTCGATGTTGGTTAAATATCCAGCCGTCGATGACCTGAAGTACGCATCAAGTACGCCAGTAATTATATACTTTATCCTGATATAAGTTAGTAGTGTTCATTATCCCAGCAAATCTTTCACAGGATATGTAATAATTTACTATATAGGCAAATGTATAAGAAAACCTCCTTGGTATCAGCCTGTTAGACTGTTGGATGAATAATAAATTCTTGTTATAATAAGTTGCGGTGCGAGGTGACGTTTATAGCACTGAGAGCTATAGGTAGCTTGCCCATTACGATTGATAAAGGATTTCTAAACTAACCTCTACTAGATGTTTGACTTCTGTGAAGATGGGATAGAGATTATGCATTCCAATAATCAAACAGATCAAATAACGCTAACCCCGTATTGTCGTCTGGGGCTATTGGGTTGTAAATCTCGATGCTGAACTCCCGATTTAGAGCTGCCCTTAGCGGACGTCTCTGATGCATCCTCAAGTTCTATATATACGACATGCCCTTAATCCCCTCGAAGATACTGGATACTTGTTACTCAAAATTCCCTGCAATTACCTTAATATCATATGAGATCAGTTAAATACCAGATATTGGAGCTGCTCCTCTTGGGCTTCTTGGATAATTTGAGGTGTAGTAAGTTAGGGGTTAGGGGCGACGGGACACGTGATATTCTCCATACGATTTCTATTATAATCATCTGACAATGTAATGTGAGCTTCGATGCTTCTTAATAGCACAAGAGTCGCACTAACTTATATGATACAGATGCATTGCGAGCCCGCCAGTCACATTGAGAGCTCGTGTCGATGCAGCACTGCTTACGAGAGCACAGCCCAACCTAATCCATCTGGGATGCAGTGCAGGGCGGTCGGGCTTAGGTTAACTTGGGTGCTGTCTACCACGGATAGAGTTAAACGGTTCTGTATATTACGTCTTGCGGTACGCGTCTTAGACACCCCGTCAGATTAGCGAGTGGCAGAGAACCTAGCTACCTTGCCTTCGTAGTCAGCAGAAAACGTCAGACCCCTAAAGGAGGATATTGACATTTCGAGGGATTCGATAGTGTCTTATAGACACTCTGCGTTTACGCCTGCTATTTTGGGGAATACTCGTGACCGCAGAACATGAGTAAACACTGGGGACCGGGTCTTGTCATTACAAACTGTCAAGGGTGGGACGCTGTGGCTGGGAAGGATCAGAGACTTGCTCATCCTCGTCCTTTTCCGCCTCAGCCTGCATACTGACTGTTAGAAGTTTGAGGGGTGTCTAGAGGGAACATTGTCCAACATTAGCGTGTGCAAAGTGCTACCGCTAACCTTAGAGGCTATCCGCGATCTGGCGTAGGTTGTTGGCTCTATGGGAATATTTGGTCGCGAGTAACACGCAATTGGCAGGCATTGATGATACCGCGCATCGATTACGGCAGTCGTTGAACAGAACTACGCGACCTGAAGACCGCAGCGGCCACAATCTTGGTCTTTGCGTCTGACAGAGTGCAAGATCCTGCATTAAGAGAGGCCAGAAGGATCTCGAAAAGATGTGCAAAGGCTGAAAACTCTGCGGAGGGGCCGAATTCCCGTGCGGTTCAACCACGATTATTCCTGATGAATTGAGCAAGTCGTTACCAAATCTCGTCATCGCAAAAGATGGCACGACGTTGAGCCATATTCTATGAATTCGGACACGTATCCATCCAATGGGAATTGAAGCGTTTAGCCCAAATGCAAGAAGGGACTGAGAGAGGAGTAGGGTCGTTAATATAAAATTTGCCCTCGAAACGAACAACTCGTCGTTCCTCCTTTCGCTAAGGTCTGGGGTTCGTCGAATCATCG
The DNA here is from genome assembly GCA_003314315.1 of Annulohypoxylon stygium. NCBI lineage: Eukaryota > Fungi > Ascomycota > Sordariomycetes > Xylariales > Hypoxylaceae > Annulohypoxylon > Annulohypoxylon stygium. The sequence goes on along the minus strand of QLPL01000007.1, from coordinate 45,729 downwards.
AATGTTCTAGGAATAGCGAAGGGGGGTGGGACATGGGGGGACATGGGGATATTTTAAAAATCGACTGCATCTATTTTTTTACCTTTTACCTTTTTTACATACAATCCCCTCTAGGTCAAGTTGGGTACGGGGCATCCCACCCTTCCCGTCTGTGGAGATAAAATAGAGGATTTCTATTTGCCATCTCAGCCGAAGGAACTTGGCATATTACCAAAATTAGTAAGACCAACGCCTCTATTTCTGTGGCAGCAGGGGTTTGAGGATACATATGGTACATATGGTACTCCCCCCCCTCCATTTGCTCAAATGCCTCGAGCGTATTCTGACCGTCGGCCGAAGCAAGGACACCTGGGCACACGAAGAAACGGAGAGACTTCTAGTTGCATAAGTAACTTGACTGAGATCTATCCGACTTTATGAGCTGTTGTGCTGCATACTTGTGTTAACCTCAAGCACGCTACGCTGGTTTGGCAGACAGGTTGCAACTTGCAGACTTGCAAGCCCTCCCCTGGGCTTCGGGAACGGCCAAATAGAAAAGATAACCCCTGGACCTGGACCCGGCCCCCGTTACTTGGACCATCCATCAGCTTTCCCTCGACTTACCTTACATATTACTGGGAGAACCGAGAATAATAATACCATTGAACCGCCGGTTTCGCCGTGGAAACTTCTCTTTGCTTTTGCTTTTTATTTTCACGCTACTTTCCGACCCTTACGCAAATTCCTATTTGCATCAAAGTTCTTAGCGGCGACCGAATCTACTGTTCGATCTTAGACAATGGACTTCTCGCATCCCTTTTACGGTGGAGCTCATCCCTATCACTTTATCGGGATACCTCCCTTGACCCCATCCCATTCAAACTCAGCCGCATCAGACGAGTTCAACAACCACTCTCCACATGTTAGTACTAGCTCTTTACTACTTCTGTCTTTTGTTTCAGCCTCAGGACTATGTGACTCTACCTTGACAATGGAGCACTGATCCTTTTGCTACGTTTAGGATGTTTACGATGGATTCCAGAACAATGAGCAATTCCAGCAGAATTTCGAGTCCTACGCCCATTTCAATCACCAACCCCAGGCCTTCCCGGGTCCTCCGGGTCCTCCGACACCACCGACGCAATCCATGCACGGTCAAAATGGCCAGAGCCAATCTCAGATAAACGGTGTTTCGGAGAAGAACAGCCAAGTCGACATACTCCCAATGGCTAAGCCGGATCCCGATGGAAGCAGACAGACGGCATCCAATTCGGATGAGGATGACCTCACACCTGCCCAATCCCGTCGGAAGGCGCAAAATCGGGCCGCGTGAGTAAGCCCCTAAATTTTGGAAAGGATGAACGATCCCGCAAGCGGTAGAATCATGTCGAAATACTCAGTGTTAGACTAACGCAAAGTTGATTCATAGTCAGCGCGCATTCCGAGAGCGCAAGGAACGTCATGTTAAAGACCTCGAGGCAAAGCTGGCCAACCTAGAAGCGCAACAACATCAGACAGCTAACGAAAACGAAAAGTTGAAGCGCGACCTTCAGAAGATGAGCACCGAGAACGAAATTTTACGCGCCACATCCAGCGTCCAAGCTCAGAATGGCTCTTTGTCGCCGCAACCCCCGACCACTACAGGTCCCATGCAGTATAACCCTACAGAGTTTTACTCAGATCTCCTCCAGAACCATGCCAATAAGACACCAAGCCATCGCATAGTGGAGTCTGGTGGCGAGCGTCTCTTGGCTGCCGGCGCTACGTGGGACTACATTATTAACCACGAGCTGTTTAAGAAGGGACTTGTAGACGTTGGTGACGTGAGCCTGCGTCTGAAGTCACAGGCTAAATGCGACGGGCAAGGTCCAGTCTTCGAAGAACGCGTCATTCTACAAGCTATCGTAGAAAGCGTTGCTAGTGGTAGCGACGAGCTGTTATGAGCAACTACGTTTACTTAACAGGGACTTGAGGAGTTTGACAGGCGGGAAGGGCTTTTGCCTATGCGGCAACAAGGCTTTGCATATAGGAGGACCGGATTTCCTTTAAATCCGCGAAAGAGAAGGAAGGAAATGTGACGATTCAGGATATTACCCAATTGTATCAGTCTTATCGAGATGATGGATTTACGTTTGACGAAGGAATGGAAGCATGTGTTGGAAACTTTGGATGAGTTTATTTGCATCGAGGCCGGATTATACGTTTTGCGGAATTGACACGGACGCCACCTTTTTTTCCTGGCATCGACAATTCAAGAGAAGAGGGCAACAAGCAAGTGTCACGAGAAACCGCATGAGGTAAAGGCAAAGGGATGGGTGTGGGGAAGGCAACAATATACGGGAACACCAAACCTCAATCATGGATGGGGAGTTTCTGGCTTGAGGGTACATTATACGGAGGTGTTTTTTTATTTGTTTTTTTATTTTTTGAAACAAAACAGGATATCAAAGCTAAAGGATAGGATACTGAGCATCATGTTTTCCCACTCCATTCCATTTTTATCGTTTGTCTCGTTTACTTGATTGGTGTTTTAGCAGCACGACGGGCGATTGGAATCTATACAAATATTTATATCTATCGATCTATCGTGGCTTTTTGGGTTATTGTGCATCTGAGAAGGGATATGGGATTTTGCTACTCGTTCTTTTCGTTTTTACAGGGCTTGGGCTTGAAGTTGATTGTATTTAGGTACGGCTTTGAATTTGAGAAATCTACAAAACTTACTGCCTTTGCTTCGATTCGCGTGAGCTGCTGGATAGGTCGGATGAAGTCTGGGGAAAGGAGTAAAGGGCCGTAGTGGAATGAGAGGCCTCCCTACCTGGTCTAGAATTGGGAGAGCTCTTCGATAGAGCTTGATAGGGGGTTACGCGTCGACCGGCTCATGCGGATGTCTATGCGAACGTCTGCTGCTCTCTTCAAGGCCCGTATACAATCCTAGTCTACGATACGAGCATCGGATCAGATAAAACGGGAGTGGGCTAATTAGCCCTCGAGCCAAGTCAAGCCACCAAGCCACCAGCTACTACCTATAATCACGCACAATAATATTTCCCCCTCAATCACCGGTCGCCTCACTCGCACGCCGCCCACGTTCCATCCCCATCAACGGAGTTCGAGATCGTTGTGTGTCCCCCCACCAAGGTGCCATCCATACGACTTTGCTAGCTCGGCCCCTGGAGCTAGCGACCTAGCTAGACTCCGAATCGGCCGGTCCCATCTTCATCTGTGCCTACCTCTCTCGCCCTCTCCCTCCCTCTGTACTACCTACCTACCTACCCAGCGCCACTCATCGAGGCCCCCGTTCGCCTTATCAATCTCGAAAACTGTCAGACTTCCAATCTTTCGCCAGCGATCCTCGCTCCAGATCCTCAGTATCGGATATCGACAGACCGCCTATCATACGTTTTCCTCAACGGTGCCAAGGACGAGGACAGGGGCACTTGCTAAGAAGGACCGCGTAATGACTGGCAGCCCAGTGTATCTGCCGCGAAACGCCGAATCCTACGTACCGGGGGTGGGCTACACAGGTCGGCGACCGGGATCAGGGCGGGCGGTTGAGGTTTACGAGTGCCGTAGCGTAGCGAGGCAAAGTGGACAGAGGTGATTGTATAGATGTGTAGGTTATGTAGGTACTAGGTAGGTAAGGTAGGTAGGGAGAAGGAGATTGTCAATTATTAAGCGGACCGTGTACGTGTTGCCGGGGCTAGAATTCTGGGGCACGGGTTTGGGGGAGGTAGGGCTTGCGAGGGGGGAGTATGGAAATCGTGCTTATAAATCCGCCCGTTTTATTTCGCCTTCACGGCGGGTACGGCATTGTGTTGGTTAGGTAAGGGGATATGTGGGAGAGTTCATGTGGGAGATGAAGATGCGTTGGTTGTATGCGCGCATGTTGTTGGGCTGCGTCGTAGGGAGAGGTCTGTGGGGAGGAGGGCGTGGATGGTAGCGTTCGATGGAGGGCTACCCGCCTCGCAGCTTACCCTTATACCTACAGACCTAACATCCACAGCTGCGAGGTGAATGGTAGGCTAGGTACGAATGGTAAGCTAGATACGTGCCTAGATGTAGGTGAGGCATGTAGCCCTACGTATCATACAGATAGTGGCGGAGCCTATACTACGACTCAGGCGCTGTAACTCGGACCTGTGACTGTTAGATTTTTTTTCTTCGTTGTTCTACTCCTCGGAGCTATCTACCGGGCGTCGTGGAGGGGAGCTGTTTCGTTTCAGATCGAGAGAGGGCCGTGCTGTCTGTTACCTAGATAGCTATCTATAGATTCTAGACTCGAGCAATGGAGATCTGGGCCGGAAGGGTAGTTATCTAGATCTTCTTTCGTTGGCTGCTTCGTCGTTTGCTTCGTTGGCTGTGGCGAGAGGAGATACGATGATCGATCAATTGGGACGAGGAATCAATGAAATGATATGATATGATGAATAGAATACCCAGGTAGGTAGCAAGAGGCCAGAAACTCGACCGACATGAACAGCTAGCTACTAGTCAATGGAACGCTGGCCTACGTGCTCGATGCTCGAAGGTATGTTACATAGTTCGAGAACTCGTGCTCAACAAAATTTCCTCCGTGCAGGTGAAAAGCATCTCCTGCTTGCAGGTATAGAACCACAATGGTAGTATCTTGGAACGCCTACATGACCACGTGTGTGCCTCGATTTTATAATCCCCACGTGCCATGTAGCCTCAGGTCGGTACCATATTGAGCCGAAACCAGGGTAGGTAGAATCCGAGTTGATTGCGGTGTCCCGATCTTGATTGGCGAGTATTTTTGTCCTATACGGGATACCTTATACACTCTTCTTGCCGAGGTCGTTGGGGAAAAAACCTACCCGAGTCGGAACGGGAGAGGCAGCTTCTAAGAACGTTGGTGAGCCCTTTACAGACCGGCCACGTTTATGAATTTGACAATTATGGATTATTATGTGTATTAACTCGGACAGAAGTTAGAAACCCACCCTTCTTGCCCATTAGTTATTGCTTCCGGATCTCTAATTAAAACACGTAGATATCAAAACTTCGCCCTACTTGCTCCATGGGTATACCGAATTTCAAACAAGCAACCTCATTACAAACAACGTAAGCAAGTCCTGTAAAGCCGCACATATTGCAGAGCAATTAGACACCTCGCGCTCATCATCCCATCGTTATTCCGTGTATTTCCCTTTTAGAACCTGAAATTGCTTCCTCCATCTAAACCTCTTAGGCAACAAACCCACAGAATTCGTAGCTCCATGCATTAAATTCGTAAGACAATCGGATAGGGGTATCGACCCCATACCCCATATCCCGTAGTTATGGGAAGAAGCTCTAAACAAGGAGAGTACCAAACCTTCATTCACTCACTCCTTTTCCGACATATTCCCTTCCCAAGTATTCAGTCCTTCATACCCCCTTTTTGCTGCTTAAGAGCTAGGCTTAACCTCAGCTTAAGTATCCCTTCCTAAACCAACTCCCCATTCATCATCCCTTCCCTAGTTCACCTTCTTCGCCGCATTCCCATTGCCATTAGCCTCCTCGCCCTCTACATACGGGTGCTTGATCGTAAGACACCAAATATCAAGGTAATCGCAAATCGTCACGATGACATCCACCACAAACGAGCCGTAGACGCCAATCGCGGTTCCCAGCATGCAGAACATGAACGCGACCTGGTACACGTCGTTGCCGAGGGCGCTCGGCCAGCCGGAAGCCCAGCCGACGTGCTCCTGTAGAATCGGGCCCAAGCTATCGATCACGCCGTAGCCGAGGGGTAGAGCGAGCACGTTCCAGTACGGGAACGGCAGCTTGACGAGGTGCGCGGTGATGACCTGACCGACGCTATACGCGTTGATGAGTCCGGCCAGGATAGTGAAGGGCACGAGGTGCTGGGTGCGGATTACGGGCTGCAGGTACAAGTACGCGACAACCAGAACCCAGGTTCCGAAGAAAGGCAAAAGCCCGAAGAGCGCCCATCTGCTTCTGTCGCCGCGAGCGCGGCGAGCGCGGATAACGTTGCGCGCGGACTCGACGGTGTTGAGGACGAGGACGACGCTGCCTTGCACCATGTACCATTGCGTGAAGGATAAGTCGTAGATCTGCTGCGGGATGCCGAGGGTTTGGGGGATCTTCAGGGTCGCGAACATGCTCTGCTGCCAGAAGGAGGCCCCGCCCATGAACCCGGTCAGTGCGTACACGCCGACGAGGATCAGGATGCCTTCGACGGGGCCGTTGACGATGCCTAGGGTCAGGGTCTTGGTGTGGTACTCATCCCAGGTCTGGACGTAGAATGTGTTCAGGGCTATTTCATCCGGTTGTTAGCTTTTATCACATGTTAAGGTAGTAAGTAATGTAGGGGGAAAAGAGCTCCGGAGCTCCGGACCCGGAGCGAGTGGGGCCTTGGGCACGTACATGCAAAGAGTGTTGCAACGGTGTACCAGCTCTGTCCCATGTTCTGGGAAGCCGCGAAGATGAGGCATTCGAGGGAGGTGTTGAGGGCGTCGACGCCATGGTCGAAGAGCTCGCCGAGAGGTCCGCTTTGGTGGGTTCGTCGCCTGTAAGCCGAGCATCCGAAATATTAGCTTTCTATTCATATCATTTTATATAGTACCTGATTCTTGTTTTCGTTGTTTGTACGTACGCTTGCGTTCCGTCCACCGCATCAAAAGTCTGGTACAAGAACAGACCAGCAGCCCACGAGTAGTACACCCATGGAGGGCAGTCTTGGTCGAGCGTGGGGTTATACCATAGCAGCGTAAAGAAGTTGGCGACAACGAACATAAATCCAGATAGCGTGATTAGATTCGGGGCCATCGACATGGGGAAGCATTTGATGACGAAGTTGGTGTAGAAGGGCTTCAGGATGTACTTGGATGTCAACGAGTGGTCGACTCCGGAGTACTTGTACGCCTTCAGATTCGGCAGGAATTCCTGCCGCACGTACACCATTTTGGCGATGTCGTTGATGATTCAGATAGATATCTTCTTAATTTACCACTTTAATGAGCGCAAGGCATCGGCTGTGATTGCGACGTTACTCCGTTAATTGAGGCTTTGGTACGATCGAAGATGACGATGAAGCAATGGATGGTACCGATGATTCTGTCTTGTCCGAAACAGAATGTCGTCTTTGTGAGAAGATGCCAGTCGTCCAGGATCAAAGAGGGACACAGTTGACGGTAGTGGGGCTCTTCTTCAATTAAATGAAAAAAAGAATAAATTGTTTCTTTAACGACTATCGTGTGAACTGGCACCTGCACTTGCAACTTCCATCTGGTTAGGGCAGTGGGAAAAAAGTAAAAAACGTCATGGTGTGCACAAGTGTCAAATCTAAGACCCATCTTCAAGAATTTTAGTGGGTTCCAATTAGCGCGACTGATTTGCGCGTCTGACGTGTTAATGGGGCAGATGGCCAAGATGGGGGTACAAGGGTCCCTAAAGTTCGCGCAATCCTGGCCACAGTAACCCCTGTAAATCCTTATTGATCCCTATAATCCTTGTCAGTGTATAGCTTCGCTTATTCCAATCGATTCATATCGCCAAAATCCCAATACATGAACCAAATCAATGTCTATTATTGATCAATTCATATTCTGATTCTGTCCTGGCACTCAAAAGGCCAACCACGACATTCTTCTCTCAATCCCTCTCCCCTTCTCTCCTCTGTAGGGCTTATAAACATGGGGGATTCGGTCCTTATTTCGCCACATCTCACAACTCAACTCAGATTGGGCTAACACAAGACATGCCACCCACCCCTTCATTCTCTAATAATATGCAGACAGACAAAGACCTAGGCGAGACACCCTCAAAACCGAAAGGACATCATCGCTCGTCATTTTTTGCAGAAACGCCTTTCCAGAAACCCTCATTATTATGCCACGGATGCTACTACCATCGTAGCAACGTTCTCCTCTTCGCTGCGTACTGTGATCTTGGTCGTTACGCCTGACTTGGAAGAGTATGCCATCCGGACATTTGCCACCACCTTTCCGCCGTTGACCGTCTTTCCAAGAAGCTTCAGTTGATGCGTTGTCTGGTTGACTGGTACGTCTGTGCCTTCTAACGGTTGTAATGAAAGTGCCTTGGCGAGTTGTTCCGTAGCGTCTAGTATCCAAAGTTAGCCATTCTGTGCAGAGAAATATTTGAATAACAATAGAAACTTACCTGCAATGCTGTTGACACCCGACAATTGCATTGTCTCCTCGGCCTCTTCGCCGGCGGCGCCCACTTGCTCCCACACATGGTTGAAGTTCCCTGCAAATGTGGGTATTACGTAATCGCTGCCCGCAAGATCAAAGTCCGACACCTCGTACTCATCCTCGTAGCCGGTCTCTTCAGGCTCGTTCGTCGTAGGGTCGATCTCCTTGCTTGTAAACTTAAGTATGTTAGAGAAAGTGGCGGTAGGTAATGATCCCTCGCCGCCAATCTTCTTGAAGGTCACGTAGATCTTTCCGGGTTCCCCTGTAGCAAGTTTTTCTGCTTGGATGATGAATACTTCCTCCAATTCTTCTTCGTCCGAGGGAGTAGCTACAACGGATACGTTCTCGAGAACTGTCGCTTCGAGAGTGTTCTTAACCTCATATTGAAGCACGATATGCTCCTTGAAGATATGCTTAACAACAGACACAACGTATTCAGTCTCGGCCTCGGTCAATTCAACAACAGGAGATGACTTGAGGACGCTGCCAAACTCCTTCATCTCGGGGATGGCCATAAGCTCCTGGGCATACTTCTGAGCTGCAGCAACAGCTGAAGCTTGTGCCTCGGCACCGGTCGTTGCCGCCTTCGTGGGTCCTGTCTTCGGTGGCTTGAGAGATGGCGTGGTAGCGGTAAGCTTCTTCGTCCTGTCCTCGGCATCCGCTTGTTCCCGAGTAACAACCGGGATCTGGCTGATGTCGAAAGGATTTTCGAAAGCAGACTTGTCATCTGACGTCACATACATGACAAGCTGGTGTTCGAAATAAGGAAGAGAGAACATGTTTTCTGTTATTCATGTTAGAATTTCCAAATTCCTCAGAGAAGGGAGTGTACTCACCGTTCTTGATGAAGCGGTCACCTAGGTCGTCTTCCTCGTGCATCAACCTAAGGTTAAGTGCAGCACGGTCACGAACTTCGTCGTCGACATCATCCAAGCATCGAGTTAATAGAACATCGACGCTGCGTTTTACCTCTGGGTCCTTTTGGCCCACACCAAACTTGGCAAGTGCGGTAACAGCTGCGGCTCTTACTATAGCGTTCTCGAGAACCACTCGGTTATAAATATATCGGATATACTTGGTGGGTTGAGAAGTCTTGGGTCCTTCCAAACCAAGCAAGTGCAGGATACGAACAGCCAACTTGGTAAACTCGCAGTCTTCGATAAACTCGCATAGATGAGCCAGAGCATCTTCCTTGGAATCTGGAACAAACTTGATGAGATCGAACATGCTCTCTACCACAGCGCGCTTAAACTCGTAGCCACCTTCGTCTCGCAGAATGCCACTGAGGAAAGCTAGCATGCCGGCCTGCTTGCTTGGGAATTTGAGGCACAGTGTTCGGATGGCTTCGACAATAGTAATCTTGAACTCGTCGGTGATTTCGGACATGAATCCAGTGATCTGCTTCATCAATCGGTCCACGCTAGCTTCATTACCGGTCTTTAGGAGTGTGGTAATTGCGAACGTAGCGATCGAACGGTTGCTATTCGAGATGAGCGCCTCGATATCCGGGTTGCAAACGTTGACCGCCTGCGGCTTGAAGGACGCGAAGTTATGTAGAATTCGGAGGGCGGCGAATTTGGTGACGGCACGAGGCGAAGAGAGGAACAATTGCAACACATGGACGGCTTGAGTGACCTCTGCGTCAGTAACGTCTCTTATATCACATATCGCCTTGGCAGCCTCGAAGTTGACCATTTCACTCTTGTGTCTTAACCATCCGTCCAACAGTTGCATCATGGGTTTTCTAAGGGATTGATCCTCTTCGGCCAATTGCGCGGCCAACCTGACTAACATCACTATAGCAGCAGGGCTCTTGACGGCGCCGGCAGCACCGAATTGTTGCACCATCTTAACGAGAGCCATCCTGTCGTGGGAGCGCATTTGGTAAAGGAGACCAATGGCGTGGTATTGGGTCATAGTCGAATTGTTGACCGGAAGAGAGGCGGAGGAGGACGAGAATCCTAGAGAGAAACCGCCGGATGACTTGGTTGAAGCCGCGGCCTCCTGAGTTTCAGACTGCCACCGTCGAACAACATCTTTGGCAATGGGTAGGAGGTGATACGAGGATACGAGGGCGGCGGAGGATACTGAAGGGTTTTTGTCGACGATCGCTGTCTTCATTACACGCTCAATCGATTGGACGGTAGTCGCCTACATGGCATTAGCAAGACGATTTAAGGCTATGCATGGGGCACTGGAATGCCTGGTAGTCTCACGTCAATAATGCGACACAGAGCTCGTATAGCGTTGGGTCTGTAAATTGCGTCGGTGCTACCACCAGTATCCTTCATTATGGTACTCGTGACCATAATAATATCTTCTGCTGAGTGGGCAATCTCCTTAATGACGAGATGGACCATCTGTCGCAAGCTGGCATCTTTATTTTGAAAGAGCTTCGAAATACCGAAGAATAGGGTGGTAGCTTCGTTCGTCGGGAACTTCTCTCCAGTATATAATAGGAGAGCAATCTTGGTCAAGAGAATTCGACATCTTCGGGGTTGGATAGGGGAGCTGTTGAACAATCGAGCTTCACACCGTTTAGCTGGATAACGTAGCGGAAATGACAGCTAGGAGAGACGCCGCCTAATGGGACTAAAGAGACACACACCTTCTTGGAAAACTTGGGTACGGTCGACCTTGACCAGGCCGAGGTCGGCATCTTCATCTTTCTTACCGTAACTCATGGTGGGCGTTGAGACGGCGTAGGTTGAGGGTGAAAGTTGAAGAATATCGTGGGTCGTTAGTCTAATTCTCGAATTCTATTAACACATAATTTCGGGTCACCACACGTATTAAGGTTTCCCTAATAGTGAGGAATGAGCGACGTTGCAACTGCTTAAGCTAGATCACATGACAAAGGCCCACATAACCCAAATCTCGGTACGTACTATCTCCCATGTGCCCCTTTATTTGCTTCATAGGGCTTTCGCTACCTAGGTACCTGCTAAGTATTCTACATTAATATCAATTGATTCTTGTTTTCTTATTTTTGAATGGTACTTAAAATCTTGCAAATGTTGGATCGTGGATGCGTTTATTTATTTTTGTTTTTTTGCTCATATATTATCAATGTCCTCTTTCAGATTTATCTACGAGTTTCATCACGTTATCCGCGTATCCCTCTGCGCCACCATATTTCGCTATGATTTCTTGTATATCTATAGATGAAATCGGACAACTTCTCTTCCTACCAAGTAAACCTGTATTTCTTGTGCTTGGTATCCTCAACATCTCAGTTTCTAACTCCCAGCCGCAATCTGTCGCAATCTTTGTCACCCATTCAACAAGTGAAGAATACGCCGATGACGACTTATTCTGGGCCTTTGGAGCAGGAGCTCTAAATCTAGCCCCGGTTAAGTTATGACTGCAGCATGGTATCATTATGAATGGACAGTTTGATGAGGTAGCAAGTATTGGTGTCCACGGTGTTAGCTCGTCGGCATGATTAGAGATAATAAAAGTCCCCTCAGGAAATAAGCCGTTGTGGATAATATTACTACTATCTACACCGGAGACGGTTTCACTGTCCCCGCCACTTGCAACCCCGATATTCGTATGACGGCCGATGACGGAAGGAAGCAAGACATGTTGTCGAAGGGTCTCCTTGGACTCAGACTCCTCGCTCATTTTACGGGAATAATTCTCCCACGACTTGCGTTTCCGTGCGTCGAATCCCCATCCCGGGTAACCTTCCTCATGGAGGATGTGTACCAGAAGGCCATTGCCACAGCCGATATCGACGAATCCTGGGAAGGGAGAGTCTTGGTACATCTGAGCCCAGAGCTCGATCAGGAATGCCGCGATGCTCAAATCCTCAAATACGTGCTTGGAAGGATCTGTGACCTCAGCCCAGGTCTCGATAAGTTGTCGGGCATACGTTTCCTTCAGTCGAGCATACCTATTCTGAATAGGTATCTGAGGAATGATGGTATCATGATGAACTCGCTTGACATACCCTGCCTTCGTCCCTTCTCCATGCTTGTGGAGCATTCCCAAAAGGTTGAGGCCGGTTCTCACCAACTTTGGTAAATCATCTTCGTTGTCAAGGTCATTGTCAAAGAAATGATAGTGAATCGAGACGGTGCCTTCGTTGTTCTCGGCACTCCACTCATGAAGAAATGCCATACCTTGTATTTTAGGATGATAGTATGGAATGTCGACCGGAGATGTGATATGGGGTTTGTAAACAACCATAGACCTTGCTATATTACCCGGTCCACTACCATGGTATATTAGGCAGGTTTGATCTAAGGGTTTATCTCTCAGAGTGTTTCTTGGAATAAGTTTCCGCACTAATACCTTATCAAGGTGCATATGTTGGAAGTTGAGGATAGCTGGCCTTGTGGCCAGGGGATCAGTCGATGTCAGTTGATCAGGAGTTTGGTCGACTATTATGTCGGCCCGGAATAGCCATTTGGAATTGATGTTTGGGTTGCGAATGAAGTTCATCATAACGTCGAAGAATATTCGCGAATCGAACTCACAACTCTTTCGGAACAGAGGAGTCCATCTTGACTCGGATGAATCTTCGATTAGGCTTGGGGAACCTTCGGTAAACTCTTCCGCCTCAAACACCATCGTATACCTAAGAACGATATGAGGGGTTGCCTTCAATCTATGTTATCTGCAGGACATGCCGATACTAGAATTCTAGGAACTTGAATAGGCGGATGGTATGTAGATAAGTTGATCCAGGACAACAGGCGCAACAGGCTGACATAAGTACGGCTGCCCAGTTGAATATTTTTTTTTCTTTTTTGAAAGCCCAGACCGAAATTCTAGATGTGTCTGATTTAAGGCAGACCACATGCAATAGTACAGGGGGTCAGCTGCTAATAAAGGTAGGTATCCTCGTGCGACAAGGGCGGGATCTTCCTAATGAGGACGAGAGCCTTGGGGATTGATCGTCCTAGCGGTCGGATAGAGTAGTAGAACAGTAGACGGATATTTGAGTGCCACGTTAAAGTTGTTCGAGATTGGAGATTGAAGGGGATCTTCGATGGCAGTAGACAATCTAACAATGTCTTAGTTTGCGGTTTTTATTGTGACACATGCCGCTATCCGATTGTTGGTGATTGTGCAATTCAATTGTGTGACATGTGTTTTGCTGCATACATCCGGCATTTTTGCACCATTTGCACCATTTTGCAACTTCCACCTCCAAGTGACTCCAAAGCTGGAACTTAACCAGTGAGGAGGCGAGTTCTACTTAGATACTTTCGCCTACTCCGCAAAATGTTAGAAAAGTTTAGCGGGCAAGGGGGGCGGAAAGGGGGAGTAATTGCCTGATAAGGCCACCATTTTCCATGGGTGTCACAAATCTTCCACAACTCGACACACAGTACCTAAGGTACGTACAGGCTAGGAGAGGCTAGGACGGGGAAAGACCAGCACAATCCAGCCTGCCAGGTGCCAATAAGCCCCACCCACCCCTTGCCGATTTGCAAAATTACCCACAAATCTTGCCCCTCCATTCACTGCCACTTGCTAATTGCGGCCTTTCTCGTTTCCCTCTTTTCTACTTGAACCCACCCACCAACAAGCAACGTCAATTCTATCTTTTAAACATTCATCCATCATCAACAAAACATTCCACACACCACTCACTACACACATAAAAACATCGTTCACCTACACCGCCAGTCCCATCAACAAGTATCGTGAACACATACACATCCAACTTCAAATTACAGCGAGGCCACTAGTACAGTCGTCTGTCGCTGCACTCCGGGTTCATCTCAACAAACCATTTCCCCAAGTCACCCCCGTGAATTCGAGTTTATGTCAATCGAAAACCTCAAGACCTATGGTACGTCCAATCCAATTTCCAATTTCCAATTTCCAATTTCCAATCACAATCAAATGAGAAAGGCTTTTGTACCGTTCGAGTCCGATATTGGCTACTGTGAATTGGACAATCCCTTTCGTCGCTTTCCTTGCTGTTATTGTTTTATCGAGTACCCGAAACGCATCCCTTGTTTTTGTGACGTGTACTAATTAACAATACAACAGACCCCTTCGCCGAAGCCGATGAGGATACAGGTGAATCCAAGCAATCACAGAATTACATTCATATCCGCATTCAGCGTACGTCATCTCTACAAGCCCGATACCTTTAAATCCCATACCTCCACGTGTGACCGACCTACCCTGCACGACGCCTCCTCCAACCCCGCCCTCGCATAATCATGTGAAACTGTTGCTGACTTGAAATTTCTAGAGCGGAATGGACGTAAAACCTTGACTACTGTCCAGGGTCTTCCGAAGAAATTCGACCAGAAGAAGATTCTAAAGGTCATCAAGAAGAAGTTCGGTACGTTGTCTTTCGGTGTCCACATAATACGCTTTTCATTATTCGCTTTGCTAACTTGATACGTCCGTTATAGCCTGCAATGGAACCATCGTGAACGACACCGAGATGGGTGAAGTTATTCAGCTGCAGGGTGACCAGCGCAAGGATGTGCAAGAATTCCTCGTCGACAAGAAGGAGGGTCTAGAGCTTGATCCTAAGACTATCAAGGTCCACGGATTCTAAGCGGGTCATGTTTTTACGCCAACCGTAACGCCTATTGCCGATAACGAGATGCACAACTGGATGGTCAGCCTCGCATAAGCTAGGATCCCCGACCGCTATGCGACGGCATCTATAGCTGCTCGTTCCGTCGTGCCAAGGATAGCACTATCGATCAAGGCGTTTACGGAATGGTTAGGACATGATACCCCTTGTTGACTTCTAAGAGGCTTCTTGCTTTTCTGATCGATTTGACGAGGTTGAGGCTCGTTTTAGGGACGTGTTACTCGGCATGATACATATTTACAGAGATGAGGTACCATGGATGGCTTGGACTTGCAAGGCACTCTCGTTCTCAGTTCTGCGCCAATAGCATTGCCTATCAATCGGAACAGTCTCTGAATGACCACAGTGATATAAATTGTGACTCGATGTGTATATTGTGACATGACCAAATAAGGAGTAGCTAATTGTTTGCCAAGCGTATAACATAGTGTTCTGGTCAAAGGATTGACCATATTGGGGCAGGTGTCATAATCGTATGGCTGGAAGCACGAGATGCTTATACTGTAATCATAGTCTATATCTTAATCTCGAGCTCTTAGGTTACTTTTGTAGTTGTAACTTTGATTTACGATATAATCGCAAAATCGCCGCAGTTTTGCCACGATTGGTGGGTTTTAGCTAACTTGAATAAATCTAAAGGAAAAAACAATGGATATTCAAACCCAAGCCATAAGAGCTGTGATACCTTATTTGACAGCCACAACAATAATATTGTCATCGTTCTGCTCGCCCTCATAAGTTCATGACTGTAACATATCCTAGCCTAATCTGGCATTTCCAAGCTAAGCGAGCGGAAAAGATTGTTGGGAAAGATCCAGTCCACTAAGTTCAACCAGCAAAATTTCTGCTCGAAAAAGCAAAGGGGCTAAAAAAGCAAGAGGAAGCCACCTAGGTGGGACGGGAAAGATAGCTGAAATGAAAGGTCGCGGCGCCTTACCGGCTCCGCCACCCTCTTTCACCCAGAGGAAGGAGAGGATATTGGCGCAGCTGGCGGTCCCAGAGGGGGAGTACACGGACGCTTCGCCGAAGGGGTCGGTGGACGAAGGCATCAGGGTGCTGATTGATGGGATTAATGCGCTGGAGGGGTTCGTCACGACGAGTAGTTGCGCCGGGAGGGTGAGTGTTTTTCGGGAGGGGAGGAGGAAGGGTACCGGGCTCGGAGCTGGAGTTGGGGATGGGGATGGGGAAGAGGGGCTAGGGCTGGGAGACGTGGAGGGAGAGGGGAGGAAGTTGGCGGGGGTAGGGGGGAAAGGCGGAGGTGGGAATTGGCTCTTCGTTTCTCATGATCCGGTTCCACTGGAGGACGGGGAGCCGGAGCGGGATTTAGAGGATTTGCTGGGTCTGAAGGAGGCGGAGAATCAGGAGGCTAGCAGTGAGCGAGTTGACGATAGTTTGAGAGATGGGGCAGCTGCGAGACTTATCCATTTCAAATTTGAGCCTATGGTATGCTTGTTATGTTAAGATGGGTTTGTGGCAATCTGCTGACATGAGACATCATTAGATCCTTCACGTTCTGACTGCATCTCCTGAACACGCCCAGCTGCTTCTTCGATGTGGCTTGCAAGCCGGGTTCAGAGAAAGCGGAGCCGTTACTTTGACGGCGGCAGGGGAGCAACATGCCAGCCCGATGGTTGCTATCCGATCCATGGGCCTTTCCTTTGAGTCCCTGATCGGATATCAGTCTGATGATGATAGTGGCAAGATACAATGCACCGTATCGTCAGATTACTTGCGGACACTTATCCGCATAGGTAATGAGCGATTTATTGAGAACACCAAGAGAATCGAGAGGTTCCGGGCAGCTCTCATGGAGGCAACTAAGCCTTCTAACAAGAACGGGGATATGTGGGAAGACGCAGAAACCCGAAGACAGAGGAAAAGGGAAGAAGGGTTAAAGAAAAGAGAGGTGCTAGAGAAAATTAAGAAAGATGCCGAAAATACGGATTTGGAAGATGAGGCCTTAGATATACTCCTAGATACAGACCTGACATAAATCACTCTCCACGCACAAACCAAAATAAAGAAATTGGGTGTTCATCCATCATCTATACAGCTCTTGAACCCGAGCGCTCCTTTAATGCTATACCGTAGTGTAGTGTCGAGTATTGTTACAACAGAGTATCTACTCTCTAGCCTCCTGTCTCTTTTCTCTAGGTAATTCGACCCTCCTCACCTCTTTTTTCATGATTGTAAACACGGATACTTCGCATCGTAGGTATCGTATCGGCACCAAGACGTATAACGCTCACTCACGAAACGACCTTGTCAACCCACCCCTTCTCCAACCTCCTAACCTCCTCCTTAAAAGCCTCGACCTCCTTCCAGCAGTCCAAAGGCCTCCTATCGTGCTCAACCAAGCACTTCACGACCTCGCCTCGCGCGGTCTCCACGCTCTCAGGCACAGGGCGCAGTTGTTTCCGCTTGTCGAGGCGTGCGCGCAAGGCCTCGACTTCCTTCGACACGGCCTGTCTGCTGATCTGGTCCAAGGCCTCGTCCTTCGGGTTCGGCACCGTGTCTGCGATTTTCTCTTGCGCCGCTTTCAGGAGCGCGCTTTCTTGCGCGGAGAGCTTGCGCAGCTCGGAGGCTACGCGCGCTTGCACGGCTAGCTCGAGGGTCTGGGCGCGGGAGGTGTCTGTCTGGTGGGGTGTGAGTATTGGGATTTAGGGTTTGGGAATAGGACGTGTATAGGCTAGGGGAGCCGTGAACCGGAGAGGGACAGCACGGGTTAGAGGGGAGAGGGTGGTATGGCTCACCTCGCTGCTGGACCGGAGGGATTCGACGACATCGTTGGAGGCGCCTATGGGCGAGGATCTATTCGTACCCGAGTTAGTCGATCGATGCTCTCTCGGTCTACAGGAGAAATAATTATTGGATTTAACAACTTACGCCTTCCACACATGTGAGGATTGGCTTGCCTCCGGCTTAGACGAGCTCGAGCCCATGGTTGTCGGGTTCCGTGGCTGGGCTGGTAATATATGGCTCTTGACTTTTTAATCTTCAACTTGCCCTACGAAATAATTCCCGAGCTTCTGATGGATGCCACCGGAAAATGTTGACCGTGCGAATTGGATCAATCTGCCATTTTTTACGGTGACGGATACTGTGAGGTCAATGTTGTGATGTACTCATGTACCTTGTTCCATATTCAGTGTCATGTGACCTTGCATAAATACACAAAATAAACTGTGTGTTATGCATATTGTTATGTATACTCTATTCACGTCATCGGCGTTGGCATATTCATTCTCATAGCATAGTTTTATATGAACTTAATCTCATCATAAGTCTGGATTCACGAATCTAGCATAACGTTCATATGCTGTTCATACGCTAGGATGCAAGGTATTCTGACATACACAATGTGGCAATCTCAGAGACCCGAAACTGTTGTGTAAACACCATGAAGGCGAGCAAGTGACGAGACGATGGATCACCAAAGCTTGGCTAGGACCGAGGCAAGGCTAACTAGCTAAAATATCTCCTTGCATTCGTAAAAGTCTCATCGCCTTCGGACTGACCAATATTGATTTTTGGGGAATTTGCTAACTAATAACTGGGTGACAAGGTATTCAGTCTGAGGTATAAACTGAAGAAGCTCAACTCAACGCCGATATACCACAAATAACACGACCGAGCAACTATTATCCACCCAGGTAAGATCACTTTCATTCCAAATAGTAAGTAGATCAGCATTCGTACTTCAGTCATAATCCTCAGTTACTCCTTCATTACCATCAACCCCTATGCCCTCGGCTTAACCCTGACCTTAAACCCCACCGGCCTCAAGTTGAACCACCCATCCTGTTCCAACGTATAACTCGGATCAACAGTCTCAAAATCAAACTCATGAATCAGCTTTGCCAATGTCGTCATACTCCACTGCCACGCCCAGTGCTTGCCGATACACTCCCTCTTCCCATTGCCAAACCATTTCTTCACTCCCGCCGGCAGTTCCTCAAACGCCTTCCCCATCATCCTTTCTGGCCGGAAGGCCAGCGGCTCCTGGAATACAGTGGGATCCCTGTTCACACCTGCGAGCACGACGATCATCGCCTGGTTGTGCGCGACCTGGTACTTGCCTCCGCCAAGCAGCACAGGCGCCTTACTATTGCTTGGTATAGGTTCAATATTGAACCCAGGTGCCGCGAATGACAGGCGCAGGGACTCGCGCACGATCCCCTCGACGTACATGAGCTGCGACAGGTGCTCATGTTTGAACCCCTCAGGCGTACCGATGACCGCGTCCAGCTCCTCGCGCGCCTTAACGATGACCCCCGGGTTCTTGGTTAGCAGGTAGATCGCGCTGGCCAGCAGCGCGGGCGCCGTACTGCTCCCGATCGGCATCGACACGATCTCGTCGATGACCTGCGAGTCCGCGAGTGCCTTCCCCGTCTCCGGGTCCTTGGCCCCCATCATCGCGGCGAGCAGGTCCGCGCGGTCTGTCGGGTTGGCTTTGCGGTAGTCTACTAGGTCTTGTGCATACGCGCGCATCGTGTTCGTCGCGGACTTGAACTTGCCGCCGTAGATCCAATTCATGAATTTCAGGCGCGTAGGTCGCAGCATGGCTTCCGAGGTTGAGTCCTCCATGCCTTTTAGCATCGGGTGTTCGGGCCCGTAGAGGCAGTTCAGTTTCTTGCCGAACATCGTGAGGGTCGTGGCTTCGAGGTTCAGCCTATTTAGCTCGTTGATGGGACTTATTTCGTTCTTAGCACCAAATCCCTTCCATTTGGTCGCAAGCTCGGAGGCGCAGTCCCTCATCTCGGTGAAATGGGTTTCCAAAGAGCTAGGGCTGAGCCTCGGCGCGAGGATGCGGTGCGCGATGCCCCAGCTCGATTCGTTGTCGAAGGCTGTGAATAGGGCGTCGTGGACCGCGTACCGGATCTCGACGATCGGACCTCCGACGTACTTTCGGAATCGTTTCTCGTCGCATATCTCCTCTGCTAACGCGGCGCCGGCTACGAATACGACGGTTGCGCCTAACACTTTGATCTGGAATATCTCCCCGTACTTCTCAGCGAGTTTCCGCAGTGATTCCCACGTATTGGCCGTGTTGATGTCGAAGACGTTTCCTAGCAAGGGTATACCGGGAGGCTGCGGGATCGGATGAGACATGGTGTCTTGTTGTTAAAGGGTTTGAAATGAAAGAGAAAACGAGTGAATCGTATGGCTCATCAGAGCCATTGGGCCATAGGCCCAGAGTCCATTAATAATAAGAGGACTCGGAGTTGTGATGTTTCAGGTCACACCGCAACTGCATTTATTTGGTGTACGTCTTCTACGTCACATGTATCAGTACGACGCCGTCTTGACTGTGTCCCTTTAGACAACTCATCGTGCAGCGGATAGGTACTCAGCAAGTATGCTGAGCAACGAGACACAACAGCACAATAGTGCTAGCCAAGCTCGAAATTAGCGAAATCACCGCGACGGTACTCGTTCAATTCGATCTACTGCTACTACCTGACTGGTCAGTTGCGGAGTTCCGTCAAGCTTCAAAATGCTCGGATACCGTACGGTATCACTCCCGATTTGCTAGACGATATCGTGAATTTCCTTTTCCTTTTCCTTTTTCTTCTCTATACGTCGAATTTCTTTTTCGATATGCTATGTGGGGTACGTAATATTGAGTCGACTTGGGAAGGGAATCCGCGCTGTGGCGTGCGCGAGGCATGCCGATCGTGAGGGGGGTTATGTACACCGTCGGATAGAGCTTCTATGTCGTGCCTGTAACCAACACTTCCAGTGAATTAGTGGTCGGCGAGAGTAGGCCTATTACAAGCTGTATATTTCAATTCTTACACGGAGCTGGCGTCGTATCGTTCTACAGCGTCGCATTTGACCTGAGGCAGCTTTCGGAATACTCTCTTTTCCCTACCTACCTTCAGTGCTATCGTTCTTAGGCATAAACCGGCGCATGGAAGACAGGTACAAATGCAAATGAATGTGGAATTTTTTGATAATAATTACTTGATTTCGACAATGAGTGTTCCCGGACACAGCTACCTAATCTTCGAAAAATGCTCGTTCAACACCATACAACAAACAATAACGTTCGTCTGGTCAATAAAATGATTGTTTCAATCTGACTATTCCTATGATGACATGATATTACTCGCCTATTATTTAGTCGCGCTGCTCTCTTTTTCTTCGCGCCGTCGTTCCGCTTCGCGCCGGTCTTCATCTTGCCGCCTATTCGATTCGCGCTTCCTCTCCGCGTCGTAGTTTTTGGAATTTGAACATGTCCACTGTTCGCAATCAAAAACGATCTCCCCAGTGTCTTTGTTGCAGGTACAAGCATTAACGAGTTCAATCTCCTGCGCCACAGCCATTGAGAACTCTTGATAGATAGGTGCTGACTTAACTGCAGATAATGAGATAAAATATCACTACAGAAGCCTGTTATGGATGACTGACGTAAGTGTGCAAGCACTCACAGAATAGTATCCGAAGGAGTTCAACTCTTCAAGTTGAGGATATCAGAACTCAATTTTCTAGGAGTATTATTCGAAGAGTATGGAGTGAAGTTTGGGTATTTTCTGTAGTCCGGTCTGATTAGATCGACCTATTGCCCCTCATGGCCCAAATAGGGGGAATAGGCGTTTATACAGAATGGCTTAGGTGGCTACCTACGGTTACCGAGAAGACTGCTCGTACTGACGTGGAATAACGTACATCGCTCATTGCTACCCCATCGATATTCAACAGCAATATTAGCCAACCGTATGAAGCCACCTTGATTTAGGGGGTTGGTTTGCATATAAATGGCACTCACTATTCGTTGCCTTGTTATGGCAGTTACCTGATGAGGCAAGATACCGAAATCCAGCCGCAGGGTCGAATCTTGTCATCTAAGGATATAAGCGGCAACCTCACCTTGGCAGAAGGAGCGTCTACTCGGGCGTAAGTCTTTTATTCGGGATTAGATTATGGTTCCATCGACGAATTGCACTTTAAAACCGAGCAACCCATCCGTAGAAACGCTGTAGACTTTAGGCCATGTTCTGCATGGGCGAGACTGCCAAATTCTCAATTAATGACTCAGGTTCTTATAATCCAATTCGCTATTTAGTAGATAAACTACACATCGAGGTCTCACGACATCATATCTTGTGTTACTACTAACAAGGCAGCCAAAGAGCTGTCCGCATTGAGCGATGATAACATATACATTAAAAGCAGAATGGGTGGATGCATATCATAGAGGCTGCAATAGATTCATGTAGTGTGGCTTAACGGAACCAAAGCCCCCAATATGTCGGCCACTGCGAAGCATTTCCTTCGGGACTCTCATATAGTCGCCAAAAGCCACGCCTTTGGAGGCCAGAAACCAATAGTCAGGCTACCCTCATCCCCTCTCCTCTATCATATAGTTTCTATCCGGATATGTTGATTCGATACACTTTACTACGCATATCTGGGTTGAGTTCCGACATTAAGCAGATATGGCGACTAATCTAACGGCGCTCCTCGAAGGGCCATCGGCACCACCCCCTCCCGGAGTCATTCCTCAGCTGGATAATCCACCTGACCACAAAACTGTGGGCAAAGTTTTGCCTGCAATCTCCATAGCTCTAGTAACACCAATAGTTGCCATGTCCATATATAGCAGGATTTTCATACTTCACAAATTCGGTGCCGCGGATTGTAAGTATCTCACGTCTAGCTTGTTGTCGATTTGGAAATTGTTTGTATGCTAATGGACATAACTACCTACCTAATAGACACAATGCTCTTCGCCTTTGTAGGATACCAATGATCTGCCTCTCACGCTCCCCCAACTAAACCTACCTAGGCAACCTTCATTGGATTTTCCGCAGTCTGCGTTTTAGCTGCTCAAATTGCGCCAGGGGTACATATATGGGATGTTCGCCTGGAACATCTAGGCCAATATCTCTATGTTAGTCATTTGACTCTTGACAATAGACGCTTGGTATGTAGACTAAGTATTGACTTGGTAATAGTATGTTCGAGTCGGTTGCATACTATATGCACCGACCATGTTAATGATTAAGGGGTCGATTCTATGGCGATTCATCCAGGTCTTCATGCCGAACAAACAACCTCGTGCCCTCTATTGGACAATAATCTTCGTCATTGCTGTCAATACTATAGCTTACCTAGTGCTTTTAATGCTAGAGATTTGGTCATGCAAACCAATAAGAAAGTCGTGGGATCCTCTCGTCACTGATGGCTATTGTCTTGATACTTTGGCTCTGAATGTTGGCGCCGGCTGTGTCAATATAGTATCGGATACTGTTATTTTCCTTCTACCACAAATTATCATCTGGCGTCTCAAAATGCGCCTCAGACAAAAGGCGGTCCTTTCAACAGTATTTTGCATTGCCATCCTGTGAGTTTTGTACCTGACAACACAAGCTTTACTTTACCTCTAGTCGCATAGGCTAGGCTAACCACGATTTCTCAGAGTAATCGTAGCTGTCATCGTACGCCAGTATTATACCGTGATCCTTCTGAAATCAGACGACACAACTTTGTATACCTGGTACATGGGAATTTGGGCTCTGGTTGAAATAGACTTTGGGATACTTTTTGCGTGCGTGCCATGTGCGGCGGCTATCTTCCGCACCATGAACTGTTGGAAATGGATTACCTTCTTCAGAGGACTGAAATCCTGGAGAACAATGACTGGCGATGGGCGAGAAGAATCTGGCTATGCAATGGAGGATCGCCGATACATTTACAATGTTCATTCAAGCATCCAGAGCGAGGCACAAACTCGATCGTACGGGCTGGCTCAATTTCATACTATGGCTTCAGTTGACGACATCGAGTCGGCTAGAAATTCGAGAGTTAGCTTCTGTGCTTGAAATGTAGGGAATGAGATGTAGTTTCGTTGACTGGGGGGACGGTAGGATTAGTCTGTTTTCTATAGAATAAGATGAACTGAGTTTACCTCTGATATCAACCCCCCTGTAATTACGGTGAATTGAGGGGCTTAGATGCGTTAAATTTATAGGCGCTTTAACGTCTACGGGCATTTTTATAGTGGATGATTTGGAACTAATTAAAATGTAGGATTGGTAAGCAACAGCCCGGTAACGGTCAAAACCAAGACTTATAATTACCTATATATGGAGAGCGACCAATCTGATGAAATTCAGTGAAACGGCTTTGAATAATCTGGAGCTAGGATTTGTACCGTTATTGAGCCTTTTCTCTATTGTTGCCGAGCCGTTGCTGAGCTGTTGCTGAACCGTTGATGGAAAACGCTTGGTCCCTTATATTTTTAGGGGGCTTAGCGGTAAAAATACCTAGAGGGAAAAATTAGGTAATATTCGACGACTACCCAACACTACTCTAAGGTGTCGCTTTCATTGTCTACCATTTTTGTAATATAGGTATTTATTGAAAGGTCTAGATAAATATATGATATAGGTACGCTGACTACCTATGTAGAATCTGAATACAGTTCTTCACAAATCTGATGTCGTCGCTGCTCTCAAGTGACTATTTGCTGTTTCTGCCACATCAAGAGTCCAGATGGTATTTGCCCAGCAGCCAATCCGGCTAAAATTTTCATTTGCAGATTGTAACCGTCTGCAAATACAGATCGGATCTCACCCTGGAGATTGCCTGGAAACGTACTGACAGAAGCTGGAGACGTGAGAAGATCATCGACTTGGCTGGCAGGTAATATGTCATCCAGTTCACCCTTGACGAGGCTGTTGAAAGCGGTCGTTACGATGGCAAGGCCAAGACACCCTCCGAGGATCCTATATTGAGCAACAGAGCCCATGGCAACAGCTGCCGGAAGATGTGGTCAGAGTTTGGATTTCAATGGGCTGGGTTCAATCAGATGTATACATACATTTGTCTCGTTGCTGAACGCAAAACGGAGTGAGTAGGATAAGCATTGAGATGTTAATGCCACACCCAAACCCTGCAATGACTTGGTAACCATATTGAGACGCTGGTACGGAGTGTGAGAAGGGCAGAGTGGAAAGCAATGCAAACCCTATGACCTGGAGCACTGCAGCAAAGATAATCATATAGACAGGAGGTATCTTGGCACCATTGGCTAGACTGCTACTTATGACAGATCCAACTGGGGCAGCTAAAGAGAAAGGGATTACACGAACCCCAGCATCAATTGGGGACAGTGCATTGGTTACTTGGAGCCGTTGAGGAAGTTGGAACATTGCGGAAATCCATGGCGCACCAAGAAATATTGAACACCTGTGGTAAGCAAATTTCAAAATTTTAGAATATATAAAATTGGGTGAAGAAGTGATGAACTGGAATCTTTCACTCACAGTAATATGCCCACAAATACGCGACTCTGGGCGAAACGCCAAGGGAATACCGGCTCTTGAGATTTTCCCTGGATAGTAATATGCCGTTCCCAAAGAAGAAAAGTGATCCAACTGAGTCCAGCTATGACAAGGAGAGTAATGACCTATTAGATATGGTGTTAATAGGGCATTCGATTCGAAGTATCTTCATACAAATATTCCCACGGGGCTAGAGAGTAAACTGACATAGGCAGATCTCCACTCAAACAAGCCTCCGGCTTCTTCCAATACCGCTACTAAGAGCACGTTCGTGATAAGAAGCAAACCCGTTCCGAGGAAGTCTAATCGTTGAAGCGATTCTTGGGAGAAGATTCCTTTGGAATTCGGCCTATCCTGCCGCGCTCTATGATGATAAGGAAATCCAGTCGGCATACTGAGAATGAGAACCAACACGGCTAGAGCCGCAGGGGGTACACTGAAGTAGGGTTATTGTTAGCTCTTGTGAAGAAGAGGTTAAGTTGTATTAAACGTACTTGAGCAGGAATATCCATCTCCACGTCGATTTCTGAGTAATCGCACCACCAATGATAGGACCTACGCATAATGAAATTGCGTATACAATGGATATATTGCTGCTATATTTTGCGTATTTATGCGAAGGCACAAGATCAAGAACGATCAGGGTGCATAATGCGTAATCACCGGACCCCCCAATTCCCTGAAGAGCTCTGAAGATAATGCTGCGAATAGTGTGAACGGCTGCGTTGAGGAAACCTGGAACCATAATACTAACAGTTGATCCATTGTCTGCGCTGCTCCACAGGCCCCTGAAAATATGGCGAACGTGAGTGTTGTTATAAGGAGTAAAGACTTTCGGCCAAACACATCACTCATCTTGGCGAATATGATGATGAATCCTGCAGGTATAGTGAGTGGTCCGATTAGAGTAAAGATGTTGGGGCGAGCTTACCAGCGTAGCCCAGTAGATACGACGATGATACCCAGCTCGCTTTCTTAAAGCCTCCAAGGTCATCCGAGATTCCAACGAGCGCAGTCGTAACAACGGGAATCTCAAGATTCGACAGAAACATGGCCATGCAAATACTAATAATAGTAAGTGAGATTTTATTCAATTAAACCAAAAGGTAGAAAGAGCATCTTGATATTACATACGCTGCGGTTATCAGTCGGAGCCTCATGCCCTGAAGATAGTCCTGCTTGCTCTCATACTCGGCGCTTGTCGCTAAGACATCTTCCCGCAGAGGCGATCCCTGGCTAGCCGAGGAATCGTCGCCGGCTTGATTTGCCCCCGATGATAGATCTTCTGCCATGATAACCTGACTCGAATGGAAAAGAAAACGATGTTCTAATATAATATATACGAAAAATGCGATGTGAATCAATCGCAAATCCGTTTATGGGGTCTTCGCTTCGAATGGATGAAGTTTTTCTAGATGCCCGAAGCCGTAATGGCAAGTGGCCAACAAGGGAAAAGTAGGATCGTCAGTATATGCACTCGTAAGATACTGTATCTTATAAATCACATATTTAAGTTGGCTGGATTGGTAAGCCAACGTTGTTGGTAATATGACACAGTCCTTTGTATGCCATCCCTTGCATCTTGATTATCTCCTCATTTTAGTATTTAACTCGAGGAGATTTTGCGACGTCACCCAAAGGTTGCTTCTTTAGCCACCATTGAAGTTTGATTCTCGACTTTAACTTTATAGGATCTAACTTGCTGGCTTCCCTTGTCCTCGAAAATGGCATCTAAGCTAACCCTCGATGGCGGCATCGCCCTAGTGACTGGGGTAAGCTAACAGCTACCATACTCCGTTTTTGGTGACATTCTGCTAACAATGCCGTAAAGGCCGCAGCTGGCATTGGAAAAGAAACTGCGTTAGCGTTTGCAGAAGCCGGCGCTAAAGGTGTTGTTTTCGCCGACATCGATCACGAAGGCGCTCAGGCGGCTGCCGAGGAGAGCAAGAGATATGCTAGGCATGCCGAATATCGAGCGCTCGCCATCAAGGTCGACATTGCCGACAACGAGGCCGTGCAAAGCCTTGTCACATCAACAGTGAAGGAGTTCGGACGCGTTGACTATGCCGTCAATAGCGCTGGGGTATGGAAGTCCGATCTCCCATATTCTATTTGCAAATTAGAATGGAGTCGCTGACGAGCGTTGTCGACTAGATTGATCTGGAGCTCTATGGGTCTTTTACGCCCACCCTAGATCTGGATGTTTTTTCTAAGATGAATAACATCAACATCACAGGAGCTGTGATGTTTGTTCGCGCAGTTACCGCAGCCATGGCCAAACAAGAGCCTCTCATGTTTCCAGGTACCAGCCGTCACGGCTCGCGTAGCCTTGGAAGGGGTTCGGTCGTGCTTCTAGGTTCCACGTCCTCCTTCGTTGGTGTTCCGGGAATGTTCTCTTATAATACAGCTAAGCATGCTATTATTGGCATCATGAAATCTGCTGGTAGGTGTCGGCTTATCCTAAGAATATATTCCCAAAACGGTTGCTGACAATGCCTTATATATAGCTGTCGATAGTTTAGTCTTGCAGAGTGGTATCCGCGTAAACGCTGTTTGTCCCGCTTGGGTAGACACGCCCATGGTGCGGAATGCCGCCAAAGAGAATCCGATGATCCAGCAAGCTATTGAAACCATCACACCCCTGAAGCGGGCTGCCGCCGTTGATGAAGTAGCCGACTATATTGTCTTCCTGTCAAGCCCTTCTGGTAGTTTTATCAACGGCACTGCCCTACCTATTGACGCAGGACTCACCTTACCTGCACCTTCTGCTCGAGGAGCATCACTAACAAAGTAGCATGGGGATTTCTGGTGTTTTCGAGACGTAAGTTAGTGTCTGACAATGTCTGAGTCGAGAAAGATAAACCCCACCTCTGAGCGAAGTGATAGTATTCGTAGAAGGATAGTAAAGGAATAACATTGCATGTGGCATTTGAATGTCCATCCACTATTGTTACCAATCACGTGTGTATGTTGTTCATCGTCAGTGGTAGTACTTAAGTACCTAAGGTATGATGTCACATGTTTGCTAAATGGTATCGTACATAGTGCTGTCAGTCTGTTAATCAGGTGATAAGCACTCGTCACCTACCAAAGTACCCAAGGCTTATATATCCCAATACTGTGGGGGACTTCCATCGGCGCATCCTAACATCTTGACCTTACCATTCGGTTGGTCTTGGTGTGTGTTTGCACAGACACCTTCTCGTTCCTGTCTGACAACTGCTCTGAAACGGGTGGTTTAGGGTTCGAGTCCCAACGAGTGCATATACCTTGGGTCCTTGAAAAGGGATAGGCAAAGAAATACCCAATAGCGGGGGCGCAGTAGCTAGGAGCCGATCAACAGATCCTAGACCGGGCCTATTAGAAGTTGGTGATTCAACTTTTTGATGTTTTCATTTGAGCACCTTGGTTGCTGGTATCGCGATGCTTCACTGACCAATCATCTTACACGGTTACATCAACCCCTTTCTTAGACAGGACATTACGAAATCAATCATCATTTTTCGCCTTACAATTGCAATTTTTTCATAGAACCTGGTCATTTCATTATTCATAATTAATAATTCATCGAATTTCTCAACACTCGGCAAGAGGGAACTGTCACAATCCAACAATCAAAACCCAACATAAAGACCCCAGGATGGAACAACAACGGAAAAACTCTGAAGAATTAATCCGTAAAAGAACTCCAATCAAGATCAATTGATCCATGTGATCTTTATGATCGCAACCAGATCAGCCAGATCAACCAGATCAATTGATCAGTACGATCTTTATGATCGCAACCAGATCAGCCAGATCAACCAGATCAATCAAACCATGACAATGAAGTAAGAAGGAGAAATATCTATATAAACATGGCAGGCTCCTATGTATCTAGTCATTCATTTAGCTCTCCAGCTATCAATCTAAGTCTATTACTTCAACCGCATCGAACTAATAGGGAGAGGACTCCAAGCCTCTCTTACGAACAGACTTAACATTGATCCGATCTCTACGAGTACTGCTAACAAACAAGGAAACCCACGAAGCACCCGTATACCTGAGTACCTAGGTATAGGTTCGTAACAGGAACACGTTTTGCTATGTAATCGAATTGAATTCATGGGCTCAAATCCTATTTTTGCCTGAAGCCCTCCATGCATGTATGCTACACCTATGCTAAAGCAATTCAATACCTCGATGACAAAATTGTCAGAGCTAACTACCTATTCGAAGAAAAAAGACCTAATACCCAAGCGCCCCGTCCCGAAACCCCTTAAACAAATTTTGGTTAAAATAGACGCCACTGGACATAGAATATCAAGTACAGCACAATGCAAGCCAGCAGTATCATCTCAAGGATCTGCGCGCCAACATTCATCATCTGGCGCCTGTTCCTCCTCCGCGAGCGGGTGACAAAATCCCTATTATCATTCACATTCGGGAACGGGACATCCTTCGGTACGTCCTCGCCAAGGAACTTGCACAACGGCTCCCAGCCATCTGTGACACGATACTCAAGCAGTTTGCCCTCCGGCACCATCTTCTTCACCTCCTCATAATGGCGTAAGAAAACCGCCTTCCCGCGATTCGGGAAATCGCCCTCGAAAAAGGTGTCGAAGAACTTCTTCAGCATGGGATAGTACATGCCGGCGGCCCAGCTAAAGTGCGACAGGAAGCGTAACTCGGGGTCTGTGGCGCGCCAGTAGACCGTGCGCATCGTGCTCGCGTGCCAGGAGTCGACGTCGCGGCCGGTGAGGACCACTTTGGCTTCCGGGTACGCTTCGATCAGCTCTTTTGCGAAGGCGCAGGCGGGCCAGTCGCACACTGCTTGCGCGTTACCGAGGAGCTTGTCCCAGTCTTTGCGCGTGAAGGGCTCGCCGACGCCGTCGTATTTTGCGCGGAGTGCGTCCATCCAGAGCAGGGCGTCGGGCGGGTTCTCGATTGAGCAGCTCATCATGTGGTAGGTGTCGACGTAGCCGAGTTGCTTCATCGCTGCTCTCATGGCTGTGGGGTGGTGATTAGTATTATAATGACTAATGCTCACCGCTTGAGAAGAAAGAGAAGGAAAGGGGAGAGACGAATGGCAAAGGGAGAACTTACATGTTGTCCCCGTTCGCCCGCAGCCGAGTAAGAGAACCTTCATGGGGACTGTTCGGGTACATTGCCGCCTGTCAATGTCTGTGTCGGCGGTGAAGATGTCCGTGATGGGCTTGGACTTGTATTTCGAAGCGTAAGCCATTATGTCGAGGTTTTTTTCTTCTCGATTCTAATACTGATACAGTGAAATTGGACAGTCTCAGAGGGTATATGGCTGGAAATGTTCAACGACAGGTATTATACAAAGGGGTATCTTGAAGGAAATATCTAGCACTTCCGGTAATAGGAGAGTCAAGAGAGAGGTAGTGTACAGGAATAGGAAGGTCTGAAGCGCTGAGGGTAAATATTCTATGTCACATGGGAAACTTCAACGAAAAGCCTCAGCCTTCTATACATATTAAGAGCTGCTCGTCTCCGCAGTCGCTCCTTTTCACTGTAGATCTATGTATGGAACAGGATTTTAGACCCCTGACATACATTAGCGAAGGTAGATTCTATACCTCGCCTACCCGCCTTACCTAGGTACGTAAGAACTACGAGTACGTTGCAAGAGGGTCCAGTTAAAATGTCCAATATGTTTCGATAGGTCTCTCCAGCACATTGCTTAATAAAAGACTACGTACGTGCATGACATTGTCGACTCCAATTAGAGTCAGGGCAGCCCTATCTGGCAGTGATTGGATTGCAAAGCCACATTGTAACGGGGATACTTGGTACCTAGGTTATGTGTTAGTGTCATTCCCGGAGTGATGATGGTTTTATCAGATCTAAATTTGCGTACTAAGCTCCGAGCGGCTGGTTCGGGAGACCCATACTTTCGACTCTAGTCTATACCGGGCTGAAACTCCACATCGAGCACCATGACGCGGCAAGCCCAATGAAATCTCGTTTTCCCATAGCTGTTTTGATGACGAGGACGCCACTTGAATCGTGAAAAAGATTAACCTAGGGTCTGACTGCTGTATGAGCCATGCGACAGATCGAGAATCGCTTGATGAGTTGAGATTTTGAAACCAGGGATGAAGGACGCGTAACCGTAATCGTCCCGGCTTAATCCCGCGATGGGCTCGGATTATTGGTGGAGGACTCTGTTACGATGGGGGTTATGGGGGCTCGTAATGGGGGTCTCGGAATTAATAGCGTCTTTAGACGTTTCATTTTGGGAAACTAGAGCGCTTATACTGGAAACCATTCCACGATGCAATCTAGTCATCCGATAGTGAGAAGAGTTGCTACCGACATGAGTTGAATTTTCATAACTAGAAACTAGCAGTAGTTCTATAGACTAATATTATTAAGCCAAATTTTTCAATAAGCTATAATGGTCTTTGTAGAGTGAGTTAGTTGAAGAGGATAGAAAGCCCGAAATGGCTTACGCGTACTGTTGCAATCCCAGTTGGATGTGCCGACATCCAAATTTTGTGCGAGATAACGATGCTACGCCTAACATTTCCTAGTGAAAGCACACAGCATCTTGAGAAATTTGCCAAAAAACAACTGTGGAGGCCTCTTCCGATAGTTAGTAATGAGTCGAAGTCGAAAAAGAGTTGGAAATTGAAACAATCGCAATTCAATTACAACATCGAATCCGTCGATTGCAACATCGGACTGAATAGATCCACCGCTTAAGCTTCTAGTGTCTTGGCGATTCGAAACAATTTGGCGAATGTAAACAAGTGATAGGGATTGAAATTAAAGGCGCCGAGGTCCAATTTCGACTTCTGGCCCGAATACTGGTTTTTCAGAAGATGCGCTCGATGAGTAAGTGATCGCAAGTTAGCATCTCAAGGAATGGTGAGCAATGAGCATGTAAGACAAGCCACGCAATGTCCCCGAAATGAATAGGATGACTTCTCAAGCCAATATGTTATGCTCACGAGAGAAAGTCTTGGCAGAATTGCTGCACATGTTGTGCTTGTTGACTCCTGAGGCTGTAAAAATGAGTGATTATTCAACAAATCCCCCCATGCCAAGTAGCACGCTGCAGTATGCACTCACTATGCACTCTATCATCAATTCGGAAGGCACTAAGACTCGAATGGTGATGACTTCAAAAACATAGTAAATTCAAATGGTAGTCTAGTTCTAATCTTAACTAGCCTCAGTAGAAACTCGCTGGTATGCTCTCCGCCGGGTATCCCATGCCGTTATTCCCATCCGTAAAAGCACTCCTATAACCAAAAATCCACCGCATGCCATCGCAATCTGCGCTATCCAGACTTCGTCGTCTGTGAAGTTGAACCCGTATGTGTATTGAAGCTGCGTCGGGTCAATCGCCGGTCGTTGCGGGTCTAGGGGTGAGATTGGGTCCGGACTCACCTCGTCCTTTATGGCCTGTACGTCGAGCGGCTCGCTGACACCTAGCATGTGTCCTTCTGAATGCACAGCAACCGCTCTCAAGTACGAAGGATACGATTTTCGTATCTCGAACGCCGTCTCGAAGCCCATCCTTCTTGTTCGGTTTAGCTCCGTCCACTCATCTTCCGTAGCATTGGAACTGTTGGACCCCTGGAGAATCCACTTCGACACTTCCGTTGCCCCGTTCCAGCTCACGAAGAAGCTCCAGCTTCTTGCGCTGTTTATTCGCAGCGCCGATGACGGAATCGTCTTCGGCCACCCGTGCCATTCGTACTTGTACACCCGATACGATTGCACCTCTGCCGATCCGAATCGGCTTTCCGGCCCGAAATGCGTGTCGCAGAGGACGTCGCCGTTGCTCGCGAACTCTGTGAAAGCCGCCGAGTTTCCGTACCCAAGAAGCACATTGCCATTGGAAAGCGACTGGAAAGATCCTTGCGAAATACCGTGGATCTTATGCGGATTGAAGTATTCCGTCACCACCTCTACCGTCATGTTTTGCTCGTTGATCTTCAGTTTCAGACCCCGGGTATCCGCAATATCGCGGTGAAGATCGTCCACTCCATTATCAAAGATGGTTATCGTGTCGTTTCCAGACCATCGCGCATCGTGCTGGTAGGCGAAGTTGGTCGCCGTTCCGTTCGACAAGTCTCGGAACATGTTCCTCTTCCCGCCAAGAATCCATATTACTTCACCGGTTGTGCCGTTGATGTATGTTAATGCGTGCATATAACGACTTGATGTAAGATAGTTGCCTCTAGCATCCTTGTCGATGCTGTTCATGTGGAAGAAGTCGTATGCGCGATCGCCCTCCCCGTCGCCGCCGATCTCTCTGTAGCCATCGGCTAAATTCCAGTGATCTAGCGCCCGCCATTGGAACACGGCGAGTCCTGATTCTAGGTCGATTTCCTGGATAAGACAATCCCATACCGGGCCGATATGGTTCTTTCCGACTTCGTTAAGATCCCGTTGGACGATTTCGTATACCGTAATCAGAGCGGTCCCTTCTTTAGTGATTCGAAAGTCGTGCAGATCGGCGTCTAAGCCATATGCTGCCCTGACTTCCTTGAATAAAGTGTATGTATTATCCAACTATTTTCTATTAGTGATTATGCCTTGCGACGGCGACGAGTTCGAATAGGTATCTTACCATGATAATAGTACCAGCGCCATGCCCGCCCACCGCGTCGTTCCCAGCCCAGAAGGTCAGGTAATTCTCACCCCTGTATTCTTGAACCATTAAATTATACAATTGCTGCCCGTTCCATTCGGAAGTCCATATTAAATCTCCATTGCTATCCAGAATAGTAGTCTGCGGTCTTCTCGTGGCGCCACCTCGGGGAGTTAGAAGGGTGTATAGAGAAGACTCGCATAGCTTGCTCGACTGCAACACGTCGAGCTTGGGCACCTCCAACTCGGCTGCCGACTTGAACACTGTTAAGGGATGTGCGCCATAAGCATCGTGTTCATAACCAAAATCGTAGGAGCCGTCGGTGGGTTTAGACGGTCTTCCGCTAGCAGCGCCAATGGCGACGAGAAAGAAGGCCCATGATGACCACATTGTAGAGTTGTGTTACCGCGCCTTACATCGACATCGAAAAGAAATTAACGAAAATACAGCAGTACAGAAATAGAAAAGGGGTTTCAAAAGAAGGTGTAAGACGATTTGATGAGCACCAGGATTGCTGGGGACATCCCACATAATGAACATTACGTTCATCATACAGCGATGCATCCCCTTCGACATAATTCTAAACCTCCAACTCCTATCGCTATGCATGCTACGTACAGCGATACGTACATTTGTCTGATCCCACCGACAGCCGAGGCCAATCATTTGACCGACTACTTTAGGATATTTTCCCTAAGCGTAACTGCGGTGGCTGTGAGTGGTGTTTCGAAACGGTGATTACGCTTCCCAGCACAGTCCCAGCCTGGTGTAGCATGGGTTTCGGAGCCGATTTGTGGTTCCTGATGCGCAGTTTGGAGTTGACGAGTCCCCACCGTGCTATTGGGATCCAAGCATTGCGTCGACACGCGGCCTGCTAAGATCTTTTACCAATCTAGGGCCGCGGCTCCACGCCCACCTTTTTCTCAACCACACATCCCGGCCAGATTCATAACTACCTATGAGGTGCAAATGACATATTCTGGGATCTAAGGGCGAGCCGCTGGTTGGCTGCTGCTGGTAGTCGCCTGCGCAACATGCGACTCTTACGCACTCTCCAGTCTCGAGATTTGATGCCGCGCAGTCGGCGATAACGCCGGAGGGTGCTGCGTAAGTAGCTTAACATTAAGTGGCGGAGACCTCGGAGTCTATCAAGCCTACCTTTTATTATTATTATTCCCTGAATACCTCCTTTGTGTAGTCATTTTAATATTACTATATTCATCCTCATGTTCTTCATGTTCTCGTCCGATGCTGTCGATAGTATTCTTTTCTAATCAGTGCGCGATCTGATTGTCTTCTCTTGTGTGTTATTCATTCCGTTCCACCTGTCAAGTTTCAAGTCCCTCTTTTGACATTATTATACCATCTCTATTGCCATTATCGTCGATTTTTGTTTCTCTTGGCGTGTATCATAGTAACCCTAGAAAGGTAACCATGGAGAAACGTCT
Organism: Annulohypoxylon stygium; assembly: GCA_003314315.1. Lineage (NCBI taxonomy): Eukaryota > Fungi > Ascomycota > Sordariomycetes > Xylariales > Hypoxylaceae > Annulohypoxylon > Annulohypoxylon stygium. Next base: position 10,636 of record QLPL01000007.1, on the reverse strand, counting down.
GGTTCAGATGCGGCACGCTAGAACAACATCAATAGACTTGGCAACTATGGAGAAGAGAGCCGCAGAAAGGTTACCGGCGCCGGGAGAGTTCGATATAGAGAGCGATAGTGTCAGCGATGCCGAGTCCTTAAAATCCAAGAACGGTTCGACGGAAGTAACATGGATGTCTCTTCCTAGAAAAGATCAATTAGCGATTCTATTCCTTTGCCGCCTAGTTGACTTTCTACAAGTCGCATCTTTACAGGCTTATGTCTTCTTCCAACTAAAGAGTCTTGACAACACACTCTCCGATGCCCAAGTCTCGAGCCAAGCTGGAATATTACAAGGTGCCTTCACCGGTGCGCAGGTCTTGACTGCATTCCTTTGGGGTAAAGCCGCAGATGCTAGCTGGTGTGGTCGCAAACGAGTTCTCCTCATTGGACTTCTTGGAACAGCGATATCGTGTTTGGGCTATGGATTTGCGACCAGCTTCGCATGGGCCGTATTCTTTCGCGCTATGGGGGGTGGCATCAATGGTACCGTTGGGATAATGTAAGTTGAATATTTCGAATACCCCTTCGATGACGCATCATCTAACATCATTTAGACGGACCATGATTGCAGAGATCACAGTGGAAAGGAAGTATCAGTCGCGAGCGTTTCTCATCCTTCCTATTAGCTTTAGTGTAGCCAATACGTTGGGTCCATGTAAGGTTTTCGCACTACCAACGTCGTCGCATTAGATCTAACCGTTCATTAGTAATGGGAGGTCTGCTAGCAGATACCTCAAGGAGTCTCCCAGGTATTTTCGGCGAGGGGGCTTGTTTTGGATTCAGTTGGATCCAGAAGTACCCCTACGCGCTACCAAGCGTTCTAAACGCCATTACCCTAACCATCACCACTCTAATCGTCTTTTTCGCCCTCGAGGAAACATCAAGTAAGAGGAAGGGCAAAGAAGATGTTGGACTGCGTATTACTTCCCAAATTAAGGGATATTTCTTCGGAAAGCCCATTCAAGAGTACGGGTTTTTCAAACTTCAGCCCTTGGATTCCCCCGACTCTTTATCGGAGCCCAAAGACAGCGACGAAGATTCGTTTACCCCAATCAAACACCAACACAAACGAGACGGTCGAACGCTACCATTCAGCCGTGTATGGACACGAAATGTTATTTTCACTCTCATCACCGAAGCCTTCTACGATTTCCAGCTCGGTGCTTTCACCAACTTATGGACTCTCTTTTTATCTACACCTCGCTCTTCATTAGAGGACGCGGCATCTCGATCACTCCCGTGGGCTTTCACCGGCGGTCTTGGCATGCCCGCCGCGACAGTCGGTCTCGCAACATCCATCCTAGGAATCTTAGGAATGGCTCTTCAAATTTTTCTTTACCCCCCTGTACACGCTCGTCTCGGAACTCTCCGTGGATTCCGATGGTTTCTACTCTTGTTTCCCGTGGCGTATTTCTTGGCGCCGTATCTCGCAGTCCTCCCTTCATCTACCGAGTCACCGGCGCCTGCGTCTGGGCCCGTCGTTTGGCTTTACATGACTTTGGTCCAATTACTCCAAGTCATGGCACGCACCATCACGTTGCCCGCTAGCATCATTTTGCTGAATAACTGCAGCCCACACCCGAGTGTTCTAGGTCTTGTCCATGGTCTTGGCCAGAGCGTGTCGGCCGGCTTCCGGACAGTGGGACCTGTTGTTGGCGGGTGGTGGTATGGCGAAGGCTTGGAGATGGGAATGGTTGGCGCAAGTTGGTGGGCCGTCGCTCTGGTATCCGCTCTAGGATGTGGGTCGGCAATGTTTATTTATGAAGGCAGCGGTCATGAGATCCTTCTTGAAGGTGAAGAAGATGAGAAGCTTTTGGGATAAGGGGGCGGATAGGATACGGCAGGTTTTTTTCATTCATGGAATTATTCAAGGAAGGCATATACCCTGGCCGGGGACCTCATAAGAGGCAGGATTCACTATGTTCTATTAGCATAAGCATTGGCATTAGCATACGAGACACTTAACACTGGATTACTTTGTCTATTGGACGAAACGTCTGATGTAGTCCGTGATGATTCCACCTCGGCCTGTAAACGCGCTGCTCCACATAACAAGCCTCGCCGCTGGTTTCATTGTCCTTGGCATCCCAAAGACGTGATTGATGACGCTAGAGATGAATTTCCCAATTAGTGCTTATTCGTGGATGGGATTGGAGCGCATCTCGAGAGAGACCAGGTTCTCCGCAATGCCCCGTTCGTATAAGCCGAATCGAGCAGTGTGGATCCAGGAACAGCGTCTCCAAACCGGGTTACTGTAGCATCACCACGGACGTTGCCGCCATAATTACTCCAATTTCTCCGTCCACTGAACGACAATTGGAGTCTTGGAGATCTTGTGATGGAATCCACTCCTGTGTCCACATCTTGCCGAAGATGCCTATTTATTCAGCTCTCAAGAATGCTATTGGGCATGTAGATTTTCCTGTTAAGCTCATGCAAGATAGACAAGAATAAACCGACTCTCGAAATGCGTTCATTCTCTGTGCTGCTTGCTACGGCTCTCGCTGGGGTCGCAATTGCGAGTCCCACGCCCCGCGCGACCGAATTCGTCGGATATCTTGTCTCGACTTTCAGCGATGCTATTCCGAGGGTTCAGTTCCACCTCTCGGAAGGAAACAGTGCAACATCTTTCAGCTTTTTGAATGGTGGAAATCCTGTTTTGACTTCGACGGTCGGGTCGAAGGCTGTGCGAGACATCTTCCTCACTACAAACTCCGCTCGATCCGAGTGGTTTCTTCTTGCCACTGGTGCGTTTGAAAATCATCTCATTTGGTATTCAATCTGGCATGCGCTAATTACCGAGTAGATCTTGATGTCGAAGCGTCTGGATTCTCGTGGGACGTAGCCACGCGACAGGGCAGCCGTGGCCTCGTCATTTGGAAATCGACTGATTTAGTCAATTGGTCCGAGTCTTCCCTAGTGACGTGAGTAGGATCCTTTCGCAAAGAAAACTTGCATGATTGCTGATAGGAATAACCCCAATAGCGTGGAAGCGGATACTGCAGGTATGGCCTGGGCACCCTCCGCCGTGTGGGATGACGAAACGTCGCAATACTACGTATTCTGGTCATCGCGCATATACGCGGAGTCAGACACTGCGCACACTGGCAGCGCGACTCTAGACAAGATCCGATATGCGACTACCAAGGACTTCACGACCTTCAGTGCGCCTCAAGATTACCTAGCAATCCCTGGCGTACCAATCATCGACCAAGAGTTCCAGTATCTCGGGAGCCCAGGCAACTTCGCGCGCTTCTATAAGAACGAGTCGACGCAACAGATCGTTGAGGATATCACCACGGAAGGTCTCTTCGGTACATGGACTAATATCGGATACGCGACGACAGATATACCGCGCGAGGGACCGGCAAGCTTCGCTGATAATGTGACACCTGGATTATACCATTTGCTCGCGGACGATTACACCGAGTACATACCGTACCAGTCGACGAACATTCGCGGTGGGGGATACACAGCGTCGAGCACGAATGGGTTTCCTTCGGGCTTGAAGCATGGCAGCGTGACTCCGTTGACACAGGATGAGTATGATGCGCTTGCCGCAGCGTATCCTGCATAGAGGATGTGTAATGAATTGGATTCGTACTTACACTATTGGAAGAAAGTGAGCTGAACGAGCTGGAAATAATGTTGTATTAGGCAAAAAGATATTAAATACCCCTCACAGTGCGGGCAGTACTTTCCTCGCAAGTAAACTCCGTACCTCTACCAGTGCTCGTAGCTTGTGTAACCAATTTTCACCGTGATTACCCGGTTTGATAATTGGAAGTGCGGATGTTAGAATTCGGCGTAGCCCCTTCCTCTACTGGGACGGCGGGCGAATTGACCATAAACCGCCAACCCGCCAAAACACTGTGTAAGTGGCGTTTTAACTGTATTAGCACTGTATTTTGTACTAAGTCTCCCTATAATTCAGTGCTCTACAGGGCTTATTTCTCGATAATAGCTTGATAATAGCTTGATAAAGGGCTTGAATTTTGATCTTATAAAAATAAAAATTATATCATTCAATTCCTCATTAAAAGCGCTTTAAAACAATATAAGTTTAATTATACAAGGTATATTATATAAGGACGTAGAAGACGTTTTTGAAGCTGTTATTAAGCTGTTATCAAGTTATTATCAAGCTATTATCGGTATTGTTGAATAAAAGTGGACCTGCTAAGTTTTGATTGGCTGAAAATTAGATCGCTACAGCCCTCCCTATAATTACAGCTCTGTTAGACGCTAAGCCCCCTATAATTATAGGGGACTTAGTAAAAGAATACAGTGTTCATACAGTAAAAACGCCACTTACGCACTATTTTTTTATGGTTTTGGCGGGTTGGCGGTTTTATGCAATTTCGCGCACCGTAAGTGGACCTAAAAACAGTGCTTAATGTGCTGTTTTTACGGCATTTCAGCGTGGCTCCACACAAAAGCAAAAATTGGACATATACAAGTAATTTGATTTCGTCAAACCAGCCGGACATCAGGTGCCTTCCTTCTGCTTGCTACTCTGGGAGAGAAAGAAAAGCATCAATAGATAGCCTTTTTCACCCGCACCTGCCGTATTTGTATCAATTCTAAGGGATATCTGGCTCAGCATTACTTAACCGCCCATTAGATTGAAAATTTAAGATAGAGCCTCGCTGGCTCTTTACCTCGATACTGTTAGGGGACGATATATAGTGGAGCTCGAGAGCCTGCGGCTTCCTAGAAGCTGTAGCATATCTTGGCGTACTTTGGGTAGGAATGGATATCAATGCTTGCTCGGTAAGTACCCCGAAGATACAAAGCCTGTTGCCAATATATCTCTGATGAATTGTTTCCTAAGAGTTTCTAATGCCATGGATTACGATCTTTGACCTCCAGGGCTGATTCTTAACTTTTGGGTAGCTGTCGTGTCGCGCTACTTGTCTGCTCTAGCAATTTAATAAGGGGGCTTATATAAGCTAAAGTGCTTATCTAATCCTATATGATTGATTATTACATAAATATTTATTAAGCCCGTATATTACTAAGATATTACTAAGAGCTTGGACCTGACCTACATAGTAGTAGGCAAAGGCTGGATAGGTAGGGACTTACTTCACGAACCGTACCAGCCTTGATGAAAGCGTACTCAAACTTCGGCCTCCTTCATCAAATATGTTTAGGAAGCAATCATCACATTTTAAGACCGGAGATGTTTGGTACACGTTTGTGCCGAATGGAAATGGAAAGCCACCAGGTAACGATGTCAAATCAATCACTCGTCATTTTCTGGTTTCTCATATAGGCTAACTAATTATAAGCTATTATAATGGAAGAGGTCCGCGGTTCTAGAACTTATTCTTAATGCCGTAGGGTATCATGATGGTGTAATTACCTAGTGATGAAGAATTACTTGGAATAGGGGCTCAGGGGCCATACTGATTTTCTACTTACTAATCTTTATCAGAAAATATCTACAAAATCAAAATGAACCAGATTTCTTCAAGTTCGATGAAAGATGAGTAGGTATTGAGCAGGAGAAAAAGATGAGCTTAGTTAAAATGTTGCAACTGAGACGCGGTCGCGTAGTTGTAGGTAGGTAGGTACACGGTACCTAGGTACCTACCTCGTCACCACCACTGATATCAGCTTATCATCCATCGAAGAACATTTTTTATATATATCACAACTTGAATAAACTTTACCTTCTTTCTTTCCTTTTTTTTTCGTCGTGGCTCTTATTTCATCGCAACGCTCTTCGGTCTCCTCTCTCTTCTTTTTTTCAAACAAACAAACGACCAAGGCCATATCGTTGGCCGTTGTCCACGCCATCCCCCCCCTTTCGTTTTTTTGAAAGAGAGTACTTTCACGATGGAGGGCATTGCCGACACCCCCGGTAAGAATTCTGCGATTTTAACACTACCTAGAACTCATCCATCCATCTGATTGTGCCACGTTTACTAACATCTATCTCTAAAGACCGCAACAACGCCTACCAAGAGCAGCGCACGCCCGCCAGACAAGTTGGAGGAGGCGCCGTGCCAAATCAGACGGCGTATTAGCTGCCCCCGTCTGATTGGCACATGCGCAACCTCCGAGGGACGGCCCACGCCGCTCTCACTAACCCTGCGTTTGTGGCAAGACCGTCATTTTCGCCCTTGCCTCCCCTGTCGTTGCCCACGGTTGGTTTCGGCGTCGTCCCTCCTTCTGCGTCTCCCGCCGCCGCCGCTACTTCTGCTGCCCCCCTTCCGCAGTATGATGGTCTCCCCTCGCCGCCGCGCATCCAACGTCCCGCCGCTCCTCCGGCCGTTGTTCCGGTTCCCGCCGCTCCCGTCGTCCTTCCTCCTGCTTTCGCCGCCCCCGTCCCTGCCGCCAACAACGCCCCCGTCTTCGCCGTCCCACCGGCTCTACCCGCCGCTACGCGCGTGCCTTGCCCCGACTGTGGCAAGTCCTTTGCCACCGCCCGAACCCTTAGCTACCACCGCAAGACCATTCACATCGGCACTCATTGCCGATGGGGCCACTGCCACCAACACTTCTCCACCCCCGACCAGCTCGCCGCTCACCTCATGGAGCACCAGGAGCAGGCAGCCGCCGCGCTCGTTATGGCCGCGCTCGCTGTCGGCGACGTGCCCCGACAATTTGTGTGCGGTTTCCCCGGTTGCGGGCGTGAGATCAAAGACAAGAGCGAGTTGTCGCGCCACATCAGGATCCACAACAGCAACGCCGCCGGCATCTAGAGTAGGTAGTACCTACTCCAACTTCACAAGGTTTATAACAATTAACTAATCTGGATTAGTAGGTTTGGGTGGATAGGAAGGAGGCTCCCTAGGAGGGAGCAAAAAGCTCCGATTGTTCTGTTTTTGTTTTTGTTTTTTTTATTTGGGATTTAAAAGCTGCAAGCATGCAGCAGTGGCGTTGAGAACGCCACTAATCAAGAGTTGCTGTTCAGATGCTGTGCCTATACGTGCATTTCTCTGTTAATAAGTCATAATTCTAACGCCGCCATTGCCGACACCTGAATACCCAGTAGGTACTAAATACGTAAACTAAAGGTTTGTACTCAGTATCGTGAGCTAGCACAGATGTTAATCGTTCCGTGAGAGTAGCTAGGCGCCGGAGATCTAGCCACGGCTGGAGTCATTGGCAGCCATGTCACGATACAAACTTAGAAGCAAGGAAAGACTATTGCTGCACAAAGAGCTCTAAGCCACCTCATACTGGGAGACATGATATATACGGAAATGCCTCTTTGTATATATAAATGCTGAGAGACGCCCTGCCAAGGAACTCCTCCATGGGCCGATCCTAGCTCTGTGGCTATCACGGGATTCTTTGTAGAAGGCTTGACACATTTATGAATACTGACCAAATTTAACCGACCTTTCATAGCTATAGGTGCTATATATACAAATACTATTCACTATTCTTTACTATTCTTTACTACAATATCTCTCTAGAACCGTGGTGGGATCGCCGAAACGATGTATCTGTCACGATGCAAACCAAGAAGCATGGAAAAGACTTCATTGTTGCACGAGGAGCTTTAAGCTACCTCATGCCAGGAGACCTACTATATACAGAAGGATCTCTTTGTCTATCTAAGAACTACCAGGGTAGTGAGGGATGCTGCTAGGGGACTCATCTACAGGTCTATCCTAGCTCATGGGAATCTTCGTAGAAGGCTTGACAGTATCAGTAAGATGGATGGTAACGGGGGTAGTAACGAGCACGTGAAACTTATTCTTTGACAAGAATAATTCATCAAGTACCTAGTACCTAGATTTGTATGGGGATTGTACGTTGGAATCGAACAATAACGGTACAAAGTTCCTCTAAGCTGCTGCCTGATTATTTTCTGTACGTCTATTTATCCATCCATCAACCAGCCCACCTACTTCTACTGTTCTACGTAACTGCGCCCGAATTCCTTCTCGTTACATCCATCCAAAGCTTATTCACGCACAGTTATCCCTGCTATAAAAACTCCTGCTTCATCAATCACACCTTTTGAAAGGAATCTCGTGCAAGTGCGGTCGACGGTAAGTATTACGCGCAATATTAAATGTCCTTTCCCATATCACAGCCGCCATATCTATCCACACATTTCGGCGCGCAACTATTTCTATCATAAACAACCTCTTCATCGCTCGCTTGGGTTCAATTTACTAATATTTGGTATCTATAGCTGATCTTGTATTCACCGCCGCCGTCATCACCTAGCCTAACAACAATGGCCTCTACCAACAAGCACGACGCCGCCACCACCACCAGCGCCGCTCCAGGGGCAGCGAGTGATCCCTCTCTCGAGCAGCCCGTCTAGGTTACCAAGGCGCTCGAGAAGGGACGCACTCCTCTCCCCTGGAGAACAGCGGCGCATCCCTATGGCCCATATCTCAACCCGCCAAGATTCCTAAGAGCACGTCGCCGACTGCAGGGCTATAAGCCCTATAAGGACGAGTACAAGAAGCAAGAGCACGGGGTGCAAGGACATCATCAGGAGGCCCCAGTCGCCGTTACCTGTCCCCACTGCGGACACTCCTTTGCGTAAGTCAGGACGCCGTAAACAACGCACTATGGTGCGCTTTATTACACTGATGACTAAGCCGATAACAGTCGTACAACTTGAGAAGGACCACGCAGGGTCAAAATGGCATGGGATAATGTCCGAGCCTTTGTTCACTACTGATAGTTTGTTTACACAATCTTGTATGGAAAGGATTATAATATAAATGTTTCCCGGATGTTAATGTGGATTAACAAGTAATGATTATGTAAGACTAATCTCTAACCCCAACATTAATGATAACCCTAACCCCAACCCCTATTTCATACTGGGCTTCTTTCGCCTTGCAGCCAGCCTAGGTGAAACCCTTCAGACGCCCTTACTATTCAAAATCTAATCAAATTCTTCAAATATGAAAAGTTATTAACTTATTCTTAAATTATTAAGTATTGAGATACTACCTACTTATGGTAATGAGTAAGCTACCCCGTGCATGCTACAGGAAAAACCACGTGACACCCTTTAAGATCATCATGCATTTTCCCAACTCGTTTACATATCAGGCGAAACTGTGTATCTTTAGAATGCGGGCTACTTCCGGTTGTTTAAATAATCCCATAGATGTACGGGTTAGGGTCCCTGTTACAGATCAACACCTGAATATTATCCGCCCCTTTTACCCGCGAGCCTCATACCAACTCAATGTAGTCAAGCTACGAAAACTAGACACATTGACAGAATAGAAAGCCTACCTACTCTAAATCTGAGTGCCGACATAACGAATAGCATACTAGGCTCACTTACGACGGTGCAAGACAATGAATCCTTACTAGAGGCGCGATGTCACCGTATCGTAGAGCTTTCGCAGTCGCATGTGTTTTCGCTCCTCTTTTCTACATCTATTGGTGGCGACTCACGAAGTCTGGCTCTGAGAGCAGATTTCTTAGCGAAGATGTACTTAACAAGACCCTAGGAGTAATATCTCCCTTTTCGCTTTGGTCGTACCTTTCCCAGATTCTCACATTCTGAACATCATTCATAGTTCTCAAAGATATTCGTCATCAATCTCCCATCACGGACAGACCGTCGGGACGCTATGATTTTAGCGGGAGCTGTTAGCAACCTCACATTCTCCTGGGTCGATGGCGTGTCAGGCGATCAAATAGGGGATCTTGACGCGTCCCCCGGAAACGTGATGCATTCTTCTGGTGCAAAGGGCTCTTGGAGGTCCCATATGAATGCGTCAAAGGCAGTTGTTGAGAACAACCTTGGAAGTGCGCTGATCGTCGAGGATGATATTGACTGGGATGTGCGCCTAAAATCGCAACTTCAAATTTTCGCGTCGGCTTCGAGAACTTGGTTAAAAGAGGCAAAGTCTGAAAAGGGCACTATCCAACTAGATACTAGTAAGCGCGCTGATGGTCGTGGCCATGAAGCTATATATGGCGATGATTGGGATGTCCTGTGGCTTGGGCACTGCGGTACTGACTTCCCCCCTGATAACTCCCAAGTGCCCCCTTTGAGAGTCGCAATATCAGGTGATGATACAGTTCCAGCCCCTAAGCATCTCAAACCTCATCCGTTCGCTTTGCAGGACAAATTGGGAGAGTTATACCCTCCTCATACTCGAGTCATACACGCGTCTAGTGGGACAGTATGCAGTCTCGCATACGCAGTCAGCCACCAAGGAGCCCGAAAGCTACTCCGAGAATTTGACTCTCACTATGATGCCCAATGGGATTTGATGCTGCAAAAATGGTGTGAAGGCGGGTATCATCTAAGGGGCAGGTCCAACCCCAAGTCAGATCCGGATACCGACGACGTTGACCCCGAGGATCAAGGTATCCGACCAATTTGCGTTACAGTTCAACCACCCTTATTCAGTCACCATTTTGCTAAAGGAGGAACTTCCAACATTCAAGGCCAAGGTGGAGGCTATGCAAAAGGAACGGGAACGTCATATATAAGGTTTAGCGTACAGGAAAACATGGAACGTCTCATCGTAGGGGCACCGGCAAGCGAACTGATAGATCAAATGCCTGATGATGGGGACCCCATCTGGGGCTAGACAAAACGAGAGACTGCTCTTCACATACTAGGCACCCGACAAGTCAGATATATCAAT